>BGNK01000216.1:205487-251217 GCA_003297005.1 Symbiodinium sp. clade A Y106
TTAGGGTATAGGGAGTTGCAGCGAGTTTCCGGTCATGGCTGGGGCTAGGGGTTCGGGTTTCAGGGCTGTCGGGCTTGACAACGGCCCCTCTAAGCCCTGCCTTAACCCTGAATAACCTACCTTTTTAGGGTTCCTTATCATGATTTCCTCAAAATATGTCCTTTAAAATGTAGGTTATTCCGGGTTAAGGAAAGCCCTAAACCCTAAACCGACTCCCGAAACACTATTATAGCCTCAATCCGTAGCCCTTTTATCACGGCCGCCTCTTCCCTGAAACTCCATATATCCAGTTTCGTGGCTGCGAGAGTAACCTTGGTGTTTAGGGTTCATAGGGTTTACCTCAAACCGCTTAGACTTCTTAGATGCAGATCGCCCTACCATAAGAAGCCTAAACCCTAAACCCTAAACTACCATGAACTCCAACTCGGCCCTTCCTTATGGTTGTCTGAACCCTTAGCCCGGCATAGCAGCAAACGGCAAAAAGACCTGCAGTTTGCTGGGATTTCAAAGGGTTTCCCTAGAACCCAAAATTATAAAATGATCCTGAAAAATTCGGGACTTGTGTTACCGGTAAGCCCTGAAGCCTAGAAACCCTAAGCCCTCGACCCAAACCCAGAGAGCCCAATACCCCTTAATTAAGGAATATAGCTTAAATCATAATATGACGCCCTATATAATTAAAGCTATATTCCTTAATTAAGGGGTGTATTGGGCTCTCTGGGAATCACTGACCCACGAACCCCAATTTCCTTCGCTCCTGTGCTCAGGCAAAAGATGATGGACCTGCAAGCGGGCCTGCAGCTTGCCAGCCTGAGACTATGAACAAAACCTAGGCTTCTTTAATGGTTTGGAGTGCAGGGGTTAGTTCAGGAGCCTAAAATAAGAATGTTAGGGGGGGGTTTTCCACAAGATACCCCGAACCCCTTCCAAACTGATGAAGGCTCCTACGTGATGGGTTTGTGGCCCTGAACCCTAAACCCAAAGCTTCTAAACCCTAAACCCTGGTTTCTGGGTTTCTGAAGCCTTGAGATTCGATTCCTTGTATATGGGCAGCTTCTAAAGTAGGATCCCTTCTGGGGTCCCGTTTTTCACAAGGGTGCCGTACTACATGGTTTGGGGGTCTAAACAAGGACCCCGGTACCTAGTACCCTTACAGAAACCCTATAGAAACCCTTATAGTTCCCCTTAAGGAGTCCTACAAAGGGATCCTAACTTAGAGAACTGCCCATATCCGCGTCTTTTAGTCGGCTTCCGTGTTCCACCTTCGCTGGTCTTCGGGTCTCGTCGTCGTCCTAGGATTGAAGAATTTAGGATTCAGGTGAAGGTTTAGGTTTGAGGGCCTTTAGGGTCTAGGGCCACCCAAACCGAAGCCTGTTTTCGTCCTACAACATACCGTTCTCACGAGGGCCTACGCAGAGAACTTGACACGCCACAAGCTCTAAACTTGCAAAAACGAACCCTTGACCTCATTGCAATCATGGAAGCCTTCTGGAACCCATATTTAACTCCCTCATAGATCTCTCATATGCCTAACACGGCAATTCTAGAAGCCTGCTAGAACGCATATTCAACACCCTCACAGACCCTAAACCCTAAACGGCAAACCCCTAAACCCTAAACCCGAAGCCGCTAAACCCCAAACCCTAAACCCTGCACCCCTAAACCCTAAACTCCTAAGCCCTAAAGCCCTTAGATGCCTTACTTGTACTTGAGATGGTCTCGCCAGGGACCAGGCGATGAAAAAGCAAGAAGTCCAGATGCTGAGGCAGCAGAGGGTTTGGGGTTTAAGGGTTTTAAGGGTTTAGGGGTTTAGGAGTTTAGGGTTTAGGGGGTGGGCTTTAGGGTTCAAAGGGTTCCACGTGCAGGAGGTGCGGCCTTAGGTTTTAGACACCTGAAGCCCAAACCCTGGGAGCCTTATGTTTTAGGGTTTAGGGTTTAGGGTTTAGGGTGTTTAGGGTTTAGGGGTTAGGGTTTAGGGTTTAGGGTTTAGCATCATGAGGGTTTGGATTTCTTCTTGTTTGGACGCAAGACTTGCATGTTCCATGCTGGGAGTCTGAACATAGTGAAAGACCCGAGAGCTTGAACAGCCTCCAACCCGCACTCCTATTGAAACTCCAAAGCCTAACCCTGAAGCCTCAGCCCTAAAGCCCGAACCCGAGACCCTGAAACATAAGCCCGCTGAAACAGAAGCAAACCCCAAAACTGAGTCCTTAAGCATGAAAGTCTTTACGTCTTTAGGAACCTCATGGCAGGGGGAGCCCATGACCCCAACGGCCGAAAGTCTCGTCCAAGCTGCAGCTCCGACGGAATCCGGTGGGTTTCGGCTTCGGGGGTTTAGGGGTTTAGGGGTTTAGGGTTTAAGGGTTTACGGGTTATAGGGTTTAGGGTTTAGGGTTTTAGGGTTTAGGGTTTAGGGTTAAGGGACGCTGGCCGTGACGACAACTATTGCCGAGCCCGTTTTTCAAACGTGCTGGTCATTGGGGTGCCTAGGGGCAGGGTTCAGGAAGCATTTGGTTCAGGGCCCGGGGTTTAAACTTTCGGGGTTGGAATCCCAAAGCCTTGAGCCCTTGCCCCACAAGAGTTTAGGGTCTAGGGCCTGGCCCCACCCCCCAAGCCCCAAACCTGAAGCCGTTCTGCCCGAAAGCAAGAAGCACCGATTCGCTCGACGCAGGGCTGCGGAAGCCTTTGCCGGGAAGCAGGGCCCCGTGCTTATGGGCCTCTCGGAGAGTATTCAGGTGCAGGAAACCTAAAACCCTAAACCCCTAAACCCTAAACCCTAAAACCCTAAACCCCTAAACCCTGAACCCTAAACCCTAAAACACTAAACCCCTAAACCCCTACCTAAACCCTAAATGCGACCCTAAACCCTAGACTTCAACAATGGGCCACTCGGAGAGTATTCCAGAAAAAAAGGACTCCCAGAGTCCAGGTTTGGACCTATTCCCCCGCAACGAAAAACCTATAGTAGAAGCCAGAAAGTTGGAACATGGCTTTAGGAGGATTCGTGCTAGGATCCCCTATACTTTACCTTAAGGCCATGAGGATATTGATGTTCCAACTTTCTGGCTTCTACTGTATGNATAGTAGAAGCCAGAAAGTTGGAACATGGCTTTAGGAGGATTCGTGCTAGGATCCCCTATACTTTACCTTAAGGCCATGAGGATATTGATGTTCCAACTTTCTGGCTTCTACTGTATGTCGAAACCCCAAACCTGCACAGAACCTTCATAGAAGCCTTGTAGAAATCCGAAACTCTTAAACCTTCTTAACCCTAAACCCTAAACCCTAAACTCTTAAACCTTCTTAGGTGTTTTGGGATCAGGGTTTTAGGGTTAGGGTTTAGGGTTTTAGGGTTTGGGGGCTTTTGGATTTAAGGACTCGTGCGGACTTCAGTGCTCGGGTTCGACTCCGGGGTCTCTTGCTTTTGTTTAAACCCTAAGGGTCCAAGTGCCCAAATAGTGGGGTTTCAAGCTCCAAAAACCACTCAGGGTATGGATTTTGGGATCTAAAACCCTGCTATTTGGGTACTTGGACCCTCTGGGAAAGAGTACCTAGAGGCTCATACCCTACCCCTATTTTAGGATACCTAGTTTTATGGTTAGGATCTGTTATCTTAAAAGGTAGGCGCCCTAAAAAAGGGGTAGGGTACGAGCCTCTAGGTGTCCCGCAGCGTCGGATCACACCAAGACGTCGTTGTAAGGATATCATTAGAAAAGGGCTTTGGGGGATAGTAGACTATAGTTATAATAAGGAGCCCCCCCCCAAAAAAAATATAACACCAAGACGTCGATATAAGGATACCCCAACTACAAAGGGAGTCTGGAATCCTGGGCCCATCCGAAACCTGCTACCAAACCCTACGCCCAAAGCCCCCGACAACACCCCAGCTGAGACCAGGCATGGCGTACCGGGCCTGGCATGACCTCTCGATGGGCGGAGCTGCCGTGTTAAGACGGGGCTCACAGCCTTCTGAATGTTACTATAACACACTTGTTGAGTGCTTCAGCGGGGTTTGTTGGCCTAGGGTCTGCCCTAAACCCTGAACTCCAAACCTGGCCCTGGGGTGTGTGGGTGTAGCACTTAATTCAGCAAGAGGACACCCTAAGTTCTTGTCCTTAAACCCTACACTCAAGCCCGAAACCCTACACCCCACACGTTTTCGATCCTCAAGCCCTGAACTCTGGATCCTGAACCGAGTTCGAAATTTTGCAACCCATGACTTTGGTATTTTTGGTAGAGCCTGTTATGATTTGGATCCTACAAGTGGGAATGAAGTAATCAGTGAAGCATACATACCTGATAACACCACCTTCAACAGCTGGTGCATCTCCAGAATCGTGCCAAAAATCTTGACGCCTGGAGAAATCTGTAACCCAAAATTTTAAAGCCTTGCAAAACCTACGCCTAAAATCCTAACGCCTCAACGAGCGTGTGCTTAAGGAGGTCCTTGAAAACCACGAATCGAAACCTTAAAGAACCCTCAACGAACCCTTGTAGAATCTGCTTCTAGAGTCCGCAAAGAGCCTTGATAGACTAAGTTTAGAACCCTTGAAGATCTAACCCTAAACACCAAAATATCCTGAAGCCAAATTGAGCCTCCACGGACGTACGCCCTAAACCCTAAGCCCTAAACCAAAAAAATCAAAAACACACAAGCCCTAAACCCTCTCTTTCCTATGTATATTTCAACCCTCAGCGACTTTTCGCAATTACCCCCAATGTTCAGCCCGTTTTCGCCAAATCGGACCGGTGTTCAGCCACTTTTCGCCAAAATCGGACCGGTGTTCAGCCAGTTTGCCAAATCGGACCAATGTTCAGCCATGTTTCGCCAAAATCGGAACATCCAGCCAGTTTTCGCCATATCGGACCTGTGTTCAGCCATTGTTCGCCATGGGCTTTAGGGTTTAGGGCCTAGGGTTTGGGTTTTGGTTTAGGGCCTAGGGTTTGGGCTTGAGGGTTTAGGGACTAGGGTTTGGGATTTAGGGTTCAGGGCCACAGTGTTGAACTAAGCTGAAGGTAATGATACAACTTTGTATTTCTGAATGTTTTGGGATTCTCTGTGTGGGTGGGCATTATTCCATGTTCTAAATAGCGAGCTCGACTAGATACTGCTCGACCAGCTGCTGAACCCTAAACCGTAAACCCACGAACCTTGAGCCTCACAGACCCTTGTTTGAAGCCCTGGTGCCAGGCGAGAGAGCCCGATGGAACCCCCTTTAAGGATCCCTTTAAGGAGCCTTTGTTACTAAGTCCAAACCCTAAGCCCTAAACCCTAAACCCCCCTGGGCCTCCAAGTGATGCCAGGCGAGAGAGCGCGAGAAGAAGCGGAGCGGGAGCGCCTGGTGGCACTCGAGGAGACCGGATCGAAGCGCTTTAGGAAAGGGATCCCTAGGGGGGTTCCTTTATAAAGGGATCTCTAAGGGTTCCTTGAAAAGGATCTATAGGGATTCTAGAGGATGCGGGTTTTGGGTTGGGGCTTTAGGGTTTGGGGTTTGGGGTTTGGGGGTTTTGGAGTTGGGGTTTAGAAGTTGAGGGTTCAGGGTTTGGGGTTTTGGATTTGGGGTCTAGAAGTTTAGGGTTTTGGGTTTGAGGTTTTGGGGTTTGGGGTTTATCTTCAAGGGCTTCTACTTCTACACGATTCCTTCAACGGGATTCCTTCAGTTGTAAGGAGTCCTTGAAAGGGATCTCGTTGGTTCTAAGGGCTGAGGGTTGTGGTAGGACGCCTTTGATAGGGTGTCCATCGGGTTCGTCTTAAACCCTAAACCCCTAAGCCTAAACCCTAAACCCTAAACCCTAAACCCTAAACCCCTAACCCCTAAACCCTAAAACCTAAAACCTAAAACCCTAAAACCCTAAAACCCTAAACCCTAAAGGTCCACCGGGCTTGTCTTTGGGGGTTTGGGAACCCCGAAGCCTGCTTGGAGCCCCTTCGGTCCGAAATCGCTCAAAGTTTAGGGCTGATAGTTTTTTTTGGAGGGGGGAGTTCAGCGCTTAAGGTTATGAGGGTTTGGAGCTTGAATTTTAGAGTGCTGCAGTCAGGACTCTTTGTTTCAGGGTGCCGGGTGATGAGACCCATATGTGAAATCGTAGCTTCTCAGATTTTGGGGGAGATACCCACTTGTGGCCGCCATGTAGCGTTTACGACAATCTCCAGCACCAGAGGCCTATTCTAATCGTTAAAGTCCTTGTAGCAGGTCTTAAGGTAGACTCGGGGTCAGATGATCATCAATTAGTGTAAAGGTGGTCCGTCTCGTCGCCATTCTTATGCTGGCTAATTCGTGATAGGTATATCTGAATCTTTCTGGTGTTTTCTGCTGACTGGTCGTACATCCCTAAACCTTCGAACTTAAACCCCCAAACCCTGAAACTCGAAGCCCAAATCCTTAAACCTTACCTAAACCCCCCAAGCAGGCAAAATCAGGCCCAACACTGCTTCTGCGTAGTTTGGGGCTCCAGGTAAAGGCCAAACCCCTAAATCCGGACCTCCTGAGCCCTATACAACCTAGGCCCACAAACCTCCAGACAACCCTTTAACGACCCCGTACTTTAGGCATAGGGGCCTAAACAATTACCTCTACTATGTTGCGGGTTCCTCATTATATTTATAGTATAATGGGCCCCAAAACCCTATTCTAATTAATAAGGCTCTTATATTAAACAACCCTCCAAACAGAACCTTCAAAGGTTTCCCCTTTAGGTCCCTTGACCCTTCGGTTTCTGCTGTATGCTCGGAGGAGATGGAGCTGCAACGTGAGCAAGAAGAAAACAGACGAGCCCCGAATGGCACAGCAAGTTCGGGGTTTAGGGTTTGGGGTTTAGGGTTTAGGGTTTGGGTTTAGGGGCTTTGAGGAATCATCGCGATAGTAGAAAATTAGCGACAAGCAATAACAACGCCAATAATTGCAAAGAGAACAAGAGTGGTCACGGTGCAGGTAGTGCTGACAGCCAGAGCCTTATGCCCTATAACTCTTCGAACTGTGAAACTGTATACGACATGGGTTTGTATTAGGGTTTTGGTGAGTGTCGTTTGGGTCTTCTTTTGAGTTTTGGTTTTGCTGAGCGTACATCTGGGAAGGGAATTCATGGATGGATGACATCGTAGATTCGGCCTTGCTTAGGGGTGTTTGGGTTGCGATGAGCGTCCTCGCTTTATGCAAGGTTTCGGGTTTAGGGCTTGGCGTGCTAGATGAGCCTAGCCTCAATTGTAACCTGACATGCAATAACCCACTTACGATGCACGGCGGACTGGGGGTTGCAGGCGCATTATTACCGGGTGGGACCATATATCCTACTAATACAGAATTAGGTCCCTCAAAATCAAAACCATGATCGGAATGATCTTGTGGGGCCTTGTTCCATTCTGGTAGTATCTTGGGATGCTTTGGTTCACAGTAAACCCCATAAAGTTGGAAGCCGGATTAAGGCCAAATAGTGCTGGGATTTCCTATACATTCCTCTTAAGGATTGAGGCTATTGGGTTTCCAACTTTTGGGCTTCTACTGTATGTTATCCGGTTGAAGCTCTTCAAAATTCTGATATACGTTAGCTACCGACCCCAAGCCCTCCGAGGCTTCCAGGCAACTTAAAGGATCCAAAGCCTCCCAGGAAGCCCTATAGAATCCACGGTTAGGGTTTAGGGTTTAGGGTTTGGGGCATTATTCTCCGTAGGAGGTGGCCATGACCCGAGGCAACGAACGCATCGCCAGAGCTCTCGATGGCATGGGTTGCAAGCGGACTCGGGTCATTCTGAATGAGCGCCTCGCCGGAAGTATCATAATATAGAAACCTAATAGTTACCAATATTGCTGTTAGGGTTCCTTATTATAACTACCTTGAAGGCGCCCAAAACCCTGATTATTCTACTTGTAATTTTAACGCTACGCCGCCTAAACCCTAAACCCTAAACCTGTGAAAGAGCAGAGCGGATGGGCAAGGGTGGGGGGGCAGGGGGCAGGGCAGGGCGGGGCGGGCAGCAGAGGCAGGGGGGTCAAAAAGGCCNGGGGGGGCGCAAAAAAAGGGCGGAAAAAGCAGGTAAAATAAAGGGTGGGGGCGGTTCCAACTGCGGCCTCGGCGGATTGTTAAGGCCCCTGCATCAGAGGAAGCATAACTGAATAACAGAGGACCTGGGGCTGGAACGGAACGCTGGGAATAAGTGGACAGGGGTATTTTGAGCAACTGCCATCCGGTGTCTTCGGGAATCTTGCAGGCACCACAGCAACCTTCTGTCTGTCTCTCTTTGTCTCTCTCTCTCGCTCTCTGTCTCTGTCGCTGTCGCTCTCGCTCTCGATATAGATGTGGATGTGAATGTTTGTTGTCGCTGTTTTTGTTTGAGGTGTGTGTGTGTGTGTGCAGGGTGTGCGGGGCGGGGTATGATTAGCACCTGCACTGCTAAGTCACACCTGTTTAGGATTTCGGATTCGTGGACCGCTAAGGTTTAGGTTTTAGAGATTAAACCCACTCTAAATCCTTCAACTCCTCAGGTATTTCTCAGCTTGGGCGTTGCTCTGGGATACCGAGAAACTGGAGAAGATGCAGAAGCTGAGCCGTGGCTGCAGGGGCAGAGCCGGGATCAGGGTTGAGGGTTTAGGGTTTTTTTGCTTAGGGGTTAGGGTTCAAGGTTTATAGCTTGGTTGCTGAGTAGGTAACGTTTAACCTTTTGGGATTTATAATCCTACTATAGTTCAAAAGGTTAACCTTGTCTGGGCTAGGGTACTCAGCCCCTAAGATAGGGTATAGGGTCTAGGGTTTAGGGGTTGGGTTTTGGGGGTTTATGGGTTTATGGGTTTGGGGGATCCGAGGTTCAGGGTTCAGGTCGAGGGTTTCGGGGTCTAGGCTCGGGGATGAGGCCTTGAAGATATTAGGGTTCAAGATGCTCAGTAGAAATTGAACTTCAGGTTCAGGATAGGTCTCGAGGTGCCGCATTCACAGAATATCGTGTTCAGTCCTCGGAGCTTTTGGGGTCAGGACGCGCGGCTGTGTTGCAGCAAAGTTCAGGCTCTATGGATCAGCACTGAACGGTGTCCTTGAGTAGTACCCGCATCGATGCCCACGTGTGCAAGCCATGTTGTCTTAAGAGTGTTGTGGTTAGACTTCCACGGATAGGAGTTTAGGGTTTGGGTCTTGACACCTACGGGCCTACAAGTATTTTGTAGAGAAGCTGGAGAGAGAGTTTAAGGCTTCAAAAGCCTAACGAAAAGCCCGACACTTCAAGCACCGTAAACTCCAAACCGAAAACCAGTACACTCTGCACCGTCATTTCGAAAGCGCTAAACTTTAAACCCTGAACCTCAAAACCCCAAACAAGGGCGCACAACTCGCAGATGCAAGCGTACTCGGAGCCCCTCGGATGCCGCAAACGAGGGGGGATTTCTGTTTTGGGTCTTGTTTAGGGCTTTACGTCGGGCTTGGGGTCATGAGGTGTTTTCAGAGGCACTTGCTTAGTTTGCAATGGGGATGGGCGGTTATATGGCGTTGCCGGTGTTTGGAGTCTGTGATGTTACTTGCCGTTGAGGGACTGCGATACCATGAAAGGAGCCCTTACTTGACAGAACACGATAACGCCCTTGAGCCCTTAAAGGAGCCCTTACATAAAGGCATAAAGGTACCCTCATTGTCATAGAACCCCTCAACTTAACCCATTCGAGACGGCTGCTTCAACTACCCAGGACCCGAAAAGGTCTGAGTACTAAACACCGCTTGTTCTCCTGTAGATGACTCTGGTAGAGTAGATGACCTTTAACCTGTTGGAGTCTTACAATCCCTCTTTAATCCCAAAGGTTAACCTGTGAATCCCCGAGGTTACTGGACAAGTAAGTCATAGTAGCTCAAACGGTACTACGACAGTGCCAGGCACCTAATCATCAGGTGCATACGACTCTGCCTAAACCCATATCCTCCGACCCTAAACCCCACACCCGATATGGGCTCGGGTTTCATCCTCTATGGCACTAGCTTTGGGGTTCAGGGCTTAGGGCTAGCATCTCCATGACATTGATAATCTGATAGTGGGAGTTTGTTTGGCTCTACAACCCTAAACCCTAAACCCTAAGCCTTAGAATTCCTGCGCACGGCTTCAGCTGGTCATGTGCTCAACTCAGGCGTCAGTTAGCTTTGGAGATCCTAAGTGAAACCATACTCATTTTGGGGTCCTTTAAGGGTTCCTTAAAGGGAACTATAATGGTTCTATAAAGGGTTTAGGGTTTAGGGTTTACTCCTGCTTCATTTAAGATTTGGGAGTTTCCGACAATTAGGGTTACCTTGTTTGGGGTCCTTATAATAAGGATCCTACTATCCCCTATTGTCGGAAACTCCCATTTAGAGTCACTGAAGGTAGACAGGTTTATTGTAAGCCGAACCGTGCACTTTTTGTTTGGCTTTCTGTCCGTGCAGCACGTCATTTTCCACCCAGAACACAAACACCCCAATCCCAAATCTTTTAAACCAAGCAGCAAAATCTTCAATGCCAAAGCGCTTCAGCTCCAACACACAATACTCGACCGTGCTGCGAGATCCGAAATCATATATCAAATCCTAAAATGCTCAAGCCAAGCACCAGAATCCACACCAAAAAATCCACTAACATTTAAGCCTCCTGCGCATCTACAGAACCCTCACAAAACTCTGAGAGAACCCGCTGAAACCTGACAGTAGCCGCAAACCCTACACCGCCAAGCCCAACATGCATCACGAGCCGTGGAGCGTGGGATGAAGATAGGTAGGATGAAGAAATAGTCTATATTAACTTAGTGTTTAAGGTTGAGGGTTTTTAGGGTTATCCGGGATCCCCCCACCTGCCCATATTCAAGCTCTGAAGCTCTTTGACACGATCCCAAACCCTAAGCCCTAAACCCTAAACCATAGAGTTTGAAGGTATATGCTGGGCAAGAACTTGGCGAGGAACGCTGCGACTCTGCCCCGCGGTTTTGTGAGTCTTTTGGGATTCCAGGGAGACTACGGGCTCAGGGCTGTGGCTTCAGGGCTTATGGTCGAGGGTAGGGTTTAGGGTTTAGGGTGGGCATTGCAGACAAGACCCTGAACCCTAAACCTACAGCGAGAGTTGGAGACTCTTCGCTCGAAGGCTTTCTTCCTGAAAGATCGAGGTTGACTTTAAGATAGATGCTACAGTAGACAGAGACGGTTAAAGCTGTTATGAGCCCCACATCCCCTCTATTCCCATGAGCCCTTCATCCTCCTAACCGTCCTAGCCATCATTTTGCCCCAAGGGTTAGGGTTAGGGTTTCGAATCCTTATCCCGAAACTTTTCACCTTAAGCTGAAACCCTTAAGCCTTTCAACAGCCTAGGCACGAAATCTCCTCAAACGTCGAGCCTTTCAGAACGAGTCTTTACTTAAGATTCCTTGGGCACCGCTTCTCTTTCTGAAATGCGATGCTCAGTGCAGCCCCTACATGCTAAACCCTGTCTGTAAAGAACGGACTCGAAGCACTTGGACATAAGCCTTCTAAGTTCTGAAGTCATTGGCCCCACGGTGTTCCTTAGGAATATCACTGAGTTTTGCGATAGTATTAGTTTAAAGGGCTGTTCAAACACATGGTGTCATCTTGGGCTGAAGCAATTAATCTACCTTGATGGCTTGGAACGCGAAAAGCCCTCAAGCCCAAAACAAATCCGTTTCAGGGTCGGGTGTGTAGGATTTTGTGGTTTAGGGCTTGGGGATGTTGTAGCTTGAGCTCTATCTGAGTCATTCAACCCTTAGTAGAGGCAGTTCTTACGTGGCGCACATTGGGTTATGCTGCGTGCCCCATGACAAGAACTTCCTAGGCTCCTCCTTAATGGGGTGTATAATATTAATTCTTGCTCTCACGGGCCTAAAACTTGTGATTGTAACGGTTGTGAGTGTATGATGCTAGGGCTTACAGCCTGCGCCTCAAAAGGAAGCCCGAACAGCCAGTGACATGCTGCATATTCCCATCCGAAAGCCTACCACATGCTACGACCATGAGGTTAATACCCCGCCCGCACGCTGTAGGTAAAACCGCAAAATCCAACAGGGCTTAGCTCAGCGCTCCAAATTCCATCAAATCCAGAATCCAGAATCCTGATAACAGAATTCGCTGAGAAGGAGCGGTGAGCTCTAATCAATGACTGAGGGCTTTAGGACTTTATAGGATTTATAGGTTTTGGGGGTTGGGCTTCGAGGGTTTAGGCTATAGGAATCAGGGCTTTGGGATGATGCAGAGCCCACCCCCTCGTGGGAAAAGAGAGCCAGCGACCGAGAGCTCTGCAGCCTCAAAACATCCCAAAACTTTTCTCTAAGCCACACCAGGACCAGAAAACCTACCATTGCAGGCTTCCTTACTATGGTTTCCTTTATCAACTCCTCAAAACGGCAGGTTATTCCGGGTGAGGTTCAGGTAAGCGGCGGTAAGCGGTGAGCTCTGCACTCCCAGTACTCTGCGCCCTATGTGTGCTGGACTTCTTCAGTGGGGAGGAGAAGCGTCATATGAAAGAAGGCACTTTCCTGAACCCTAATTGCACGCTCAGGTTGGCGAATTGCTTCAAGGAGTGGCACATGGAGACGAAGGTCAACTCAACTGCAATTTGGTTTAGCGTTTCGGGTCTGGGGCTTTTGGCGTAATGTCCGAAGGAACGATAACTGGGACTTAAACTCTGAACCTCGAGGCCCCAACCCCAAACCCTGAGGCCCCAACCCTAGACCCCGACCGAATCCGAAACCCTGAACCCTGCAAAACCCTAAACCCTGAACCTCGAATCCCTCATAGCACCACTTCTACAACCTGCCAAGGAACCCTTAAGGGAACCCCAAACCTAAACTGTTGAAGTGATGGCTCTGCCATCATCTGCCATTCCTCCCTGCAGCGAAGTTCGCAGTTCTTTTATGGCTGGGCGCGGAAGCGAGTCTCACTCTGAACGTACCCAAACAAGGACAAACGAACCAAAGACACAAGCAAGACTGTACACTTTACACTGCTAGCGTACATTCGTTACACATGGCTCAAGAGGTTTACCTTTCGTAGCCTTCCTCTAAGCCAAAAAGGATACAGGAAACACACATGTACAAGCCTACCTGAAGGAAACTATACAAGTGTCGGCAATCCCTTCAAGTAGACTACACACCTGTCTAACCTGATACCTGGGCATGCAATGAGAAGCATTTCAACACTCCTCCTTGCTAGAGCCGATAGGCAACTAGCACACGCTGAGCTATTCACAGCATGCCCGTTCCTGGGACCTCTAGCCTTGAAGCGTGGCTTGCCTTTCGAGACCTGTGCGGTGGCGGTCCCTGCAAACACGGCACAAGTTGCGGGTAGTTCAGGGTGTATTACGCCTTAAACCCCAACAAGTCTGATCTAGAGGCCAGCAAGGTGATCAGTCCAGTTTGCCCTCTTGCATGACGAAACAAAACTTTCTCGATATCCAAGACTGTACATACGAGTGCACTTCGGGTAAAAAATGAGGGTTTCGGGTGGCCTGGCTGGTTTACCCCCAGCACACAAGCGAGTACTACAGGCCTTCTGCACACAGGTTCGGGAACACGATTACCGATTAATTCGGGTCAGCTAAACCAGTTCAGGTCTTACAGGGGACCGGCTTGGGCTGCTGCAAGGAGTAAGCTCATCACGACAGCTCCTCCTGGGCTGGAACCTCTTAATTAACACAGGGCAAAGTGCACATATGCTCTCTTTGACTTCAGCGGCACTCCCTGCTTTGCAAAAGAGCGTGGCTGAGGCAAAAGGCTTCAACACACGGCCTACCCGAAGGGTGGCTGTGCTCCCTCTAAACTGCACCATCACTTGAGAGCGCACCGGATGCATCAACCAACTGACTGGTTGGCAGCATGGCAACCGCCTGACAGATGCCTTGAAGAACCTCGGGCGGGACAGTTGTTGAGTCTTGCGTTGGGGCAGTTGGCAGTGCGAGTTGAGGCTGCGTTGATGACTGTTCCTCCTGGGTTGAAGGCCGGAGGGAATGACAAGAAACTTGAGGACCTGAAGCGTGCGAAGCATGCTGTGCTGCTGTGCTGCTTGCGCGACCCGAAGCGCAGCCTGAAACACTGTCGCCATCACTTGCAGCGAGTCTTGACGGCCTGGGATTGCTCCCGGCTTGGCTGCCACCCTGCCAGTGCCAGTTGCAAAATGCAGCTTGTCCTGCTCCTCCTCATTCGGGCTACGCTGGTGTCCAGAGCTAGAGGACCGAGCACCGGCACCTAACAACCCTAACAACAAACCAGTTAAACCCTGAGGCTCAGCGGCTGGAGGAGGAGGAGTTGAGGAAGGGACAGGGGTGAGTGCAACCCCGGACGTTGTAACAGTGCGCGAACCAAGCCCACTATCACCAAACCTACTAAAACCAACCTCCCTCTAGCACCCACCTGCTGCACCGCCGACGCCTCATATCCACCAGCCTGCTGAGAATGAATCCTCAGGAGTTCAGCCTCAGCACGACCGGCTCTCTCCTGTTCCTCTCGCAAGCGCTGCTTCAACGCATCAAGCTGTCGCGCGACTTCTTGAATCGCATCATGCGGAATAGATGAGGACTCGGAGTGCGGATGCCTGTCCTGTCCGGAGACCCGTAGAGCAAGGGAGCTCTTTGCTCCATGGCATCAAGCTGCTGCGCATTGGCACCAGTGAACAAAGGCACCTGACCTTCATCTTGCAGGATGCGGCCTCCTCTCTCGAGGGGCTGTAGTGGTCGCGACTGCCTTGGAGGAGAAGTAAGTGGACTGGGTGCCACGCTTGTGGCATTGGCTGTACATTCGCCGCGCCACCAAACAGAGACAACACTCTTCCTAGCCAGTGACTAGCAAAAGCCTGAGCCCCAGTCTGCATGACCGCTGACGCTCCGTACACCGTCGATCTGGGCGTTTCAAAGCCCTCAGCACTACTTCCAGGATTCGCTGCAGATGGGTTGTACCCTGAGACGCCTGTGGCAACATATTGATCTGAGCGCTAGCCATTCCACTTTCGGTGGCCACGCTGGAACCCTGAGTCACCGCAGCTGCATCTCCATGCACGCCACTCGCATCAGCGACCTGCGTGGTAGATACTGCTCCATGCGTAACGCCAGCTGTACCCAAGCCTCCAACCTGACCTAGTGTTCCATCGCCTCCTGTCCTACCGACTGCTGAAACTCTCGGTCCGACCACTTGGCCGGCTGCATCAACAGCTTCTTGTGGCANTACCCAAGCCTCCAACCTGACCTAGTGTTCCATCGCCTCCTGTCCTACCGACTGCTGAAACTCTCGGTCCGACCACTTGGCCGGCTGCATCAACAGCTTCTTGTGGCAGCTGAGGGGATGGCACTGAACAGCTGTGGAAGTCGATGGTTCGGACGCATCCATCATATAGTTTGTTGGGTTCCATCCCCGATAGGCTGCGCAAGCCCAAAGGGCGATGGCACTCCAACTCCGGTGGTTGTACCATTCACAGTAGTTTGCCATGCATCCCCCGCCTGCGCGCACACCAGGCTGGGAGGCCGGAGAAGGCACCGCTCCGGTTGCTTCTGGCCCAGGCGTTGGGCTCATCACCTGTTGAAGTGATGGCTCTGCCATTCCTCCCTGCAGCGAAGTTCGCAGTTCTTTTATGGCTGGGCGCGGAAGCGAGTCTCACTCTGAACGCACCAAACAAGGACAAACGAACCAAAGACACAAGCAAGACTGTACACTTTACACTGCTAGCGTACATTCGTTACACATGGCTCAACAGGTTTACCTTTCGTAGCCTTCCTTTAAGCCAAAAAGGATACAGGAAACACATATGTACAAGCCTACCTGAAGGAAACTATACAAGTGCCGGCAATCCCTTCAAGTAGATTACACACATGTCTAATCTGATACCTGGGCATGCGCTGAGAAGCATTTCAACATAAACCCTTAACCCTATAGTTTGGGAACCCAACAGTGCCCAACAGGGCCTAATTTAGAGAACTAGCCATATTAAGTACCTCATAGAAACCCTTGTAGATGCCTTCAAGGGGCCCTAAACAGGGAACCCTTACAGATCCCTTTACGGGGCCTTTACGGGGCCCTAAAAGGAGCCCTATAGTGTGGAAACCCCGAAAGCTGCCCCTACTTGGAGGCCAAGGTTTAGGGTTTGCTTAGTAAGTCGGTTATGGGGGTAATTCCGTTTAGGGTACTCATAACTCTACACGTAACCTACTTACTACGTTCCCTGGGCCTCTAAGTATCCCTAACCCCACCCTTATAGAACCCTTATAGATCCCTCTTAAGCGACCCTTTAAGGAACCTTTCTACTTACTAAGTCCCCTGGGCCGTTAAGTATCCCTATAGAACCCCCTTTATGGAACCATACTGCCTTAAGGAGCCTTACTACTTACTGCGTCCCCTGGGCGTCTACGTATCGCTCCGAAGGCAGCGGCCCATTCGCTCCATTTGGACACCCAGGAGGCACATGGGTTTAGGGGTTTATAGGGGTTTAGGGTATTATAGGGGTTTAGGGGCATAGGGGTTTAGGGGTATAGGGTTTAGGGGTTTAGGGGTTTAGGGGTTAGGGGTTTAGGGGTTTAGGGGTTTAGGGGTTTAGGGGTTTAGGGGTTTATGGGTTTAGGGGTTTAGGGGTTTATGGGTTTAGGGGTTTAGGTGTTTAGGTGTTTAGGGGTTTAGGGGTTTAGGGGTTTAGGGGTATAGGGTTTAGGGGTTTAGGTGTTTAGGGGTTTAGGGATTTAGGGCAGTTTAGGGTTTAGGGGCTAGGGTTTAGGGGTTTAGGGTTTAGGGTTTAGGGGGACGGGTTTGAGGTTTCGAGTTTAGGTGGTTTTAGAGTTCAGGGCTTCTTCATTTTTGCACCACACTAGATGTAAGCCTTTCGCATCAAGCCCGCAAACCTTAGAGGATCGCGACGTCCTGCAAACTTTCAATATCTTTCAACCATTGCAAACCTTAAACCCTCACCACCCCAAACACTCAGTTTTTGCGCGAAACTCTAAAGCTGTTGATTTCTTGATGATTTGCGGATGACCTGATCCGAAGAAGATCCTCAGGAGAATCTTCGGCAGACGATGGAGTACGCGCAACAGCTCCCTGTCCGTTTCAAAGATACCGAGAGGATGTTGGATTCTAAGCTCTTGGCTGCAGGGTTTCAACACGGGTTTAGGGCTCAAGGGTTTAGCCTTTGAGGTTTAAGGGTTTAAGGTTCCTTTGTTTTGCTGGAGGGGTGCTTAGCTTTAGGCCCTAGCCTTTAATTATAAGGTTGAAGGAAAGGACCCGCTCAGTACCCTAGCTAGACAGAAACCCTATATACCAATTCTGAATCCTACAAATCCAACGGCTGAAGCTTGTAACAACTATTGAATACCCTCTGACACAAATCCTTGCAATGGCACCCGAAAATCCCAAACCTCGCAGCTTTGTATTGGGAAGGGATGGAGGGGGTACGGCCGCCTTGGGTGCAGAAAGGGTGAGATTGATGCAAGGAGGAATGCTTTGGCCTCAAGAAGTGCTTGAACCTTGGACTTGCGCAGCCAGGTAGTAAACGTAGTATATACTATAGCTGTGGCAAGGAGTCCCCAAAATAGCATAGGTAACCATTAAGGCCCCTATAGTATGTAAAAGTTGTGGGTTTTCGTTTCTGTATTTTGACTGCCGGTCTTTTGAATCCCTCGGGCCTTTGGCGGCTGGCAAAAGCCAGAACCTCCCCAACCATGAGACCGTAACGGGTTTAGGGTTTAGGGGTCCTGGTTTTAGTTTTCAACAGAAGTAGAAAGTAACATGCTTTCCGAATGTTACGGGATCCAAAGGGTGGCTGGGATGTCTGACACTAACGTAGCGAGCTCGACTAGAGACTGCTCGAACTGGAGCTGGTGAACCCTAAACCCTAACACCTGAACCCTAGCCGCTGTACACCCGTAGTGTACACCCGAATGGGCAGGGCACTCGTGCTAGCGAAACTCCATTGCACTGCAGCACAGACCCTAAACGCCTTACAAACACCAAAGACAACACTAAACCCTAAACCCTAAACCCCTAAACCCGAAACCCGAAACCCTAAACCCTAAACCCCTAAACCCGAAACCCTAAACCCCCGAACCTTAATCCCTAAACCCTAAACCCTGAAGATCCTGAACCCTTAAAACTCTCAGCCCTATGGCCACTTGAGGTTTCTGGGTTCTTGATATCGATTTTATTTTCAGTTACCACAACAGGGATCAATGGTACATAATATGGTTTCCTAATTATGGTAAACCCTAAACTCTAAACTCTAAACTCTAAACCCTAAACTCTAAACTCTAAACTCTAAACTCTAAACCCTAGACTCTAAACCCTAAACCCTAAACTCTAAACTCTAAACCCTAAACTCTAAACCCTTCAAATTCCTTAGCAAGAAGCGAGGCTTGAGCAGGAGCGCGATGACCTCCAGGAGCAGCTCCAGCTGCTCTTTGGCCGGATTGGGTTAGGGGTTTAGGGTTTAGGGTTTAGGGGCTTCGGGGTTTAGGGATTCGGGTTTAGGGATTAGGGGCTTCGGGTTCAGGGATTAGGGTTTAGGGTTTAGGGGTTTAGGGTTTAGGTTTGAGGGGCTTTGGCTGTAGCAGGGGTCTAGGGTTTAGGGTTGAGTAGGTTCTGCAAAAGCAACAGCTGGCATCTTGAGCCCTCTGAATCATACACCGCCAGCTAGAACACCTAGTACACCATCAACCCCCATCCCCACCTCCCCCTCCAAAACAAAGCAAAGAACACAATGTACCATCCCCAGTCTTTGGAAACTGCAAGGGGGGCTTCCCCAAGTCCAGTTTCTGTAAGTGCTTGTCTTTAGCTCCAAATCCTAAATCCTGTGACCCCCAAACCCAAACCCCTAGCTATACACCCGAAACAAGGTACTACCAGCAGATTGATTTGATCACCGAGACGCTGCAAAAGGAGCTGCAGACCAAGGCCGGGTTGTTCAGGGCTTTGATACCCGACGCTTGCGGTGAGTCTGGTTTTACGCCTTACGGCCTTAGGGTTTGGGGTGATAGACCCTTCCGAATTTCTTTGTGAGGCTTTCCATGGCTTCTTTTTCTTGGGTGATCGGGTCCTAATCCTATATTTGGTAGAGAGTTGGGGTTCCTTACCCCCCCTTGTGTCATCCCAATATACCTAGAGGCTCATACCCTACCCCTTTTTTAGGGCGCCTACGTTTTAAGATAACAGATCCTAACCATAAAACTAGGTATCCTAAAATAGGGGTAGGGTATGAGCCTCTAGGTACTTCCAAAGGTTAACCTTTAGTTCCCCAGGCTACTTGACAAGTAGGTAGAGTAGGTTGACCAAGACCTACAATTCAGGGTCTAGGTAAACCTTCGGGCTGAGGCAGAGTGGATCTCACGGTTTGGCGGAGTGTCTGGGGTTTTGGGAGTCTGAGTTCAGAAACAAACGGACCTCGACATAGGCCCGAAATAGTAGGACCCTGGATCAAGAATAACCCCTACATCACGAGGCACTAGACAAGCCCGAACCCTAAACCTTAGCCCGCAATCCTAAACCCCCAACCATCAGTTTAAAAAATCCGCGCATGTCAAAACCAACGAAACTCAATGCAAGCCTTCAAACACAATACTTGCTCAGAGACCCGGCGAAGCACTAAAACCCCATGAAGCCCTGAACCTTCAAACATCAACCCCAGGCCCTACAATGTAGGAACCTGATTAAGAAACCTTGGGCCTTTGTTAGGGTTCCTTATATGAATCCTACTATTTTGGGGTTATAGGGCCAGGGTTTCTTAATCAGGTTCCTACATCACCCATAGCCCTAAGCCTTCTACAATGGGAGCAAGGCTCTTCAACAAGACACGTCCTCGGCAACAAAAAGCTTCCCGAAACCCTCAAGCTAAACAGAACCCTCAAACCTGAACCTAAACCTTAAACCCTAAACCCCAAAGCCGAACACCCAAAACGCTGAACCCGAAGCCCCAAACCCTGAACTCAGGAACCCTAAACCCCAAACCCAAACTCAGGAACCCTAGACCACAAACCCTAAACTCAGGAACCCTAGGCCACAAACCCTAGACTCAGGAACCCTAAACCACAAACCCTAAACTCATGAACCCTAAACCCCCCCCAAGCTTAAGACCGAACGCAAATCCAGGAAGAGTTGGCTTCGGAGTTGCGGGATGCCTACGACAAGATGCGGCAGCAGTCCAAGGCAGGAAAGTTCGGCTTCTTATGGGTGCTTTAAAGGAAGCCCTTAAAGGAGCCCTTAAGGGTTCCCTTTAAGGAATCCCTTAAAGGAACCCTTAAGGGTTCCCTTGAAGGAGCCCTTAAGGGTTCCCTTTAAGGAATCCCTTAAAGGAACCCTTAAGGGTTCCCTTAAAGGAACCCTTAAGGGTTCCCTTTAAGGAATCCCTTAAAGGGAAGAAAGGCCTTAGGCTTCTTAAGGTTTAGGGTTTAGGGTTTATGGGTGCTTCACAGTAACCTTAAATGGGATCCCCAAAAGGAATCGTTAGGGGTGCCTTTAAAGGTTTTCGCTTAAGTGCTCCTTGACTAAAGCTCAGGGTTCTTTAAGAGTTCCTTTCCGGAGTTCCTTTAAAGGGATTCCTTGAAAGGGTGCCTTTCAGGGTTTCAAAAAGGGTTCTTTTAAGGGTTCGTTTAGGTTTAGGGTTTAGGGGCGCTTAGGGGGTGCCTGGAAAGTTTTCCCTTAAGTGCTCCTTTACTAAACCTCACACTGACCTTAAACCCTGAACCTTTGAATCTTACACGTAAACCCTTAACCTTATACCCTATACTCCCAACCCTAAGCCAATGAGCCGTAAACCTAGACCCTGAGCCCTACTTGGAGGCCCAGGGGACTTAGTAAGTAGGTTGTAAGTAGCGTAGACTTATAAGTACCCTAAATGGAGATACCCCAATGATAACCCTACCTATAGCTGACTTACTAAGTCCCCTGGGCCTCCAAGTAACCCTAAAACCGCTCCTTATACAACCCCTCATGGATCCCTTTCAAGAGCCCTCTAAGGAACCTTCAAAGTAGGAAACAGGGTACCCTCATCATAATGGGGCTACTCAGGAACTTTAGTGTAGCCTCTAGACCCTAAGCCCTTATAGTACCCTTATAGATCCCTGTAAAGGAACCCTTATAATCCCTTTTAGATCCCTTTAAAGCAACCCTTGTAGTACCCTGATAGATCCCCTTTAAAGGAAACCCTTATAGTACCCTTACAGATCCCTCTAAAGGAACCCTTATAATCCCCTGTAAAGTAAGCCCTTCCAGGCCCAGGTGCCTTTGACGACGCCTAGTACCATGGCCAGCCTTGACTCGCGAAGCCGCACCAGCAGTGTGGAGGGGCGACGCAAGGCGAAGGGGTCTAGGGGTCTAGGGGTCTGGGGGTCTAGGGGTCTAGGGTTTAGGGTTTAGCGTTTAGGGTTTAGGGTTTACGGTTTAGGATTTAGGGTCGAAGGCTTTAGGGCTCCTTTCGAAGGGGGATACTAAGGTTTCCTTCAAGGGCTACGATAAGGGTAGGGCTCCTTGAAAAGGGGAGATCCTAAGGTTTCCTTTCAGGGCCGGGTCGAAGTCTAAGGGCTCCTTTGAAGGGGAACTCCAAAGGTTAAGGGTTCCCTTTTAAGGGTTTAGGGTTTAGGGATTAGGGTTTTGTAAGGATCCCCCTTAAAGAAACCCTTAACGGAACCCCGAAGGGCTGGGTTGAAGTGTTTTGTGGCTCAAACCGGGTTTGAGGATGTCAGGACTTAAGGTTTGCTACTGTACGGCTCATTCAAACTCATTACCCTAGGGATCAAAATAGCCCAAAAGCCTTATATAGTATGGTCTTTGGGCCCAAAAGCCTTAATATATGAGTCTTTAGATCCCTAGGGTTATGAGCGAGGGTTCCTGTAAAGGTTCTGCAAGGGTTTTGGGTTTGGGGCATTCTAGAGTCAGGGTTTATGGTTGGGGAGTGGTTTCGAGGGTCCTTGCAGGCCTTTAGAGGTTTTGTATGGGGTTGTACACGACTTGGGGTTTTGTGATTCGGGTAGTTATGGAAAATGGTTGGGGTTTGAGGTTTGAGGATCGGTTTTAGGGTTTGCTGGATACGGTTTAGAAAGCTTGGGGTTTAAGCTTTCATGCTGAAAGAAGTGCCCGATTTGGAGTACTGCCCGTGGGCTGTTGGCTGCGCCATTCCTAGTCGGTCAAGGGGTTCCTTTGTTTTGGTTTAAGGTGAGGTTTCGAGCCTTGATTTGTGTAGCTGTGAGCAGCTGATAATGAGCCCGTCTAGGGCCCTTCTAGAACACTCGTAGAAGCCGAAGAAGATCCCTAAAGACCACTTTGGGCTACTTCTTGCCGGGTGTTGGTGGAAGGGCCAGAGTGGGATGTACGGCGGCCCCTAGAATCAGTAGGTCGTCTCTAAAATCGCACCCTAAGTCCTATTCAAAGCATCGGAGGACTTAGTAACTAGGGTCAGATGTGAAGCAACTATATACCAAAACCTACTTATAAGTGTACTTAACACCGTGCTTGTTAAGTCCCGTGAACCTCCAATTTCCAGAACACGAAAACGTCGAGGTTGCTTATAGAAGCCTATACATGGAAACCAAATGAAGGGACTCCCAAACAGTGGAGGCATTCTAGGTTCCAGGCCTTACTCCTAAAGTGCCTTCTTTTGGATAACTTGCTTTATGGTTCGGGTCCATATGGGAGTTTCCGAAAATAGGGAACCCTAACACAGTACCCTAAATAGTAGGATCCTTATCATAAGGACCCCCAAACAAGGTACCCCTATTTTCGGAAACTCCCATATCAAGAACAGAAGGTAACCAAAACAGATACCGCATTGTTGGGTCTAGGTACAGCAAAAGGGGGCTCTGGGGCAGGAGACCACGCAGACGCCAAAGGGCGCTCGCCACTCGTCTGGGGACAGAGGGGTTTAGGGTTTCGAGTTTAGGGTTTAGGGTGTAGGGGTTTAGGGGTTTAGGGGTTTAGGGTTTAGGGTTTAGGGTTTCGAGTTTAGAGTCTATATTAACTTTGGACACGATTGAACCCCAGGTAGGCCCTTCATTAGCTTCAGAAGTGGCGCGTTCCGAAATCAAGGGACCCTAAGGTACCTTCCGTAAGGAAGGATTCTTTCGGACCACCCGCCGCAGGTTTCAGGTCGGAAAGGGTTTATGGTTTGGTTAGCTAGCCGTATGTGACTCGTAAAAGCTCGAAGCTCGCGCCCAGCTTACTACTGCTCACAAGCTAAATCCCTCTCGCCTTGCAGTCGCCCCAAACCCTGCAATGGCCGGCGCGGAGTTGCAGTTCAAACCGGAATAATCAGAATATAATGGTATCCCCTTGGAATCCATGTGGACTTTTGGCCGTAGTAGACGCTATTCTTAGCACACTGGCCTCCTTACCTCGGTGTCGAGGAGGATCGAGCTTCGCGGCTTCAAAAGTAGGGTTCAGGAACTACTTTAAGCATCTAGGAAGGCTCCGTAGTAGTTCCTTTGTGGGACTACCCTATAGGATTTGAAATATAAACCACAAAGAGGAACTACTATGGAGCCTCTCGTAAGTTTATAGCTTTACAGACCAAGTCCTCAAACTCTGAAACTCGGTGAATAGAACCCTAAACCCTAGAACTTTTAAACGCCCTAATGAAGCAACGTTCATGGCCAAAAACCCTGGGTTTAGGGTTTAGGGTTTAGGGTCTGTAAACCCTGAGCCCTGAACCGCTAAGCCGTAACACTGCGAGGCACGCAAGGCACCCCGCGCACTGCCACGGCGGCCGCAGTGGGAGCTGCGAACACCGGTAACAGCACCGGCTCTGCCAAGGCGGCTACCGGGTCGCAAACTCGAGGTTTTTAGGGTCTAGGGTTTAGCAGTTAACTCTAAACTCGAAGGGTACTATAGATAGTAAGGGATACTATAAGGAGAATATCAGGTACTATAAAGGCACTATGGAGATCGTATTAGAGGTCCACTGTAGGGATGCTATCAAACTATAATGGTACGACGATAAAGGTATCATCTCCTAAACCTTCAGACCAAGCCCCTCTTGAAGCTATCATAACCGAGTTGTTCGGGTGTCACATTACAAATCCTGATGTAGAGTTTGTTCGCAGCTGCACAGACAAGTAGGCGTCGTCAGTGGGTAAGACCCTAAACAGCAACCAGCACAAATCAGCGAATCCCTAAGCACCGAATTCGAAACCTTGAACCCTGAACCCTTACCTCCCAACCACACTCCTGGTAACCTTGCAGGAACCCTTGCAGGAACCCCTACAGGAACCCTAAACCCGTTACCCTTGAAGCGACAGAAACCAGCAAAATCAGCAACTCCCTCAACCCTGAACCTTTCATGTCATCCCTAACCCTTAAATCCTAAACCCTAAACCCTAAACCTAAAATCCTAAACCCTAAACTCTTAACCCAAAAGCCTAAACCCTATAAACCCTCAACCCCTAGGGCCCCATAGATGCCTTTAAAGAAACGCCTAAGCACAGCTCCCAGGACCGGCGGACCGAGCCGAGGACCGAGCCGCTCGCGGCGATGCCTTCGCTGCCACCGGCCAGAAGATCTCGGGGCAGAGAGGCGATGCTTTAAGGGTTTAGGGGTTTAAGGTTTAGGGTACTATAAGGGTTTAGGGGTTTAAGGTTTAGGGTACTATAAGGGTTTCGGGTTTAGGGTTTAGGGTACTATAAGGGTATCGGGTTTAGGGTTTAGGGTACTATAAGGGTATCGGGTTTAGGGTTTAGGGTACTATAAGGGTATCGGGTCTAGGGTTTAGGGTTCAGGGTTTAGGGTACTATAAGGGTTTCGGGCTTAGGGTAATGTAGAAACCGGATTAAGAAACCCTGGGCTTATAACCCCTAAAATAGTAGGATTCATATAAGGAACCCTAATAAAGGCCCAGGGTTTCTTAATCAGGTTCCTACATTACTATAAGGGTTTCGGGTTTAGGGTTTGGGATGCTATAAGGGCTCCGTTAAGAGATCCATAAGTCCATAAGGCTTCCTTTAAGGGGGTTTAGGGTTAGGGGTTTAGGGTATCTCGGGGCCGGGAGGCGCAAAGGATTGCGAAAAGAGGCTCCTTGAGGGCTTTGTGTTTCTCTAACGGTTCCTTTAAGGGTATTGTTTCAGAAAATCTCGGGGCCATGAGAGGCGCCTTTTGAATTCTACTCGGCCCACTGTGTGATTTAGGGTCCAAGTTGTGTTCCGTTTACGTTGTCTGTCTGGTGTGTGAATTATGTTGTTGCCAGCATGCTGATCCTAAAGCCCTCAGCTTGTAAGCCCGCACGACCCGTATGCCTGAGCTCCTACATATACAAAACATCCTAAAGCTTCTAGAGCCCCTATGAACTATGAACCAATCAAAACTCTGATAAAACCGTGGTAGACCCTGATCAAGCCGTGGTAAAGCTACAGAAAACCTCTAGATTAGCCCCCCCCCCCCCCCCCCACACACACACACAAACACAAGTTTGCTCAACGACTGCTTGCAGGATCCTAAACCCTACACCCTAAACCCTAAGCCTCCTAAAACCCTATCAGGATGACCTTGACTGGAACCATGCAGTGCAGCGGATGTCGGATGAGGGGCTCGTTTCTTGGCTCGCAACTAAGGGGACATGTAGGGTTGGGCTTTAAGGCTTCAGGGTTTTGGGACATGGGGCTCTGTAAGGTATGGGGTTTAGGGTTTAAGGTTTAGGGGCTTAGTAGGATTTTGGGTTATAGTAGTGCTCCATGGGTTACCTTGGGCTTCAGTCCTTTCTAACTTAACTGGGAGCCTAGGGTTGGGGGCTGAGGCATGCAGCAGATACTTTGACCGTTTGGGATCTAATATAGTTAGGGACCCAAAAAGCACATAAGCATAAGCATTTTTCTCGGGATATCCCTACCTTATTGGGCTTCATAATAAGGGGGTTTATATGGGATATCCCTACCCTAATTTTTGCTTATGTGCTTTTTTGGGGCCCTAATATAGGGGCCCTAATAATGTGAATAGGGTTTTGGGGCCCCTTACACTATAATTACCTTAAGGAACCCTAAGAATAATATTGATAATTTTTAGGCTCCTATATTACTTGCTTCGCAATTTAGTGTTTAGGATTTAGGGTTTAGGGCACCTCAAGCTTGCACTGCCTGCCCGTGGGAGGAAAGGATGCGCGGGTTTGGGATTTGAGGTGTCCCGGTTTGGGGTTGCTTTCGCAGGATTGTAAGCCCAAGCAAGGACATCCATCCGAAGCTGCTAAACACTAAACCCTAAACCTTGCAGGTACATCTCGACTCCTAGATGTCCGCCGTCCTTGCTGCCTGTCACCTGGCAGTGAATGGTTCGCCTGAGAGGCTTTAGGGTTGTGATGGTTTCAAGGTTTAGGGCCTAGCATAGGGGCAGCCTGGATAATTACCAATATTATTCCCTCCGTAGCCATTTTGGCTCAAGCAGTCTACTTGATAGCTCTTGTTGGGGCCCATCTCCGAAGCTCGGCGCCTTCCCGGTCTCTGCGCTGGAAGCCGGAGGGAAGCTGTGCCAAAGATGGGCGACTTGAAGATGAAGCTTCCAAGAAGCCCGCAGCTTCTTGCGGCCGTGGGCTTCCGTCTGGATGACGTCTGCAGCAAGAGCCCATAGAGCTCGGGGTGACGACGAGAGAGGCCAACAGACACTCGGTGCAGGCGATCTGCGCTCAAGATGAGGATGAGCATACGCAGGCTTCCAGCAGGTGCAGCGTGGGCCCCTCACAGGAAGCACGGAAGCACAATCCTCGAGGGCACCTTCCGCCAAGGTCAACAAGATAAGAATAAAGCGCCGACAAGCGGACCGAGACGAGAAAATAATGTTTGAGTTCAAATCCTTGGACACGGAAGCCAGCAGCCCATCAATTCGCGAGGCGAATTGACTGCAGGTTTGCAACTTCCTGTTCCCGGCGGCACCAGTACAGATTTTCATTCCCCGGCCACCGTTTAGAGATCTGGGCAACCGCCGTTAGGGCTCGAGTCCCCATACAGTGGTATTTCGGCAGCATGGCCGTGACACGGAAGGCGGTACGCCTACATCACCAGCTCCGCTAGCTCAGCATGGACATAGCATTCCTGCCGCAGGGCGATGCAGCCAATGGCCCCTACTACCACCTGGGATGGAAGGGCTTGCAGTGGATTACCGTCATTGGTGGCATGGATCTTCTTCTACCGGCCTGCTTTGAGAACCTGTCCCACTCCAAAGCGATCCTGACCGGTGGCAGTTGCTCTGGATGTGGCCGTTACGACAGCCCCAAGCCCTGTGCCACTTCTTGCCGTCATAGCGAGGAAGCCTGGAAGGACTGGAAAAGTGGGCGGCCCCGCAACTTTATCTCGACTGCTGAGGTTCTCGACTTCGGCAACATTCGTGAGGAGATCACCACAACCTTGAGGAGTGATGTCGGTTTGGTTTTCCCAGGTTGGAAACATCACCTGTCCAGCAAAGGCCTTGCGGGTGACAATGTCGTGCACGCGGCGAAGGACAAGTCCGGTAGCTGTGCGTGCTTCTACTCTGAGGCAATCCTCTGCAGGAAATGCAGGCACAGGTGGCTTGCACAGGTGGCTTGTGCTAGGCTGGGTACATAGGACTGGTTAGGATAGCCGATTCCGGAATACCTAGCAGTTTTCCAGAGCTTACATACAGATTTTTCGTACGGGCGATTTTCCGTGCCATTGCAATTTGCCCTCGCTTGACCGTCTTTTGTAGTGTTTGTGCTTCGGACAGACGTTTGCTTTTCGTTGAGCCCCGGTTCGTGTATACGCCGTCACTGCACTGATCGAAGGCTTGGCATGAGGGTCCTGCGGTAAAGGCCTGCCTGTTATGGACCCATCTTGTAGGAATTCCTTTCCCGCCAAGAAGAATTTGGTCAAAACAGATTAAAACATGAAGATCCCTCGTCGCCCCCATGTTGTTTTTCGAGAACTGTTGATGTTAAAGCAGCAAGAAGATGAGTTGAAAAACAGTTCGATGACAGATTTTGCTTAAGGCCCCACAAGCTAAATCTTGAACTTGGAACCTTGAACAGAACTCAAAACCTCAAGCCCTTTCATCCCAAGCTGCAAACGAGGTGGCAACGTAGAGTCATACAGAGGTGAGAGCAATAAAATAATAGTATCCGGGAGAATGTGCCCCCAAACCCTTTCTATCTGCCCAAATTGCATTGGGTCAAAGGCACTGTTATGGGGGAAACTTCCCCAGATCATACTAATATTCCCCATTTTCACAGCTTGCATTCTACTGTATAGGTAGGACCCTTTGGGGTAGTAAGGCTCCGAGAGTAGGCGATCGTTTCCACTGAGCAGGTGGCAGCCACAGCCTCGTCTGGACGAGCTCGCACTGGTTTCCCGCAACGTTTGCATTTTAGGCCAAGGCTGCAGTACACGTTGGCTCTGTGCTGATCCCCGAATCCCAGGGCCCCCATACCCCAAACCGCAGCCCTAAATTCAAGCCTGATGATCTGGCATGACATCCTTGGTTTCGAATCGGTATTGTTCCGGATGACTCTCGTCCGCAGAACCTGTTTTGTTGTGCTCGGGCTTGCTCCGATAGGGTTTGGGGTTTGGGGCTTGCGGTTTAGGGGTTATAGGGTATATAGAGTGTTTATATAGGCTTTATAGGGTTTGGGGTTAGGGTTCGGGTCCAGGCAACACGAAATGACCGTTGTAGCACCTTATGGCAACCCAACCCTTGTAGCAACCACTATCCTAGGACCCCAAAGCCCATTGAGGGCTGTTGCCTCCAAACTCAGACCTCGAAGTTGACTTCTCAGCAATGGGCTTGGAACTGCGGGGCTCCGAAGTGGTTTAGGGTTTAGTGTATAGGGTGCAGCATTGAAACTACAGAGCCCCATAAGACTATCCTTGTAATGCCTAGTTCTTCAGAACCCAACCTTTCGATCGTCGGGGATCTTTCACAGAAAGTTCGAACTTCTGCTTCCTTGAATATTGGGAAGTAAGTAGTAGATCCGAATTGAAACAGTCTCTCCTTCGCTGGGCACAGAGTCAACGTAGCCTGCAGAGACCCCATTGTAGTGTAGTGCAACGCGGGAAGACGGATTCTGGGCCTGGATGTCTTTACAGCAGAAAGTCCATAGTCTGCCCTTCATGGTATATTCAGGGTCCCTTTTAAGGATCCTACTATTGGTCCCCTAAAATCGGAAACTCTCATATGGCTGGAGGGTGAGGCGTTCGGATGGAGTTGCTTTTGATGGTTCAAATTCAGTCTCGAAACTCTAAACGCTCGCGCCTTGAGCCCCCCTACACCGGCAAGAGCCCACAACAGATAAGGAAATCACAATAAGGGACCCTCAACATGCAGATTGTCTGGCGTCGAGGCAGGATTTCGGATTGGTGGGGTTGGGTTCGGCCTGTTTGGCCGGAGTTTGTCCGCTTCCACGCGTGAACTAATTTGCTGCACGTTTAGAGGACACGCCGTGAGGCCGGAATTCTTCACGCCCGAGTCTGCGTGCCCTGAATCCTAAACGCTTAACCCCTTGAGCCCTAAACACTAACCTTCCTAAGCTGGAAGCCGCACTTCTGAATCCGAGGGCGAGAATAGGTTCGGTTTGCGACCTCGAGCCTTCAAGTTTGAATCGGTAGGTAGGTAGGCATGTAACGTATGAGTATGTCTGTCTGTCTGTCTGTCTTCAAAGTTATCGAAGCCATCAAACACGATGCGAAGGCCACATCTGTCTGCCTGCCTGGATGTATGTACGTATGTATGTATATGTGTGTGTGTGTACGTATGTATGTCTGTGTGCATGTATGTATATGTACATACATAAAGATATACATACAGACATACATACAGACATACATGCAGACATACATACATATATATATATATATATATATATATCATTATATATATACACACTTGCAAGCATACATACATGCTTGCACACATACCTGCAAGTATGCTGGCTTGCATGCACGCACACGTACATTTACGATATGTTATTGGAAGCCATCCAAAAAAGCATTGTAGGACGTCTTACAACGTCACAACAGCCCTTTGCGGAGTCCTCCGTGGCCTTGAGGACGAAATGACAATGAAGGTATTGGCCTTATGTGCTGTGCTGAATAGACGCCGGCATGGAGTTTTACTGAATTCTGAGTCCCAAGCATTATTTCAAAACAGGGACGTTAAAACCAAAGGCCTAAGAATTGAACAAGGAACTCCAAATCCTCAAGGGCAGGCAGACTCGCAGCAGAAGGCCTGTGCGACCTATCGCTGCAAGGTTAAATCTCAGCTAACGTCCACATTTTTTCACCCCGGTTTGCCTGCACGGTTGCGGTTGGGGTGGCAAAAAGGACGCCTTTAGGCGAAGGCCGAAAGTTCAGCGTTTTGAGCTTAGGGTTCCCAGAGAGCCCAATACCCCTTAAATAAGGAATATAGCTTAAATCATAATATGAAGCCTTATACAATTTAAGCTATATTCCTTAGTTAAGGGGTTTTGAGCTTAGGGTTTATTTGCGCTCCAGAGCCTCACACGCGCGTCCGCAGGAGCGCGGGGAGTTCCTCCAATTCCTTGGGACTCCTGGCAGCTCCGTCGTCGAGGCTTTGGGGACCATAATCTTACCACAGGCTCTTTGCGGGATCTCACAGAGCTTTTATGGTGTTCTCATGAAGTGAAATTAAGGGTTTAGGGTTTAGGGTATTAAGTGTAAGGTTTTGCAAGGGTTTAGGCTTTTTGATTGAGGGTGCCGGATAGTGGGTTGGTTGCTCTGATTCCTGTTGCGCGTGGCATCAGATGATTGTGACATCTTGTGGGGTTTGCGAGTTCGGGCCGGGGTTTGGGGTTTAGGATTGATGTAGGGTTTGTTTATAGGGCTCCAGTTAGAGATACTTGGATCTTGAACCTCGACCCGACAGTGCAGTCGGTTAGGTCCATTTAGGTGTTCGTGATTTCGGTAACACTTAGGAATCGTGGTGTTATATCATGTTGTTGTAGAAGGGCGGCTCTATGTGGCCTACGTCTACTTGGCTTCACAAACGGCAGAAGTACGTGCACAGTTGTAGGATGATTTAAGGCTCAATGCTCAAGCGTTAGCAGTATAAAGTACAGGGGCCATGGGGAAAACTATGAGGAATTAGACAGAAACCCCTTGAGTGAACTCAGCGTCTCAAGTTCCAACCCACCCACCCTTCAAAAAGCAAATTGGCCTGAGCTTGTAGGGCCTCGAGGGCGTGGGGTTTAGGGTTTAGGGTAGGTCGGTGACACCTACACCCAACCCCCTTTGACGTTGTTGTTGTGGATAAGTTCGGTCATTTCTGTCAGTACAATCGGGTCTAGATTTGCGTGCTACCAGAGGTATCTAGTTGATCGGCACTGTCGTATCAAAGGGATACCAAATTTGGACTATGACTGACGACCGTAAACCCTAAAACCCTAAACCCCTAAATCCCAAACCCCTAAATCCCAAACCCCTAAACCCAAAGCCCTGGACCCTGAAGCCCAAACTGAAATTTATCCCCCAAATCCTTCAACCTCGAAGCATAAATCTGCATCCGAAAGCCCAAAAGAATACACCACAAACGCGATAAACTCAATGCCTAAACAGGGCTTCAGGGCTTAAATACGGATGTTGGGGTTTAAGGTTTAGGGCTTAAGAGCTTACAGTAGAAGCCAAAAAGTTGGAAACCCCATAGCCTCAATCCTTAAGAGTCATATATAGGGAATCCCAGCACTATTTGGCCTTAACCCGGTTTCCAACTTTATGGGGTTTACTGTATAGGGTTTAGGGTTTAGGGCTTATAAGGCTTATAGGGCTTAGGGCTTAAGGTTTAGGGTTTTGGGCTTATAAAGCTTATAGGGTTTAGGGCTAGGGCTTAAGAGCTTAATGAGGTCTTAAGTTTTCGGGTTTGGGCTTCAGATTCGGGCCCTGAGCCCGACTCCCCATCTCAGACCCCGAAAGCCTGAACTCCAAACCTTGATACTCGAAGATCCCGAAACGATTGACGGTTTAGGGTTTAGGGTTGAGGGTTTAGGGTTTAGGGTTGAGGGTATCCGGTATAAACCCTGCACCGTAAGTCGGAAAACTGATATCGCTGACCTCCGTCGGCATACCCATTGCTGGCGCGCGCTTCCGCTCAAGCCAGCACCAGTCCCGCGACAGGCTTGGACTGGTTTCCCTAAGCCTAGATCCTGCAATGCAAACCTGCTACCCGGAACCATGATCCGAAAGCATCTAAGACAGAGGGGTTATAATACAGGCATAATTACTACCAATACTATTTTGGGGTTTCCTCATTCCAAGTATAGTATAACGCGCCCCCAAGCCCTGTTCTAATTATTAAGAGCCTGCTAAGACGTGCATGCTCGACGTCCTGAAGCCAAGCATGTTTCGTGTTATGCAGACAACTTGCAGCCGCTGTTGAGGATAGAGGAAGCTTCATAGCTTAGGCCTGAACCTAAAATTTTCAGGCTTCAGCTCGAACCCCTCAGCCCAAGATTCCTAAACTCTCAGCCCACAGGCTCTGATACCCTAGCCCTCAAGCCCACAGGCCCTAACTTGAACCCACTGTAAAACCTAAACTCTAAACTTAAACCCTAAATCCTCATCGCAGCGACCGTCGATTGCTGCATCATGCATTAGGCGCCATGACTGCTCAAGAGGTGCCTCCACTCTACGGTTTAGGGTTTAGGGGCTTAGGGGCTTTGGGTTTAGGGTCTAGGGGTTTAAAGTATGAGAAGGGGTCCAACAAATTTGCAGGATAGGGGCGCGGCAGGGCTCCTTGAAGGATTCTGTAAGCTATACGTGCTCTGTCATAGGTTTACCTAGAGGCTCCATAGTAGTTCATTTTTGTGGTTCATATATAGAATCCTATAAGGTAATCCCAAAAAAGGAACTACTATGGAGCCTCTAGGTAGGGGTGCAGTGTAGCATAGGATTCCATTTTTATCATGCGAAAGGGGTCAACAAGTTGGGATTCATAAAACTTCTACATTATTTCCGGCACATGGTTCTGCTGGGCTCAGGGACAAAATCGCCCCCTGGTAAGCCCTAAACCCAGAATCCCAACCGCCTGCTACTAAATGTAAACCCTCGAAGCCCGGGGTCTAGGGTTTCGGGCTGATGATGGCTTACGTACAATCCGAACCGTCAAGCCCTAAGCCCATATTCCCCAAACAACTTCAAAGCCTAATCCATACACCCTAAATCTTCAAGTCTTGCATCCCTGCTCGGGATGTTGGCGAGGGTCTACAGGGCTCATTAGGCTTTGGCAAGCGGATAACCCTAAGCCCTAAACTAAACCCTAAACCCTACTTAGGGTGCGACCCAGGGAAAGCCCCAAGCCCTAAAACAAGCCCCAAAACAGACTTTTAACCCAAAAGCCCCCTAAACCTCAAACCCTCCCTAAAACCTAAGCCCATGAAGACTGCACACTACAACCTACTATAACAGCTTGACTAATCGCCAATATTACTCACCTGAGGTTTTCTTATTAGAGCCGTATAATGTCCCACAAACCCCTATTCCAATTTTTAGCCGCTTATATCACACCCGCAAAACTAAACCGTCATCTCTAAACCCTATAAAGCCCTATACCCTCAACCCGCAACCCTAAACCCTCAACCCTAGACGCTAAACCTTCAACCCTAGACCTTAAACCCTAAACCCTATAAACCCTCAACCCTAAAGCCTAAAGCCTCAACCCTAAAAAGCCCCATACTCTCAACCCTCAACCCTAAAGCCTAAACCCTATAAACTCTATACCTTCAACCCTCAACCCTAAACCCTATAAGCCCTCAACCCTCAACCCTAAAGCCTAAACCCTATGAACCCTATACCTTCAACCCTCAACCCTAATCCCTTTAAGCCCTACAACCCAACAACACCCGCAGCTCTGGACCTGCCTTTTTTCCCCTCCATAGCCAGGCCGAGGAGCCCGATGCCAAGAGGCAACTTCCATGTTTTCTGGGTCGTTCTCTAAAGTACCCATAGGCCATAGGCCCCAAAGTAGTTCCTTTTTGGGATCACCTTATAGAATTCTAAATATGACCGGCCCATGGGTAGTATAGGGGTCTTAATAATGATTACTATACTATCAATTTACGGGTTCCTTATTCTTCCATGCTTTTGGGGTATATAGTTCTCTAAATTGTCTTAGGGTTGACTAGGGTTCTTTTAAGGGTTCCTTTTAGAGGATCCTAAAAGGATTACTATAAGGGGTATTATAGGGGTTTAGTATAGGTGTCTTAATAGTTACCTACACTAGTTTAAGGGCTCCTTCGTTCAACTATAGTATAATATACCCCCAAAACCCTATTCTAAATCTTAAGGCCCCTGTAGTAGTTCTCTAAATCAGGGTTGCTTTTAGAGTCTTAGGGTTTAGGTTTGATGGTTGAGGTTTGAGGGTTGAGGGTTTCGGTAGTTCTAAATCAGGGTCCCGTTCAGGGTCTCAGGGTTTGGGGTTGAGGTTTTAGGGTTGAGTGTTTGAGGTCTAGGCGGTGTCATAGTTGTGTAACATTTCACATGCTTATGTGTACTTAAACCCAAGTTAGAAATAGACTTTTAACATGTTAAATTAGATACGATCCCAACCATGGACCATGGGGTCAAGGGTTTAGGTTCTTAGGGTCTTAGGGTTTAGGGTCTTGGGGTTCCTTTAAGTTAAGGGCTCCTCCAATAAAGGTTTCCTTTTCGGTTCGCTTGAAGGCTCCTAGGGTTCCTTAAGTTAAGGGCTCCTCTAAACAAAAGGGTTCCTTGATCAGCCAAAGAATCGAGGTGCAGTCAAGCAGGTGGTGGAAGCTCCATAATTCTCGAAGCCCAGAAACCTCAAGCCGTTTTGACCAACTCGCCGAGCCGTGAGGCGTCCCCTTCTCTCAGCAACCCTCTCTAAGCATCAATGAATCAAACCCCCAATCGAAACAATGCGACCAGACGCTGCGACGGAACCAGTTTAACGAGACCCTTTCACATTGAAACCTCGTACTTTGCTACGGGAGCCCCAAAACCCTAGTCGGGCATAATGTCGACGCTTGAATACCTCTCAGTACGATTCCGGAGACATCCGAAGTGTAAACATATAAGCAATGCATTCCAACTGCTCAGTCCCGTATAGTATGCGCATGTAGGAATCCCAAAACTTAATAGCTGAGTGGATACACTTAGCTTTACACTTTCTGGGATAATATTACCCACTATAAAACTAAAGTGTACACTTTTGGGGGCTTATGAATTCAGCAACGAAGAAAACCCTCAACTCACCGAGAGGCTGGGGAGTCTCTCCGACAAGGTGGAACAAGAGCCCATTTGCCTTGAACCGTAAACCCTAAACCCATCTAAGCCCCTGAACCCTAAAGACTAAACCCTAAACCCCTAAATCCGTAAACCCTAAGCCCCCTCATTGGCCTTATGTGAGCCTTATGAAACCTCTCCGCTAAAACCCAACCCCCCTAAACCCTACATCGGAAGCCCTCATAGGCTTTATAAGCCGTACTTTCTGAACTGGAATCCTTCTGGAACCCTTATAGATCCCCTCAACCCTAAACCCTAAACCCTGCTAATTAAACCGAAAGGAACCCTTCTAGAACCCTTATAGAACCCTTAAAGGAACCCTTCAAGGCACCCCTTTCTTCTGCTTTCAGCTTCGATCCACCCTTCCAAAGCCGCCAGGCCCCGCACAAATGGCGGGCCCGGAATGCCTCCCCTCTTCTCGGCGGGAGGTGGGCCCTAGGGGCTTTGGGTTTAGAAGGTTTAGGTTTCAGAAGTTTAGGGTTTAGAAGTTTGGTTTGGGGTGCAAGGATGCCGGGGTTTGGGGATAGGGTTTCTAGGGGTTGTAGGGCATCTTATGCCCTCCGTCCAAAGTCCTAGACCGGATTCTTGGGTGCCCATGGCGTTTAAGGGTTTTGCTGCGCAGCGGTTTTTGGGACTTAGTCAGTGAGGGTTTGCTTCTCGGGCACATACTGTTATATATGTGCTTATCGGTTCGTTTATTTGTTAATCTATATTATATGTATGTTTATAAGTATTTGCATATATACTTTATTATGTACATGTTCTTGGTTACATACACCTCTGTATAATTGCAATTAGCTGTGTACATATGTATATATGTGTTTGTACATATAGAGTTGCATAAACGTCTATGTACATATGTATGTATTGTTTCTGTCTGCATAATCTCTAAGCCCTGAGCTTTCTTCAGGACCTGTAGTCTGCCGCGGACAATGCTCCTACCTAATCCCACCTCCCTCATTCTGTTTGGGTCCAGGTTTAGGGTTCAGGGTCTAGGGTTGGGTTCAGGGTCTAGGGTTTAGGTGTGTTTGGATTTCGGTTCAAAGGCATGGGGTTTGGGCTTGAGAGGTTTATTGAAGCTGTGGGCTGTGGGGGCATGCAGGTTAAAAGCATAACCCCTAAACCCTAAACTCAAAATGCTGCCGTCTGGTTTTGACGAATCATGGCTCCTCCAGAATTTAGTTACGGGACATTACGGGATCCTGGAGACGCTGCAGAAAGGAACTCTGGGTTTAGTGTTCAGGTTTAGGTATAGGTTCAGGGTTTAGGAAGTTTAGGGTTGAGGTTTAGGGTCAGGGTTTAGGGTCTAAAGTATAGGTTTAGGGTTTAGGGAGTCATGTGCTTCGTTCAATGCTGCCCTTCAATTCCTATTGTCCTGCGTTCAAAGACCCGAGTACTGGGTACTTGGACCTGCTGCCATAAAATAAATTGGGGGATTGGTACGTTGATTGTAAGTAAGGTAGCTATGGTATCCTTTCTCCTAATTTCAGTGAAGGTGCTTGTAGCACACTTGCTTGCTTCCTTGTTCACTTGCTCACTTGCTTACTTGCCTACTTGCTTACTTGCTTGACTGCTTGCTTGCTTGCTTGCTTGCTTGCTTGCTTACTTACTTGCTTGCTTTGTTGTTGTTCTTTCTGTTTTACTTACTGAAGTACTTACTTACTGACTGACTTCCTGACTTGCTTGTATCTATATCTGTATCTACGCAGGTATGTATGTGTGTGTATGTATGTATGTATGTATGTATGTATGCATACATCGCTTAACGCGCAGGCAAGCTGAAGACCCCATCGTCTCCATATTAGAGAAGACTTGACCCATGGAACCCTAAACCCTAAACCCCTAAACCCCTAAACCCTAAACCCCTAAACCCCTAACCCCTAAACCCCTAAACCCCTAAACCCCTAAACCGCTAAACCCCTAAACCCCTAACCCCTAAACCCCTAAACCTCTAAACCCTAAACCCCTACATCCCTAAACCCCTAACCCCTAAACCCCTAAACCTCTAAACCCTAAACCCCTAAACCCCTAAACCCCTAACCCCTAAACCCTAAACCTCTAAACCCTAAACCCCTAAACCCCTAAACCCTTGATTCAGGCTACACGGAGGCCTCGGATGGCTGGTTTGCGCACAGCGGCGGGGAGTCGGGGAGCTCACGCTCTCTAGGCCCTCTAGGCTTTAGGGTCGAAGGGTGTAATGTAGGAACCTGATTAAGAAACCTTGGGCCTTTATTATGGCTCCTTTCATGAATCCTACTTTTTTGGGGGTTATAGGCCCAGGGTTTCTTAATCCGGTTCCTATGTTAGGGCTTAAGGGTTCAAGGTTTAGGGTTTGCATTTAAAGAGCTGTAAGGGTTTAAGGTTTCAGGGTTTTTTTAGGTTTTGGGCTTCAGGCTGGGGGTTTAGGGGGGTTTAGACCAGGAGGTTTTTGTTTTCCTGGGCTGCTCTGCTTTAGGGCTTAGGGTCTGGGGCTTTAAGGGTTTAGGGTTTGGGGGTTTAGGCTTTAGGGTTTGCAGAATAGTGTTTAGGGATTAGTGTTTAAGGTTTAGGTGGTTTGGGGTTTAGTTCTAGTGTTTAGGACTGAAGCCCTACAGCTAGCAAGAGCAAACTGGGTTTCGGGTATAAAGTTTGGTGTTTCGGCCATGCTGAATAATATAGGGGCCTTGACAATTGCCTATACTATTTTGGGGGTTCCTTACTATAATAGTATAGTGGCCCCCAAACCCAATTCTAATTATGGAGGCCCCTACATTAGGACTGGTGAGGAGCTGCGGGATCCTGGCGTTCTGGATCTCAGCTTTATGCCTCAGTCCAATCCCGCTTGGACCGCAAACGAACTTGTTTCTTTTATGCCACGGATCGATCTCGAAACTGGGTTTAAATGGGACCTATAGTACCCTAAATAGTAGGATCCTTATTATAAGGACCCCAAAATAAGGTACCCCTAATTTTCGGAAACTCGCCCAGCAGCATTTTACGCCGCACTGGACGGAGAAGATGGCGATTCTCATGGTACCATCCAACGCTGCATAGTTCCGACTAATGCAGAAACAGGACGGGCGTGCAGGGTATACCAAGTGGCACAACCAAGGATGGATTCACTTTGCATCTGCCTCAGAAGTGCAATGTAACCCTATAAACCCTAAACCCCAGGAGTCCTGGAGCCTGAGCGACCTGCCCCTTTGCCGGAGTGGAACGTCCTGAAGGAAGGCGAGTTCTTGCGAAGCAGACTGGGCTACCGTGAGCAGGTACGAAGCTGCAGGCAGTTTGCCCGAAACCCAAAACCCTAAACCCCTAAACCCTAAGCCCCTAAACCCGAAAACCTTGAACCTGAAATGTGACCAGTAAATGACGTTCTTCCAGACTTGCCTGTGACCGATTGCCGGGCCGAGGGCCGAAATCGGAACCCAGCTTTCGAAAATATGATGATTTAAGGTATATTCCTTAATTAAGGGATATTGGGATTTCTGGGTTAAGGAGGGGTTACTTGGAGGCCTCCAATCCGTAGCCATGGGCCCCTAAGTAGTTCCTGTTGGGGGTTCATATTTAGAATTCTATAAACTAGCTGCAGGAGCCCCTCAACCCCCAACTCCAGCTTCTACAGCATACAGAGAACATCCGTAAATCTGACTGAGCCCTACGCCTTACATTTCCGGAGCCCTAAGCTGCAGGGATGAAAGTTGGCAATCATTTCAGGTGCGTAGTTGTCCGATAGATTGGGTTCCGGCGTTCGACTGCTATAGCGGTCTGTCTAAGTAGTTCGGAGGCCCCTACATTATCCTGCCGGGCTTGTAGGTTTCAATATTCGAAGGCTTGAAGATGTTTTTTCAGGTCTGGGCTCTTGCCTGGTCTCCCACGAAACGCTTCAAGGCTTAAGACGATTAGGGTTTAGCCTTATCCCTATATGCTGCACCCTGAACCCTAAACCCTGCATCAAGCGGCAGATGTTTCCGGAATAGCCTATAAACCCTGAACACGAAACCCATAAACCCCAAGTTGTGGGCTCTTCGTCGACGCTGAGGTGGCTCCACAACAAGACGGAGATGGCGTACTTTCACCTGCCTGGGCCTAGTGAGCTACGGTTCCGGGGTTAGGGTTGGGCCTTCTTTGAGCTACTTGAAAGCCCAAGTCAGAAACATCCCAAGCCGCTAGACCTCAAACCCTGAATTGTTCAGAACTCCAAATCCCGAAAGCACCTTAGTTCAAGGTTTGGGGCTCGTATACATGAGTCTTATTCTGAAAATTTGAACTTCTTACATCGATATTTGGGAAGTACGCCGTGTTTCTCGCGGTTTGCGCTTCGGAGGACGCACAGTCTCAGCCAGCGGGCACTCGGATGAACCCGAGCCCCGGACCCTCTGCACCCAAAATCCCTTTCGGGTTTGCGGGTTTAGGTATTCTGCCTTAAATCCTAGCCCGACAACACCCAAACCCTAACATCATAAACCTTAACCTCCAACCCAAAACCCAAAGCCGTAAAACTCGGAGAGCCTCTTAAAGCTCCTCAACCCCTCAACCCAGGGTTAGGGTTTAGGACACTACCCTAAGGGTCCATGTACCCAAATAGCATATACTTTGGCCCCAATGTACCTAAAGAGCGACTACTTTAAGGCCAAAGTATATACTATTTGGGTACATGGACCCTTAGGGCTAGAAAACCTTAAGCCTTAAACTCTGAACCCTTAGCCCGCAACCCTATATGTTTCAGTAGTACTTACCCGATAAGAAGCTTTAGAGACCCTGATAAACACTTCAACCGATAGCGAACCCTTGTAGCACCTTTTCACTTAACTTGGTATAAAACCCTTCGACACCTGAAACCCTACACCCGAAAAGACACAATTGCACGAACGGGAGTGGCAAGTTCGTCCTTGATCTCGGTTTGCTTCCCGCTTACTCCCGCCAACATGACATACCAATCGCGCCATGATGTGTCGCAAACTCCAGACGCGAATCCCTCACGCGCAGCATGGGCTGGAAGTCGTCCGGCCTGGCAAAGGCGAGCCGGTGGAAGCCCGGCAGCCGGCTCGTACCTCCAACTGCTCACTCTTACCAGCTGGTCCATGGAGGCAGAGGAGACACTTCGAGCATGGTTGCTCCGTCCGAGGATCGCCTGCGCCCCATCATCGCTATGCTCGGCCTCACCTGTCGGTCGCGATAGTAAGCAGGCGCTTGAACCCTTAAACCCGAAACCTTGAACCCTGACCCTAAACTTCAAACACCTAAATCCTATACCCTGAATTTTTGCAATAGGGAGAGCTCAGTGCGATAACGAGAACCACGAAGGCGTCCTTAGTGAGCTGAAGAAGCATCGGGCTTTTCCCAAATATGGGGTTTAGGGGTTGGGGCTTTGAGATTAGAGGTTAGAGGTTTAGGGGTTTAGGGTATAGGGTTCAGGGCTATAGGCCCTAATATACTGCAGTATAGTATACTATCAGTATAGTTATCAGTATAGTAAGTAGTCGTAATGGTACAGCAATTGCTTGAAGGCCCAGAGGACTTAGCAAGTAGGTTATAATAAGTAGAGTTGTAAGTACCCTAAATGGAGTTAGCCCAACCATACCCCTTCTTAAAACCTACGTACCAAGTCCCCCGGGTCTCCACGTATAGTACGGAGCAGACTAGTATAGCAATAGTACATGAGCACTCGACTTAAGACAGTCCTCTGGAGTAGGTGTGTCCTCCTAGTTTTCCACTTCAGGGGCAAGTGTGTCATCCTAGCTTTCTGCGCCATGTGTTTTGCTGCAGAGTTTACCAGGAGCAAATCGAATCATTCAGATCTTCACGCGCCACAACAGTCCCCTTTCAGCCCTAGATAGCAGAAGAGGGAAGTGGAAGGAGCCCTAAACTCTAAGCCGTGACAAACGGCCTACTATAGGGGCTTAAACAATTACCAATACTATGTTGGGGGTTTCTTATTATAAGTATGGTATCATGGGTCCCTTATAGATCCCTTATAGTAACCCTTACAGACCCCTTTAAAGGAACCCTATTCTAATTATTAAGGCCCCTATATTAAGCCGACAACAGGCCTACGGGCCAGATCCGGGTGGTCCTGGACGACGCCGAGCTTCCGGCCGTGGGGGCGCCCACTTTTCAAAGGAGAGAGGGATGTTTAGGTGTTTTTTTGTAGTGGTTCTTCTAGTATGTTTGGATGGGTTGCAAGCACTCGTTATGGCCTTCCGTAGGGTCTTTAACGATTGTTATATAGGGTTCATACTATGCGATTTTAAAGGGCTCTTCATCTGGGATTTTGTAGGGTCTTGGGGTTTGAGGGCTTTTGCTTCTAGCTGCAAATCCCCGCAAGACCGAAACCATAAGCACATTCAGCAAGCTAATGCTGTACTTGGAGGCCCTTTTGACTTAGTAAGTCTACTTAGTATCCCCTAGAAACCATATTATAATCCGCCATAACCCACCTTACTAACCCTACTTACTAAGTCAAAAGGGCCTCCAAGTGCTGTAAGGGTGTTCAGCGTTTCGGGGCGTAGGGTATAGGACATCGTAGAGGGTGTAATTTAATTGGCCGCCGTCCATACTTTATACCCTTAGCAAACGTTAGCCAAACTAATGCGGCCTTTGTTTCGTAAGTGTTATGACTCAGGATTTTGGGGGTTCTAGTCCGTGGGATCTTTTCTTAGTCATTGGGGTTTATGAGAGGGTTTGCATCGTGCCTTCAACTTCGGATTACCCCGGCGAGAACAGACGCTATCCCGAATGGCACGAGTTCTTCGCAAAGCATATGAACCCTCTTAGGAACCTTTGTTGTAGATCACCGCCGTCCGCACCAAGCAGCCATAAGTCCGCCGCAAAGCCATTATCAAACTGGCAAGAAGGATTTGCAAGGGGTTGCACGGCTTCGGCAGCGCAAGAGGGTAGAGGAAATCCATAGTGTGGCGCTGCCTGCGACGACTCGCCAGAGCAAGAAGCTTCATGTCTCTTTCCAGTGACATGTTAACTAGTGTGTATTACCTACCAGGTTGTGGTTTATCAAGTACAACACCCTCAGGTGCAGTGAACCCTGAACCTTGAATGACATGCTTGTCGCTCAACCACTGACACATCGAACCATCCATTCTGACAACACATTTCCTTCCGAACATAAAGGGCTCCAATATAGATCCCGGGATGTTTGTGTGTATATGTTCAAAAAGAAATGAATGTATGCACAAACACATAAATTACAAATATGTGCATATGTATTGGTTTCTTGTTTTGGTTGTTTGCCTGTTTGTGTTCATGTCTCCCTTGCCTTGCAAAGCCCTGATAAGTAATAAACCCCAAACACAAAACTCTAAACCCTAAACCCTTCAGAAGAGGACGCTGTGAGAACCTATGTGTTGCATCCCAAACCCTAAACCCCGAAACCATAAACGCTAAAACCCTAAAACCCTCAACCCCTGAACCCCTAAACCTTAAACCTCAAGCACAGAACCCTAAATTCTATTCTTTAGGATTCGCTTTAGGATTTAGGTTTTAGGATTTAGGTTTTAGGATCCTGAACCCCTAAACCTTACACCTCAAGCACAGAACCCTCAATCCGAAGCTCTGCACATCCGAGGCCGACGCCAAAGCGGAGGTGGAGCAGGAAGCCCCTAAGGCCAGAGACGAGGGAGTTGTGGGCTTTGGGCGGTGTAGGGTTTCTGGTTTGGGGTCTAAGGGTTTTGGAGTTTTGGGTTTTCAGTTTTTTGAGGGTGGTTTTATGTAAGTTTAGATCAGGGTTTTAGGCTTTAGGAATTTAGGATTAAAGGGGTGTTTAGGACACAGGAGTTCAGGGTTTTAGGGTGCCTTATTTTTGTGTTTAGGATACCCACCGGCCATCCTCGACCCTGCAAGGATCAGACCGTAGCGATTCGATTGGAGACTGGAAACTGTGATGCTCAGGTTGGGTATACCCTAAACCCTAAACCGGTTTGCAATTGATGTCGCTTCAAGGTTTATTTAGGGTTGAGGATTTAGGGGTTACTCAGGGTTTTGGATGCTTCGGGCTGGTGGGCATCTTAACTGTAGGGTGCTGGCATGCCTTTATGGTATGATGGGGAAGCCTCGTGTCGCGATGCGTGCAAGGGTACCTGAGGGCTTCTTTTTTTGGTGTGTCTGGCAGGTGCAAGGCTTAGAGAGGATGGTGTGTGCAGGTTTTATGAAGGCCTGTGCGCACGACTTAGAAAGACGGTTTAATGTCAAATCAACACCCTCGAGCCTGCACGCGCTAGAAGAACCATCGAAAGTTCTATAAGACTCCTGTCGAACGCTATGAGAATACTTTAAGACGCTATATATGGTATGATCTACATTCTAGGTTCACACTATCGAGCCTTACACCCATGGTTCCAAGTCCCGGTGTAGTTCCTCATTGGCCATGAGGTACTATATAGGAAGCTGTTTAAGGCAACAGACTATGCTGTGTAGGTACAAGAGACCCGCAGTAGGCGATATACCAACCTCTAATCATTAGCCAAGTCCTTGTAGAAACCTTGTATAACCCCATCAGAGACCCTCACAGAGAACGGACCCATAGATGGACCTTAGGGATAAATGTCATATCCGAAGCCTCAAGCCGTTAGCCTTGAAGACACACACGCAAGGATGACAAGGGTCCGCTCTTCCAGGGCCGTGTGCGATGGTGCTCGGCTTGGGAGGGGAGGGTGGGTAGGTGGAGGGGGGACATGTTGGGGGTTTCTTAAAGCTCTCGGGCTTTAAAATGGTTTTCTCCAAGGTTCAGTGGTGGAGATTTTGGGGGTGAGTTTTGAGGTTAGTGCTTAAGTCAAGTTTTGAAGTTACAATGGCTTCAGGATTGAGGATCACATGTGAAGCTTAGATAATTGAAGTAAGGTTTCAGGTGTAGTCCAGGTGCCTGGACCCAGAAGTGTTCATGATTCGGATCCTATGATAAGAAAAACGGGTAAAACGTAAACCAAGAGCTGCTACACTGACCCTACTGCCCNCCCCCAAACCCTAACCCTAAACCCGACACCCGAAACCCCTAAACCCTAAATCCTACCCCACAAAGCCCCACGCTCTGGGCCCCGAACTCCTGACTTCAAAACCCCTTCCTCACGACCACCTCTCCCACGTGACCATGCACAACCCATGGCCGAAACAATTATCTGAACTATTTTGGGGGGTTCCTTATCATAAGTATAGTCTAATATACCACCAAACCCTATTCTATTTATGAAGGCCCCTATAGTAACTCCATCCTCATCCCCAAACTCGTCCCTACTCTCGTCTCCCGAAGCCCTGAAACTGGCGCATCAGCGAATCAAAGATCCGAACCAACAGCCTTGAAACAATCAAGCCTAGAAACAGCTTGAACCACCACCTGTAAAGCAAGAAACCTTCAAACACCAGCAGAAGCTTTGTGTCTGTTTCCCCCTTTCTTGTCTATGTGAGTATCGTTATCAGCATGAACGTGTGAGTATGAGCTTGAATATGGATGTGCATGAACCGAAATAGATCGATACATAATTGAGAAACCAAACAAAGAGTGAGAGATTGATATATTTACAGGTCAGTGCACACACGCGTATATAAGTATCATGTCTACATGTTATATATGCATACGTATATATATATACACACACACTGTTTTTGTATGTGTATACATGTATATACATACACGGGGATACGTACACACATGGTACATCTACATTATATATATATACATATATATATATATATATACACATACAGAGAGAGACTACGGAATATATACGTGTTCATTTATGTGTGTATATATATACACTTATGTATGTATATTTATATACACTTTCGTATATATATATACATATGTTAGTTGTTTTACTTATTTGCTTATGTTTTTCTTTATAGACATACATGTACACACACACACACACACAGACAGAGACAATATGGAATCAGTAGCGCCGTGCAGCCCGAGGTTCAACACCGTGAAAGGCTTCGGCTTTATCGAGCCCCTAGGGGAAGCGACGGCCATCCTCGAAGGGAAGGCGGCTTGGGCTTTTGAAGGGTCTGATGGAGTTCCCCATAGGTCCAAAGAGCTCAATACTGTAATTGTAATTATGCGTCTGGATGAAAAGATGGGGGAGTATATGACTACAGGTGGTGCCACCGTCCACCCGTAGGATTGGTCTCGCCTGGGCATGTCTGATGGGGCTTTAGCTTTAGTGGTGTTGTGTTTGCAGGCTTTTTTGGGCCACGCCTGAGGGATAGTCACGAATTTTGGGGTTTAGGGGTTGGGGTTGAGGGGTTAGGGGTTCACGGCTTCGAGATCTTGATTTGTCCCTAGATGTCAGGCTCAGGGTGTACTGCAAACATCCAAATCACCCATGATCATGGCGTATGTACCATCAAGCCCCTATAAACTCCGTGTGCAGACCTTGCAAGACCTCTCTGCATTCTATTGTAGAAAGCTTTCGGGTTCTCAGGGTTAGAAGGCTTTCGGATGTTGGGGCGGGCTTCAGGGTTCAGAGTTGAGGTAGTTTTTTCGACTTTGGCTCCTTAAGGCCTTTAGGCTGTTGCTTTCGGGATGTAGTGTCTTGAGGGAGGCAGAGAGAGAGGGAGAGAGAGACAGACAGACAGACAGACAGCCAGCCAGCCAGCCAGCCAGCCAGC
>BGNK01000216.1:253732-264824 GCA_003297005.1 Symbiodinium sp. clade A Y106
CTTAGGGTAAGGGTTCTACAAAAGAGGGGCTAGGTTCTTTTAGAGGTCCCCTTGGGGCTTAGTAAGTAGGTGTTAAGTTATAAGTAGAGTTTTTAGGGTTTAGGGTTTAGGGTTCTAGGTACCCTAACTAGAGTTGCCCCATTTATAGCCCTAGCTTAGCCGACTTACTAAGTCCCCTAGGCCTCCAAGTAGACCGGGTTTCGGGTTTCGTCTCCAGGGTTTGGGAGTAGGGGTGTGGCCTGAAACATTGCCCATCCTACCCTGAGGGTTTAAGGTTTCGAGTTGAGGGTTCAGGGCTCAGGGTTTGGGGTTTAGGGTTACGCTATTATATAATACGGCTGATGGACAAAATCCTGCATTACCCATTATAAGGAATATACCATAATTCCCATAGTTTAGGGTCCTTAGGGTCATGCAGGATTTTGTCCATCCACAGTATAAGTAAGGTGCAGGGTTGCTTTGGTGTTGGAGGTTTGTTGGGCGGTTTACGGGGTTTAGTTACGGTTCTGCAGGGCTCGTCAGAGCAGATAGTAAACACTTGGGCTCTAAAGGGTGTCCTGTACTGTAGTATAGCAACCTTACGCCAAAGTATATACTACGTGGTTCAGGGACGCTCCGGGTGAGTATAATTTAGTCCTAACTTAAGCAGGAACAAAGATTTCGTTCTGTCTTCATTTACTGTGGTGTGTTCTTAAGAAGGAGCCAACATAGACCCTAGACCCTGAGCCCTAAACCCTAAGCCCTAAACCCCAAGCCCTAAACCTTAAACACTAATCCCTAAACCCTATTCTGCGAACCCTAAACCCTAAACCCTAAAGCCTAAACCCACAAACCCTAAACCCCTTACAGCCCCAGACCCTAAGCCCTAAAGCAGAGCCCAGGAAAGTCGAGAAGAACCGAATCGAAGAGCTTCTGGAGCAGCAAACGCATCTCATGATGAGGCTCCTTTTTGGGTCTAGGGGTCTATTGCTTTGGGGTTTAGGAGTTCTAGGGGTTTAAGGTTCTGTAGGGTTTAAGGTTATTGGTGTAGGGGTTTCCAGATCTAATGTGAAATATGGAGCCCGAAAAATTTGGGGACTGTGGAAATCCACGCCTGGTTTAGGGTTCAGAGGTTTGTTGGTTTGGGGTTTAGGAATTCTAGGGGTTTAGGGGTCCGGGTCCAGGAGTTTAGGGTCTACTTGGAGGCCCAGGGGACTTGGTAAGTCGGTTCTAAGTAGGGTTATAGTTGGGGTAACTCCATTTAGGGTACTTATAACTCTACTTATAACCTACTTACTAAGTCCCCTGGACCTCTAAGCAGGGTTTAGGGGTTCAGGGTTTGAGGCTCCGACACGAACATCCTAAACCCGTCACGCTAGACCTTCACCCCCTAAAGTTCCCCCCAGCTTTCCAGAAGAAGGTGATACTGTTGATGGACAAAATCCTGCAATACCCATTATAAGGAATATACCATAATTCCCATAGTTTAGGGTCCTTAGGGTCATGCAGGATTTTGTCCATCAACAGTACCGAAGCCCTAACAACTTCAGGTCCCAATCCGAAGACTCCCTCAACCGCAGCCAAAACCCCGAAAGCCCACATCAACTTTTGGCCCTGTTCTCAAGCGCTTCAAGCCCTAAAGCCCTTGCAACCCCACGCTTCATCGGATTCTCAACTCCCAGTATCCCTAACTTCCAAATCCTAAACACCACAAGCCCGAAACCCGGAACCCCTATAGCCAAAACTCCTCCTTCCTAAACCCCGAAACCCTCAAACCAAAACACTCTGAACCTGAAAGCCGTCTCTTGGGTCCTGCCTACAGTAGAAGCCAGAAAGTTGGAACATCATTAGCGTCATGCCTTTAAAATAAAGTATAGGGAATCCCAGCATGAATCATCAACCCTAAACCCCAAACCCTAAACCCTAAATCCCAAACCCCAAACCCTAAATCCATGTTCCAACTTTCTTTTTTTCACCATAGAACCTAGCCCCTGCTAAGTCGGTTATAAGTAGGGCTATACTTGGGGTAACTCCATTCGGGGTACGTACAACCCTACATATGAGCTACTGTACTATACTAGACTATTTTATACTGTCCTATACTATACTACACCAGATATGGGAGTTTCCGGAAATAGGGGACCTCAATGGACCCCCAAAATAAGGTACCCCAATTTCCGGAAACTCCCATATCTCTACTTATAACCTACAAACGAAGTCCCTTGGGCCACTAAGTGCGACCCTCGAGGCACCTGCAGCTGACAGAGGACCACAGCAAGTCCAACTTGCAGTGCCTCGGATCCTTCGGCGGTCTAGGGAAGAAGGGGGCTCGGTGGGGTTTAGGGTTTAGGGGTTTAGGGTTTAGGGGTTCAGGGTTTAGAGGTTTAACGGTTTAGGGGTTTAGGGTTTAGGTCTGAGGGGTTCAGGGTTGAGGAGTTAGAGTTCTGTGGTTGCTTTGCTTAGGCTTAGGTGCTTTGTGGATTTGAAATTTTCGGTTTTCGGGTCTAGAGTCTGAGGCCGGGAGCGTGGGGTCAATGCCTACTTGGAGGCCCAGGGGACTTAGTAAGTAGGTTATAAGTAGGGTTGTAATTAAGGTAACTCCATTTAGGGTAGTTATAAAACTATTTATAATCTACTTACTTATTAAGGAACCTTACTTCTTACTAAGTCCCCTGGGCCTCTAAGTAGATTGTTGAGTCACACAGTTGAAGCTTACAGGGCTGCATGTCCCGACATGCCATCATACTCAAACTCTGAGGGTCTGAAGTCTACGGTTTAGGGTTTAGGGTTTTGAGGGTTTGAAGTCTATTCCTAAGCCCGAACCCTAAGCCCAAGAAGCTGTAGTGCATATGGGTAGTTCTCCAAATTAGGGTCCCTTTTTGGGTCCTTGTTCTAAGAGTGCCGGATTTCATAGGGGACCCAAAAAGGGACCCTAATTTTTGAAAACTACCCATATGCTAGGGTCCCGATGTAACTATGCAGGAATATCTTGTTACGGCCAACTTATGACGGCGAGCCGTCAGGCCAGGTCTAGTCGCTCGTAGGGGTTTAGGGGTTAGGGTTCAGGGTTTAGGGTTTTAGGTTGAGGGTAGGGGTTAGGGTCTGCCCCAAACCCAGAACCGGTTCCTTGCAGGTTCATGTTCCAGACCGCGAAGGACATGCTCAAAAAGGTGGATCCCAGTGTTCGCAGCATCTTCGCAGACTGGCACAAGGCACTGCCGCAACCACATACCTCTATGCTGTATAAGCATATATACATATGTACGTGTGTACATATACATATAAACACATATATATATATACATATGCACATATATTTTTGGGTATGTATGTAATGTATGCATGTATGGATGTTTGTACGCAAGGCAAAGCCAGGCCAGGCCAGGCAAGACAATGTAATCTAATGTAATGTGATGTAATGTAGTGTAATGTAATGTACGGCACTGCAATGCAATGCAGTGCAGTGCAGTGATATGTATGTATGTATGTATGTATGTACGTATGTATGTATGTATGTATGTCAATGTATGCACACATTTACCTGTGAGTGTGTGTGACACGTGTGTGTGTGTGTGTGCAAAGTCTGAGGCTTTACGGCTCAAACATACAGTGTTTCAGCTGAATTTTTCCTGTCAAGAAGCAAACCTGACGCACGGACGTGATGGTAATGATGCCCACGAGGACGGTGATGCTGGTGCTGGCGGTGGTGGTTCTTTTTGCTGTGATGGTGGGAGGTTGGAAGACTAGATGAGAGCGACATTGCTGCTGCTGCTGCTGCTGAAGTCCACCATGAGAATGGTTGGTGCTGGTGACAGGTACTCTAATGATGCCGACGATGATGCTTTTCATGATGATCCTACTCATGGTCATGGTGATGATGATGATGATGATTGTGATGATGATGTGATTGGTGATGATGACCCTAATCATCTGTTGGTGACCAGGGTCACGACCAGGATCATCGTGGTCATGGCGATGATATTCTGTTGATCAGGTTGGCCAAGGTGAGAACTTAGCCGACTGTATGTGCGGTGCTGAGACTGAAGATCATGGTGGTGCAGATTGCTTCAACCTGTAGCGGTGGTGGTGGCCGTAGAATGACGCTGCTGCTGTGCTTAGGTGCGGTGATGACGATTAGTCTCATGATTGTGGACAATGTGGCAATGAGCCGGAATGGTGCATGTGACATGTGGTTGGGATTCAAGGTTCACTCCTACCTAGAGGCTCATACCCTACCCCTTTTTTAGGGCGCCTACTTTTTAAGATAACAGATCCTAACCATAAAACTAGGTATCCTAAAAAAGGGGTAGGGTATGAGCCTCTAGGTATGGGCAATGCTCGACCAAAAAACTGCCAGCTTCTTTCTTAAGGTGTTTCGACCAGGCTGCATCCCGAAGCCCGACACCTGAACCCACTAGCTCCTTTAGGGTTCAGCTTAGATCCCCAATACCTAACCTTTAAACTTTTTGGGTTCTTATAGTTTAGTAGGAATTGGAAAGTTTAACCTTTTATGTCTGTGGCTTATTGGGGTAGTAAGTTTAGGGTCCCTAAACTCCAAACAAGTCAGGAGTTGCGCGCGAAGACGAACATCTACGTCGCCCAGTCCCGTCTCTGGAGCCTCGGTTCTTCTTGGTTCAGGGCATTGACTTCAGCAGTCGCTTAGGTTGTGTAAACCCCTATCAGACCCTTAAACCCTAGTGTAGGAACCTGATTAAGAAATCCTGGGCCTATGACACCAAAATAGCAGGACTCATAGAAGGAACCCTATTAAAGGCCCAAGATTTCTTAATCAGGTTCCTACCCTAAACCCCTGAAGCCGAAACCCTTAACCCTAGACCCCTAATATATCGGCCTTAATAATTAGAATAGGGTTTTGCGGCCCATTATACTATAACTATAATAAGGAGCCCCCCAAAATAGTATTGGTAATTATTTCGGCCCCTATAGTATATAGTAAAGCTCTAAACCCCTAAACCCCAAATCCTTTTTCCTTCACCTCAAAACCCTAAACTCCTAAACCCTGAAGTATCAGTTGCAGGTGTTATCCTGGGGTCCAAGCCCAAACAGCATAGACGCCAAAAGGCCATCCAAGAACCGGAAGCCGATCTTCAAGTTCAAGTTTAGGGTTCAGGGTTTACAGAGTCTTCAAGTCTGAACCCAGGACCAGAACAAGCTGGGATTTAGGATCAATTCTTCATGTCCCTCATTGGTGTTACAAAGAACCGTGACTCTAAAAACTGTTGCGGCCTACTGAAAATCGGTGCCCGGCAAAGCTTCAGCCCCAAGTTTCAAAGCGGTTAGGGTTTAGGGTTCAGGGTTCAGGGTTTAGGGTTTAGGGTTAGGGTTTAGGGTTTAGGGTTAAGCTTGAACAAGCAGGAACCGCTACCAGCAAGCGGCAGCCAGCGAGACGTTGATTCGGCCCTTTGCGGAGGACCTGTTTCTGGCTTCGGGAATACCAAACTTAATTTCTGTTTCGAACCTGTTCCGGAACCATTATGAAAATCAGCGTATACTCTTTCTTCCCGGTTAATGACTTTAAAGTCGAGGTTTTGAAGATGTGATGCCGTCGTCAGGCGGAGGTTACCTTTCGGGTATAGGGCTTCATCACCACCTTAGCTTACCACGACTAGTAACATGCTTATGACCACTTGCGTCATGATGGCAAGGATTTTGTTGCATCTATCGGTGCTAGGACAGCACCTGATCAACAACTCCTAGGGAAGGCCTGATAACCTACCTATATCCTAAACCCCAAATCCCGAAGAACCAAGCATCCCCGAGACACCCCCTAAACCCCCAGCCACGCCAAGCCCGAAGCTTTTGCCGACTGCCAAGAAAATGACCTAGGCCTTTTACAAGCGTGGTTGTCAAAATTATGGTCCCTTTTTGGGTCCTTAATATAGTACGGCGCCTATTATTTAGGGTACTCAAAAAGGGACCCTAATTTTGAAAGCCACCCACAAGCCTGAAGGCATCCTAACAGCCGGTAAGGCACCCACAACACTGAAGACCCCTCGGTCCTTAAACCCTGAAGCCCTAAAACAATACTAAACCTTCTGTTGCACACTATAAAAGCCTAAAGCCCTTATGCAACCTCTAAACCCTAAACCCTAAAGCCCTCCCTAAACCCTAACTGCACTAACCCCTAAACCCCTAAACCCCTAAACCTCTAAACCCTGAACCCTAATGCCCTCACGCAACCTTCAAAGAGGAAGCCAAAAAGTCCTGGAGTTGGCCCCTGGCATACAAAGCAAAAGCCCAGCCGACGGCAGCCTTCGAGGCAGGATTTCTGAGGGTCCAAAGGCCCCAAGAATTAAGTCCTTTTTAAGGTTTATGGTTTAGGGTTTATCGATTTGGGGTTTAGGGATTTACGTTTTAAGGTTTTTGTTCTGGAGCGTTCCTTTGTCTATTAATGCAAAGGTTCTATGTTCGCGTTTAGGGTTTCTTGTTTAGGGTTGCAGTCTTGTAACTGTTGTGAGTTATTGTATTGTAGCTGTGTTCTCTCCTTATTTCGCATATGATTATTGTTTCATCTTGATCTTTTTCCGGGGTGCATGTAGAGTCATATAGGGTTGAGGTTTTTGAGGATTCAGCGTTTAGGTGCGAGGGGCTTTGGGGTTTGGGGTCAGGGTTCGGGTTTTGTACAGTTTTCTTGCATTCAGGGCTGGTATGGGGCTAGTATGCCTGCAACTATGGCTGTGATGGTCCTATTAAGATCACTGTTAATGCGAATGTGATTGACCTGAAGGTTACTTCTCCACCATGACTAAGCCTCAGCCCTAAACCCTGTTCTCGACAGGGTCCACGTTCTTGGCCGCCTTTCCGCCGAAATTCACGCATTTCTGTAGCAAGAAGCACAGTCCCCAAACCCCATACTGTACCCCAAACCCACTGTACATAACTTTCCAAACCTCTCGAAGTATTTCTCATTAAGAGGTAATTTGGGGCTACAACAAAGGGTAGTTGGGGGGTCTAGGTACACCCTGAACCCTAAACCCTAAACCCTATAAACCCTAAACCAGAAACCCTAAACCCTAATCCCTAAACCCTAAACCCCAAACCCTAAACCCTAAACCCTAAACCCTGGACCCTAAACCCTGAACCCTAAACCCTAAACCCCAAACCCCAAACCCTAAACCCTAAACCCTAAACCCTAAGCCCTCCAGGCTTCACAGCAGGGGCCCTACGACGTGGATGCCGCCTTTGCCGGGCTCCGGCAAAGGCACGCGCGCGAGGCCCAGGAGTTCGTCCTGGCACACCAGAAGGCCGGTAGAAGCCGGAAAGGAAGCGTTTAGGGTTTGGGGTTTGGGGTTTAGGGTTTGGGGTTTAGGGTTTAGGGTCCTGGGAACCCTAATGCCTAAGCCCGAAATTAAACCCTAAGCTCTAGCTATCCCTAAGCCCTAAATCCTAGGCCCTAAGCCCCAAATCCCAAGCCCGAAATCTCTGGCAGGCGTGCTTGGAGCAAATCTCTGGTGATTTGAGCCTGGGCTTCCAGTGCGAGCTGTTGTTGTCGCAGGCGCCTGGGTCTATAATTTAGGGTTTAGGGTTTAGGGTAGAAGGGTTCTATAACAATGGCTTTATATATATATACACACACACACAATATATATATATATATATATATACGTAAAGTTTTGAGGTTATTATCAGGGTTAGGGTTCGAGAATAAGGGTTCTATAATAATAAAGTTTCTTTAAGAAGGGATCTAGAATGAGGGTTCTATGATATAAAGGTTTTACAATGACTCTGCACCCAAAGCTGCAAGCCCGATTCTTACTTTAGGCGTCCACCGCTTACAGTAGAAGCCAGAAAGTTGGAACACCGATATCCTCATGCCCCTAAAGTAAAGTATAGGGAATCCTAGCACTAATCACCCTTAATCCATGTTCCAACTTTCTGGAGTTCACTGTAAGGCGTTCGGCGCTCTTGGCTGGAAGGCTGGGTTCATCAGGCCTCAGAGTCTTATAGTGAACCCTAGAAAGTTGGAACATGGCTGTAGGAGGATTAGTGCTAGGATCCCTTATACTTTACAATAAGGGCATGAGGATAATAATGTTCCAACTTTCTGGCTTCTACTGTAGATCTTCCCAGACCCCCGGGAGGACCCCCAAAAAGTAGATCCCTTAAGGGGGGTTCCTATAAAGTACCCTCTAGTAGCTAGGGCCCCAAATGAGGGGATCTACTTTTTAGATCCCTCCGGGGTCCGGGTCTTACAGTAGAAGCCCAATAGTCGGAAACCCAATAGCCTCAATCCTTAAGAGTAATGTATAGGGAATCCCATGACTACTTGGCCTTAATCCGGTTTCCCAGTTTATGGGGTATACTGTAGGTCTTAAGGTTATTCGAGATTTGGGGGGGGGGGGTCTAGGGTCCTTTGTGGTTCTGGGCCTGTCGGGTTTGGGGGTTTGCGGCCTTCAATTAGTTCGTAGTATAGTTTAGGAAGGAATGGTATCAATAATGATCGTGGCAGTAGTCTCAACTGTCAGATTATAACCGGAACAAGAAAACGCACGACCAGTCGGAAAATATGTGCATCTTTTAGCACCAACTTATCAGCATAGCCCCAAACTCAACACCCTGAGCCCTAAAACTTTAAAAGCTTAAACCCTGAACCCCCTAAACCCTAAACCCCCGAACCCCGAACCTCCAAACCCTACACCCCGAACCCTCAAACACTAAACCCTAATTCAGATCCCTTTAAGGAACCCTTTAAGGAACCTTATAGATCCCTTTAAGAACCCTCCTAAACCGTTTATGAGCGCCTCATGGCAGGTCAAGGGCTGGCTTCAGCTCAACGGGAGTTTCTTCCGGGAGCCAAATCTCGCAGAGCAGCTTCTCACCCAGCAGGCCTGGCTCAAGGGGTGCGGGTTTCAGGGCTCAAGGTTTAGAGTTTGGGGCTTAAGTTTCAGGGTGTGTTCAGGGCTCAAGGTTCAGAGTTTGGGGCTTAAGTTTCAGGGTGTGTTTGGAGAATTTCTGCAATGATCGGCTGCGTACAGTGTTCGATCAAGGTTCTGAGAGGGCACTTTACGGTGTAGGAGTTCGGGTTTAGGGCCTTAGGAACTATAGACTAAGGCTTGTGAGGTTTAGGGGTTTCGCAGTTTGAGGGCTTAGGGGCTTTAGGTTTGGGCATTGCGGGTTCGGGGTTGCATGGTCTCACGGACCTCTCGTATAGGTTTTTGTCCAGCTCAACCAGGCTTTGACCAGCAAATTTCAAAGGATGTGCTAGGTAAGTGTGTCTAAAAGCTCTCTGGCGCTCCGTGGCAGATCAGCATTAATTAAGGAGCAACCCCTTAAACCTTTGGCAGCAGTAAGGCAGGACTCCCGGATCAGTCAGCATTAAAGCTTCTGGATGGCGAGTCTTCATAATTCAGCCCTAAACCTTTAAATCCTACACCCAAATTGAAGTTCAGTGGTTTGGGGGGCAAGACATAGCTTTCTTAGGGGTGCTTTGCCCTAGCCTGGGCTTAGAATCCCAAAGCGCTGAAGCCGAATCTCTCAAACCGTGAATGCCGAAACACAACGGCAGCCCCTTCCCAGACCACCAGGAGGATCCAAAAAGTAGATCCCTTAATGGGGGTTCCTATAAAGTACCCTTAGTAGTATAGGGCCCCAAATTAGGGGATCTACTTTCTAGCTCCTCCCGGGGGTCTGGGTTGTAGACATCATGAACCCTCCAACTGCAGAGTCTGTTTAATTAAGCCCTGACCCACAACCTAAAACTAAAACGCTTACAGAAACCCTAAACCCTAAACACCCCTAAACCCTAAACCCAAACCCATACCGCGGTAGAAACTTCGTGGGAACATGATAGAACCCTCACATTATAGAACCTGTCGTCCGGCCCAAGAACCTCTAAACCATAAAGCCCTAAGCACCGACACCCTAAACCTATAAACCCTAAGCCCTAAAGCCTACTAAACCCGAAACCTCAGCCTTGAACACAACACACAACCTCGTTCTTGCCAGGCCCGGTGCTTCGCAGAGCTTGCATGCCGTGAGGAGATGGCGAAGGTCGGAGCTGTAACTGCCTATATCCCTGATACCTCAAACCATAGGATCCCCAATATGATTCAGGAGATATTCTGGAATGTTGCAAGGTCTGGGGACCCCGATCCCCGTGACTCTGACCCGCTTACCCAAAATGCTTGAAACGCCCTAGAGGATCCCATCCCTGAACGGCTCCCTCAAGGGCTCCTTCAAAGGCTCCTTTATGGGTTGCTTTATGGGTTGCACGTGTTTAGGGTCTAGCCTTTACTAAACTCTCAGCCCTAAATCGGTTCAATTTTGCAATTTGGGGTGTTCGATTGTCTACATCGGGGTGTAGATGTCGAGATCTCTCCCGGCCTGGACCCCAAACCCTGCACAAAGCTCTAAACCTAGAGACCTCAACGACCTCAACTAAGACCCAGTCGGTCGCGAAAGTGTATAGATCCAAAACCCAATCCCTAAACCCTAAACCCTGAACCCTAAAACCCTAAAACCCAATCCCCTAGCTTTGAATCAAGGCCACAACTGCTAAATCTAGGCTTCCCCCAACCAACCGTAAACCAAGCCCTAGGTGCCAAGAACCCGTATAAGGCACTTTGTGCCTCGCTTGCGAAAACCTTGAGGCTAACCCGAAAAAGACTCCAAGATGTGGCCTCGAACTACCCATGGGCCCCTAAGTAGTTCCTTTTGGGGGCATATTTAGAATTCTATAAGGAATCTCAAAAAGGGGCTATGGGTAGGGCTTAAGACTTTCAACCTCGCACCCTAAACCCTAAAGCCCTACTTGGAGGCCCAGGGGACGTAGTAAGTAGGTTATAAGTAGGGTTATAATTAGGGTAACTCCATTTAGGGTACTTCTAACCCCTACTTATAACCTACTTACTAAGTCCCCTGGGCCTCTAAGTACACCTTGAACCCTTGAGTACCATGAACCAAGAGGGCCCATATACTACTACTACTACTACTACTACTACTACTACTACTACTACTACTACTACTACTACTACACTACTACTACTACTACTACTACTAGCCACGCCCCCCCCCTACCAACCACCTGGCGCCTCAACCCATCGTCATCGTCATCATTAACGAAAATGACAGCTGCAGAAGATGCAGGGGCTCA
>BGNK01000216.1:264911-377318 GCA_003297005.1 Symbiodinium sp. clade A Y106
AAGCCTCATAAAATGTTCCGACATGACGAAAGTACTGTAAATACCGAGTAAAACGGATGTGTGTTAGAGGAGTATGTGGGGGGGGTGGTTGGTAGGGGGGGGGCGCCTACTACTACTACAACTACTACTACTACTACTACCACTATGGAATTAGGCTTCCAAAACCATAATAAGGATGATCTGTTGGGACCTAATCCATAATTGTAGTATATATGGACCCTCTGGGTACCCTAAACCCTAAACCCTTATAGTACACTTACCGTATCCCTTTAAAGGAACCTTAGGAACCCTAAACCCTAAACCCTTATAGTACCCCTATGACTACCATTAAGTATAAGTCCGAACCCCCCCCAGGCTGAACACAGGATCCAGGAGGCCGGCTTTCCCTATCCGCGACTCGGCGAAGCCGTACTTCGGTGACTTTCTGGGATTTTAGGTTCTATAGTTGTATAAGCTAAAGGTTTTGGGTTTAGGTTTAGGGTTTAGGGTTTAGGTAGGGTCTATAGTTCTATAAGGGTTTCGTACAAGCATGACAGGGTTTCATAAGCTTTTTCAGTCGGGGGGTTTCATCTGCGGACAAGCTTTCTATCAGGACTTTATGAGGGTTCAGGGTTTCGAGTTATTGGGTGTAGGACGTGGGGGCCTAAGTTCAGGGTGCCTTACTGTTAGAGACCCTGTCTTCTTGATTCTTGTGAAATAGAGGTATTATGCCTACAAAACCCTAAACCCCTAAACCCTAAACCGGTTCAGAAGTGGTATTGTCGACCCTAGGCCCGAAACTGCAAATGCAAGGAACCTCCACCAATCTTCTGTTTCTGTTCATGGAAGGGTTCTTACTGCAAAGATACTCGTTCGTAACCGTAGTTCATTAGTTCGAATTCATTAGTTCGTAAACCCTGGACAATCGCCAAATCTTATCTAGGAGCAGAAAGTCAAAATGCTCGGTCGCAACACTAAAGATGTAGGGTTTAGAGGTTTAGGGTCAAGAGGTTTCGGGTTTAGGTGTTTAGGGTTTAAATCCGAAACATTGAAAATCTTACTTGGAGGCCCTTTTGACTTAGTAAGTCTACTTAGTATCCCCTAGAAACCATATTATAATCCCCCATAGCCCACCTTACTAACCCTACTTACTAAGTCAAAAGGGCCTCCANCTTACTTGGAGGCCCTTTTGACTTAGTAAGTCTACTTAGTATCCCCTAGAAACCATATTATAATCCCCCATAGCCCACCTTACTAACCCTACTTACTAAGTCAAAAGGGCCTCCAAGTAAGCCACAGGCAAGCAACAACCTGGAAGCCCCAGACCTAGACCCTCAAGTCGCAAAGCCCAGACCGAAATCCGTATCCCTTGAAAGAAACCCTTAGTAGCAAGCCTTAAAGGAATCCTTTAAGAAACCCTTTCATAAACCCTTTAAAGGGACTCGTATAGACCCGCCAAAGGCTGGTCCTGGCTATTCGAGTTTTGCTCCTCCTCCTGTCCATTGTCGCCCCGTCACTGATGAGCCACACCTGCAATTCAGTGATAGGTTCAGGGTTCTCTCAGGCTTGTATCTATGCTGTTGTACATGAGTCCAGGTTCTATAACGGTGTGTATTTATGTGTATATACATATATATATATATATATGGATACAGCTCGCCCTCCCCCCCATGATCTACCATCGGTGGGTCTGGGAGTTGAGGGAGTGCACACGTAGTGCTGAAACTGTCACAAGCCGGAAGTCTCCCGCTGCGCCGTTGTACAGTTACTGTACGATATGTGAGGCCGTGTCTTTTACTATGTCTTTATGTATACTAAGGTCCTTATACGTCAGGGCCCTAGACTGAAAGTTCAAATTGTCTTGCTTCGGAGCATGAGGTTTAGGATCAAGGTCTAAGCGATGGAAAGGGGCCGGAGTAAATGAAATAGGTCTTCATAGCATAGTTATAGAGGGAAGGAAGTCTTCAAGCTTCTACATCGAGTTGTTGTTTAACACGTGATAGATGATTAGGGGATGTAATATGTATTTGATAGTTTGCGTAGTACTTACATGACACCTTTCATATTTTACCACAAAATCCAAAATTCAGATAATGTCATGATCTTGACCAGCGACATCAGCAAAATCCAAACATTGCCTAGGTTTTTTTGATTCTACCCAAAAAATGAGAAAGACAATTGAAATCAAAACATAAACGAATCCAAAGATTCTGTGAAAATCTTTGGATTTTTCTAGTTTTGGATTCCTGTAATATTTGTCAATATGCAAGTCCGCCATCAGGTTCAAACCAGAACACAATTCAGCCTAATATCGCGCAGGCTCTGTCTTGGGTACACACTTTTCGCGATTTGCTGTTCTGCTTTGTTTGAAGTTTGCCTCGTTAAGCTCCGAACCACAGTTTTGGGTGGATATCTGGTTTCTGAGAACAGCAAAAGCACCGGTATTTTCGGTGCTCTCTGTGGGTGATACATAACGAAAAAAGGCGGAGGTAGATCATGGGGGGGGGGGGCTGACCATATATATATATATATACTGTTGTCTAGGCTAGGTATCTCTAGTGGTGTCCAATCTGGTTCTAGCAGGGGTCTATAAGGGTTATGCCCAAACCCCCAATCTCGTAAGTATCCCTATTCAGGAGCTCTGTCCAATAGCGCATAAACAGCTTGTAGATCGTCATTCCAGTCGACTCCTACACTCTCAAGCCATGAACCGTAATTAAGCCCTTAAGCACAGTTCAAAAACCGTGGAAACCTCTGTGAAGTGTAACTAAAACCGTGCCAACCCGAACAACTGCTTAAGACGCCGCAAGGAGCCTCGAGCGCATTTGCAGCGTGATCGCCGTGCTCTTTTCTCTCTTCTGCGGTTTCGGCCGGCTTTTTGAGAATTGGAGCTTCAAGGGCTCAGGTGTAGGGTTTAGGGTTTAGCTTATGGGGTTCTGAGCTTTGGAGGTTTAGGGTTTACAGGCTAGTGTTTTCTTAGGGCTGTGTGGGTGGGTCACGAATTTGGAGTTTGAGGTGTAGGGCCTTTTAATGGTGGTTGGGGAGGATCTGTGGATCGTTGGCGTTTCAGCTTGATTGGGTGTATGCGGCTCTTGCGGGGCACACCAGAAGAATGTAAGTACCGTCCAAACAGAGACGTGGTCTTATCTATCGAATCTTGCACTTCAGAATTAAATTCGCATCATATGTGCTGCGTCTCAGAGAGACTTGTGAATTTACGCATGTGCGTATCTTTGTCTTTGTTCTTTGTGTGAGACTTTTCTGGCTATGGTTTGCTTTTCGTCTCGTTTAGTTGCCCCTGAGCCCCAAATGCCAAGGCATTTTAACAAGAACTCCTGAGGCCTAAGCCGTAAACCTTACCTTAACCCCAAATAACCTGCCATTTGGGCTTGTGTTAGGAAGTCATAACGGGGAACCATAAAAGGGTAGGTTCCCCAGAGGGTCCATGTACCCTACTATTATGGAATTAGGTCCCCAAAACCGTAATGGGGATGGTCTTTTAGGGCCTAATTCCATAATAGTAGTGTATATGGACCCTCTGGGTTCTTCAGGGTCCCCCCGGTAAATCCTAAGCTCTCTTCTGGCGGTTTTTGCGTTTGCACACGCGGATCACATGGCAGTTTGACCTTGCGAGTGGCCGTCGGTGGGTTATCACTACCTTTCATTTTGGGCTTAGGGTTTTGGATGGTTTAGGGCTGATTTGTAAGACTTGGGGGATCATGAGGCCATGGTATTAGCAAGTAGGCATGCAAGTACCGGAATTTGCGAGTATAGCTAATAGGCGAATAGTTGCCCTTTTGTAGGCCTAGTTACTCAGTCCCATGAGCCATTTGACTTCCCTGCAACCCCACCCCGGTTGACCCTACTTGGAGGTTCATGGGTAGTTATAAGTAGGGTTATAAGTCCCCTAATATGGGTTATAAGTACAGTTACCCTACTTATAACCCTACTTATAACTACCCATGAACCTCCAAGTAGTCCCTAAACGAAAGATCCGAAGATCCGAGGCCTTTTTGCGGAAGATACCTTTGCGCAGTCCGTGCAGCTTCTTTTGGGCCCTCTGCCGCAGCAACCCGGCAGCTCTCTTGGGCGTGTCTCGGGCTTATGCATGCAGGGTCTGTAGGGTTTGCATACAGGGTAATCACTAAAAGAGCTCCTTCAAGGGTTCTATCATTGGGCTTTTGTCGCTTAGGGCGACAACGGCTTCTAAGGTTTAGGGCACGGTGGCTGTGTAGTCAGTCTCCGTTGAAGTGCAGGGCTTAGAAGGACCTTAACACTGCATATCATGGCTGAGGTGCACTCTACATCCCGATCCCCGAAATCCCAAGATCGGGAGGGTTATGATGATCATGCTACTAGATACTTGGAGGCCCAGGGGACTTAGTAAGTAGGTTATAAGCAGGGTCATAATTGGGGTAACTCCATTTAGGGTACCTATAACTCTCCTTATAACCTACTTACTAAGTCCCCTGGGCCTCTAAGTACCCCCCCGAAAAAACAACTTGTTCTAGTTTTTTGAAGGCCCTACCTTGAGGCTCATGGGTCTCAGGCGAGCCCGAACGTCTAGTCCTGTGCGGTTTATAGACTCCTGTCTGATAAACCCCATTCCTCTAGTGATAAACATTTCGCAGTTCCTGTAATATGAAGGCCCTTACGCAAAGGGGGTTATTGATGGAGAGGTCTACATTGGGGTTTAGGAACCGTGCAAGCATCAGGTACCTGGCTGTCAAGATGCAGCTGTCGTCTGTCGCCGCAGGAAAAACTGCACCACTCACGCAGCAGACTCCCGCAGTTCCGGTGGCTGAAGAGCTGAACTGATTTGCGGCTTAAAAAAACTGGCAGGTGGTCGTTGTCGCGGGGTTGTATCGATTTTTACAGGGTCTAGCATATGAGTGGCCGAAAGGGTTAGACCCGGATCTTGGAAGATGCTGTATTCCTCTAGATGTACATGGGAACCTTAAGCAAAAGTACTACTAATCTATGTAGCCCTTGTATATTTCCGGCATCATGGTAGGGCTTTAAGTTCGGAAATTTTGCTGGATCGACGTTTCCAAACGTGTGTTTTACGAGCGCTTAACACGAAAGCCCTTAGCCGTTGTTCTAAGATGAAGTTACAGTCACTCTGGGGTCTATGTGTGTTTTAAGGGGAGCGCTAAATGCCCAACCCTAGACACATGACCTGGATTGATTTCTTGTGTTCTGGATGTAAACTCAGTAAAGTCTTCTTGGGTTCTAGATGTAAATTCCTAGAGAGTCTTCATGTAAGCAAAACCTGAATTGGTAGAGTTTGGTCTCTATAGTCGCCGGAACGGATTCGAGAGCGATCCTGGCCGGCTCGGCGGTGATTTTTGCCCCACGCTGGGCTTGTAATTAGGGCTGAGGCCCCGTTGCCCAGGGCCCAGAACATCAAGATCTTCACGCTATGCGATGCAACACGGCACAGTTAGTTCAGGGCCATTTTGTCCCAGGACGGGCAGCAAGTGTACAGCCGGGCAGTGTGCCGCCTGTGGAACGTGGATCCACTCCACGTGATCAAACGGGTCGGCTTCCACGCCCGGATCTATGCAGCTGCGTTTGCCTGTCAGATTCAGCAGAAAACGAGCTGTGTGATTCCTGCACTCTGAACCGATTCATCTTGGCAATGGTGACCCTTAATGCGGGGCCCACATGTGAAGTAGTTTGACAACCTACATAGTAAGCCATAGTAACCATAGTAGTCTTCTGTAACACCCTATCCCTAAGGGTCCAAAGGACCCAAGAAAAAAGGTACTTAGATTTCGGATAGTAGTTGTGTATGTTACTATTTGGGAGAGTATACCAAATGATCATAAATGATCATTTGGTACGTGGACCCTTAGGGATATTATTCAAAACCAGTACAGACAGACTTGCGAACCCTGTTTTAGAAAAGGTTACAACGAGCGTTGTGGATACCCTACTAAAAACCCTAAGGGGGCAAGTACTCCTTACTATAGGGCTTAAGGGCCCCTTTGAGTACCAGAAGCAATAAATGAGGACTACCTGAAATCCTAAACTGTTTGAACCCGTACAGTCCCGAAGAAACCCTAAACCCTAAACTAGTTGAACGAGTAGAGCACGGAAGAGTCTACGGGTAAAAACTCCCAGTTGCCAGGACCTCTTCGTGCACAGGAACCAGATTGTGGCTGAAGGCTCCACGGTTTAAGGTTTAGGGGTTTAGGGGTTTAGGGTTTAGGGGTTTAGGGTTTATGGATTTAGGGTTTAGGGTTTGGGGTTTAAGGGTTTAGGGGTTTAGGGTTCAGGGTCCATGGCTATGTGGCAGCCTGTGTGGAATTCTATTCTCGGGGGGATGGTATACCAAGTATGCTGTTGCTGACAAACTGAATGGACACTTGGGTCATTGCAGTGTACTATCAAGCAGCCTAAGGCACAGTGACGAAGTTGATTACATTCGCAATGAACCTTACAAACCCCTAACGCCTAGACCCGAAGCCCCTGAACTCTACACCTTCGTACTCCTAAACGCAAACGACACAAATGCTAAACACTGGGCAACCCCAAGCCCCAAACAACGTGAACTCGAGGTTTTGCGACTTGTTGTTCGTAGTGCAAAACCCAACTTTTCAACTCTTGGGGCTCTTGTACGGTAGTCCTATTCTGACAGCTTGAACTTTCTACCCCATAGGGTGTCCAATGACTGCAGGTGAGACCGAGAAAGCCGAGGAGTCTCTTTGGGGGGTGCTCTTCCGGGTTTTCGCGGTTTGTCATGGCGGCTTCAGGACTTAGGGATACAGGCTATGTAGGACTCAGGGGGTTTTGGCTTCGTGTTCATGGATGCTGGATTCAAGGGTTTGAGCTTGACTGGAGGGAGGCTAACCATCTTGAGCGCGCATCCATAAGGCTGGCACTCAGGAACCCTACGGCTCTCAGTATACAAATAAATACGTAGTATAAATACCTACTTGGGGGGGGGGGGGCCGAAAGTCTATACGGGGAACCTACTTCTGCCCAGGTTCGGAATCCTAGGATCCCTTTAGGTCATGCTTGGGTCCGTTGGTCCAGGGTCCGCACTAGCAGTCACTAGCAGAGTAAACCCCAAGGCATCAGATCCTGGTTTTGCGGGCTGCGCTTGAACGATGACGATGATGATGATTATGATAGTGATGATGATCATCATCATGATGATGATCGTGATGTCGATGGCAATGATGATACTGATGGTGATGACGATGACGATGATGATGATGATGACGGGAATTATCGTTGTGGGGTGGTGGTGGTGGTGGTGGTGGTGGTGGTGGTACTGTTGGTGGTGGGGTGGTGAGCGGTTATGACGGCATTGATGGATGCACAAATCTCGAACCCTCAACCACAACTGCAATCCCGCGAAGCCCTGAATCGTTTGCCCGAGACCATCACAAGTTCATTAGCCATCGTGCGCCAGGATGCTGCAGCAGCCGAGGTCTTCGCCGCATTAGAGGCTCTGTACCATGCAACTCATACATCACCGGGACAGAAGTTTCGACATACGGATGAAAACTTCGCTAGTACACCATGAACATATGCCGCAGAGAAGCGGAGTGGCCGCAGGTCCGTTTTTCATGGCAGCGTGGCGGAGTAGTTAATTTCCCGGAATAAATACTATACTACACTATATAGTTCTCGACGGAGAGCCTGTGGGATCTTGTGTGAGGAGTCTACGGGGAAAAGGGGGTTCCAGTGCCTCATGCCTCATATGTGGAGTTAGAGCCCGTGTGGCGAACTTCTGTCCTGCGGTAGTATTCTCTTCTTGTAATATGTTAAATCGCCGCCATAAAAGGAAGCCCTCAACAGGATCCTTAGCTGAAGCACCCTAAAAGAAGACATACTCTGAGGGGTAGGGCGTCTACAGGGACTCCAAAGGGCTGTTTAAGGCTTTACAATGGCTTTACAAAGGCTTTGTCGGTATGTTAAAAGGTTCAGGTTAGAAGAAGGATGCTACTTTGTGAGTTCTGTATGTAGGGCCCCCCCATGTTTCGGGAAACTTCCATATAAGGCTAAAGGTCTGTGTACAGTTTTACAAGGGTCCTGTACGTGCTTTCTAGGGATGTCTGAGACCTTTATAGGGTTTCTTAAGGGTTTAGAAATTTGGGGATTCCAGCTCACCTTAGCGCCCCTAATCTTCAAAACCTTCCAAATTAAAAACCGAGAGAGGTGGACGTACAAGTCAACCGTAGACCTTAAGAGCCAACAGGAATATACGAGAGCCTATGCAGCACAGCCTTCAACCCCGAAGCTCGTAGGCGTAGACACCCTAAACATCCCTAAACCCTAAACTCTACATGGCATCTTCATGAAGCCCTCAACCGGAACCGTGGCTGTCCCAGCTGAGTCAGGCTGAACAGTTTGTGTCATACCACTTGGGCCGCTGGCTCAGACTAGGGTTAGGGTTTAGGGTTTAGGGTTTAGGGATGACGAGGGTCTGTTTTTGTAGGACTGTTTTGGTCGTAGGTTCCGGGATTTGGGTGCAGGGTGCTGGGGCTTTTCGGGTCAAGGATCCAGGGTTCACGGCTCAGGGCGTAGGGTCTCGGGTTTGGGCTAAACCCAAGGCCTTAACTGCTAAACTCCAAAACCCACAGACTATGGTTGATGATGCAAATCCTGCATAAATTACATTAATGACCCTGCACTATGGGAACTATGGTATATTCCTGATTATGGGTAATGCTGGATTTATATCATCAACCGTATGCCTGGGTGGTCGAAGGCTGCTTGGTGCCAACATTCGCGCAGTGCCACATGGCGGCACTACACGCCAACCGGCTGACTATCGATGCGAAGGACGTCACGTTCTTGCAAGCTTTGCAAAATCTTCATGAAGGAGCGGTCTTCGCGGCGCCGAAGCACTGGTCCTTCAGATTCCAAGTCGCCTGCAAAGCCCTCAGATTCCAAGTCGGTAGCGCCTGCTTTTGAAGAAGCACCAGTCCCTACGCCGACCTATCGACACATCGCCAGGCCTGGATTCTCTGAGTTCGGTGTCGAAACAGAGACCTGCTTTGAGGGGCCAGATGGATTAGCACAGCCTAAGGGCCCTACACCCTGTAATTTGAAGCAGACGCACCCCTAACCCCAACCCTGAAATCGGAGAGGGTGTCATGCACCAAAACCCAATCCCTGAGCGTCACTTAGCCTAATGTAGATAGATTTTTTCCCCCAAACCTTCCACACTCTCAACCTGAAGCACCCACATCCCGACATCCGAACAAGTTCGGCCCTCTCAGGCCCTCTCTTCCAGGTCAATGTGATATACATACATACAGGCACAGACACATACACATACACATACACGTACACATACATACAAACATACATACAAACATGCAAACAAACCTACATACATACAAACATACAAACAAACCAACAAACAAACATACATACATACAAGGAGCGAGAGAGAGTTTGTTTTTGCGTTTTGTGCTTGCTTATTCATGTTTGTAAGTGTCTTACATACTTGTTTGTGTTTGTCGTTACATATTCTGTTCAAGATTAGTAATTGATTAGGCTCAGGCTCCGAAGACAACCTTGGGCCCAAATATTATAAGGGCCTGAATAATTAGAATAGGGTTTTGAGGCCCAGTATACTATGATAAGGAACCCCCAGAATAGTATAGGTAATTATTTAGGCCTCTATAGTATGAGATCTCTGTGAGGTCAGACGGACAACGGCCGAATATGCGCTGTCAGCGTCCGGACCTGCCCGGACCGCCTACGCATTCTCATTCTGCAGTGTTCAGGGGGGCCCCGTGAATGTAGTTCCTACTTATCTAGCCCTATATATGTGACTTAGTGACTACGGTTATTATTATGGTAACTATACTTATAATTCCTTATAACCCCAATTAAGGTACTTATAACCATACTCAAACTTTGTAATTATTCAAAGCCCTTGGCCAATCAAACCCCCAACTGACTCCAGAAAGCTCTACAAGAGCCCGACATCACGAGCCCAAAAAACCCTTGTCAAGAATCCAACTTATTGGCTGTAGACTCAACTTTTCAACTTTTGGGGTTCTTATAAGGTAGTCGATTCTGAAAGTTTAAACTTTTATTTCCTTGGGTTTTGGGCCAGTGAGCCAATACCCTGTACCCCAAAGCATTATCACTGCCTTTGCACATAAAAATATTAAGCCCAGATACCCAGGACTGTAGTCAACGAAGCCCAAACTCCCAACACTTTCATAATCCTAGATGCACACCACGTCAATATAACCCTGTTCACAGCAACGTAAACCAAAAACCTAAATTGCAGGATTCGGTTTTACTGCTTTTTCAGGGCGCCTAACCTGAGCCCAAACCTCGGGAAGCATTGTCCCGATCCCTCAAAATTCAACCCCCCCCCCAAAACCGTAGAAATAGTGGTAATGATAGTAATAATTAATAATAATCGGACTATAGTTAGAGTAACAATATTAGAAATCATAGCAGTCGTAATAGTCATAGTCCTGAAGATCCTCATGCCTTCCAGGCCCTAGTATGGGGGTTTCGATGAATGGTAGTTTTTATACCCTAAACCCTAAACTCGCTATAGCACAAAGGTACACCCCAAAACCTCACTCCCCAATTCTATAAAACCCTTCAAGAAACACATTTGGGTGGTTGTCAAAATTATGGCCCCTTTTTGGGGTACCCTAAATATTAGGTGCCATATTATAATAAGGACCCAAAAAGGGACCATAATTTTGACAACCACCCATTAAAAAAAACAAAGCAACAACACTACATACTCAACACGCCCTGAATGATAGAACCCCTGTCAGGGCCCGATATCAAACCCGACTCAAACGGCTCCATATCACCCCTTTGAGGGGCCCTTAAAGGAACCGCTATTCAAGGGCCCAAGACCAAACCCTAAACCCTAAACCCTAAACCCCTGAACCCTAACCCCTAAACCCTAAACCCTAAACCCTTAAAGGGCCCGAAAACAAACCAACTCCAGGAGCCCGCCGAGCAGGAGCCGGAGGCCGAAGATGGCGAAGGCTCCGAGGCAAGCGAGGGCGGGGCCGGAGAAACCCTTGTTTAGGTTTTAGGGTGATTTAGGGTTTAGGGTGGTTCAGGGTTTATATAGGGTGATTTAGGCTGATTTAGGGTTTAGGTTGATTTAGGCTTTAGGGTGGTTTAGGGTTTAGGGTGATTTAGGCTGATTTAGGGTTTTGGGGTGATTTAGGGTTTAGCGTGGTTTAGGATTTAGGGTGATTTAGGCTGATTTAGGGTTTAGGGTGATTTAGGGTTTAGGGTGGTTTAGGGTTTAGGGTGGTTTAGGGCTTAGGGTGATTTAGGCTGATTTAGCGTTTAGGGTGATTTAGGGTTTAGTGTGATTTAGGGTTTAGGGTTTTTGTTTTCGGGCTTAGCGTTTTGGTGGTTTAGGCTTTGGTTCACAGGATGTTGGGGGGTTTTCGGCGTGTTCCGTGTTTCTTGATTTTAGGCTTTTACCCCCTCCTGCAGCTCCAAACCCAACAGAAGAGTAGGTGGTGAGCCCTTAACTATAAGGTCCAAGCACTAGACCGACCTCAACCCTCAAACGTAGGTAAGATACTGTAAATAGGTTGTTGTTGCGCATACTGCTGGGTCCAGGATACCCTAAATGAAATCCCCCCCACCCCGCCACATGCCGGAGGCTTCTTCAGTGGAGGTCGACGTAGAGGAGGATTTGAAGCCAGGGAACTCGGACAACGGCTTAGGGTAGAAGGTTTAGGGTTTAGGCTTTTAGGGAGTTAGGGTTGAGGGTATAGGGATTTAGGGTTCATGTTTTACAGTTTACCTTAACCCTTAATAACCCACCCTTTTTAGGGTTCCTTATCATGATTTCCTGAAAAAAGTCCTTAAAAAGGGTTAAGGTAGGCTCTAGGGATGTAGAGTCAAGGGCTCTTTTGGGCTTAGGGCTTAGGGGCTGAGTGGTTTAGAGTCCCGGGCTACAGGAGTTTAGGGTTAAGGGGCTGGCTAGTTTGGGGTTTAGGGTTTAGGGGTCCAGGTTTTTGGAATTCAGGGTTTAGGTTGACGGGGCTGGAGAAAAGATCTGGAGTCCGGGGGTTCAGGGTTGAGGGTAGATGGGTTGGGTACCCAGAGAGCCCAAGACCCCTTAATTAAGGAATATGGCTTCAAATATATAGGGCTTCATGTTATGATTTAAAGCTATATTCCTTAATTACAGTAAGGGGTATTGGGCTCTCTGGGTATAGAGCCTCTAGCCTGTTTGGGCACTCCTGTCCAAAAATTCAAGGTCTAAGGGTTGAGGGTGTAGAGGTGAGGGTTTCGAGGGTTTCGTTAACACAAAGAACTCAAGGCTATACGCTTCAACAAAAGGCAATAGACGGAGATCATAACAAGGATCCCTGATGTTGTTGGGCCTATGTTGCATTTGTTGGGGTTTCGGTGATACTGTGTGAAAGGTTGCAATCTGGTACAGAAACGTAGCTGTGTAATTACTGTGTAAGCAATCCTTACATCCTAAGCCCACAGGTTTGGGTTTAGAAGACTTCCGCATGCACCGTCCGATGGTCTAGCTTCTGAACGTTTCAGAAGTTTCCCGCAACGCCTTCGGCAACTACTTCTGCTCGCCCACATGCGAGGACTGTCAAAGTCTGGCCAATAAGAGCTTCGCCTGCCGAGGCTGCCAGTCGAGCAAGCACGGCCATGCTCAAGACTGCGGTCTGAAGAAACTGTGGCGGTCTGTGCCGGAGACATACAGGCCACAGTTCTATCGCACATCTGCGCACCAAGGGTTCGCCGAGGCCGAGCGCAGCTACCGCGTCCATCGAGCTGAGGCAGCTGGAGAGGAGCAAGCAGTGCGAGAGAGTCGCCAGCGGTTGGCCCGCCGAGCTCGGGAGTTGCAGCGGAGGGAGACAGCCTTCGTGGCAGCCGATGCACACCGCAGGGCGTACATGACAGCCACTGCCGGGGTACGCACTGTTGAGCTCCTTCTGTGGCAAATTCCATAAACCCAACCCTAAACCTCAAACCCCAAACCCCAAACCCCAAGCCTTAAACCCCAAGTTCAAACCGCAAACCCGAAATCCTCGACCCGAAACCCGGAAGGACTTGACTTATCGATCTTATTCCCAATCCCCCTCCATGCATCACTGAACGAGGACCCATAGCTATAAGTATGCTATAGGATATCCCCAAACCCTGGTCTAGTCATCAAGGCTCCTATATCATGGAGATTGAGGGGCGGGTTTTTAGCACTTAGGGCTGTGGGGTTGGCCTTTGGGTTGCGACCCCTAAACCCTGAAAAACGGGATTAAAGGGTTTAGGGTTGACGGTTTACTGGTTGCGAAGGGGCTTGGGTTGGTGTTAATATAGGGGCCTTAATAAAATAGAATAGGGTTTTTGGGCCCATTATACTGTAATTGTAGTAAGGAAACCCCAAAATAGTACAGGTAATCTATACTAAATCCATTATAGTATCCCTTATAGTAACCCTTATATAGAGCCCTTTAAAGGACACCGACTCTACAAGGAAACCCCAAAATGCCTGCGCCAGGTGCGGCTTCTGCCAGGACAAGGCGGCAGGCGCGTGCAAACCCATAAACCCTAAACCCTAAACCCTAAGACGTCCCCTGCAGCCTTGAATGCCCAGACTCCCAAACCCGACCATAGCCCTAAAGTCCTATGCCTTATAAACTAGGTTCCCCAGTGGTACCCTTTTGCCCTTATTGTTTTGGGGTTTCTTTATTAAAACCGAATAGTAGGAAAAAGGGTACCCTTATCATTCAGGGGACACTGAGGAACCCAGTAAAGCATGCATGAACCCAGATCCCAAAAGCCCCAAACCCTCCTGATTGGTCAGAAAAGAAGTTCTCAGTCGCCCGGGCGAGGGGCGTCACACACTCTGGGAAAACAAACAGAAGGGAGCCCAAGCCCTACCCCCCAAAATCCTACACCCGAAACCCTAAACCCTAAAGCCCTAAACCTTAAAACCCAAAAAGCGGTCCCTTGGAAGGGAAGGAGAGCATTGAAGATTTTCTGGTCGACAAGCTCAAGTTGCCGATCAACGTGCCAGCCCCTCATTCTGGGTTCTTGTTATGTAAAGGATTTGAATTTAAGTTACCATAATAGGGATTTGTAGTAAGTAATATGGTTTCCTTTTTTTGGGTCACTTAAATTGAATCCCGTAACAAGAACCCCTCATTCGGGGGCTTCCGAGAGTGTTCAGGACTGGAGGTGTTGGTATGAATGTAATCTAGGGGCCTTCATAATTAGAATAGGGTTTTGGGGCCCTTTAGACTATAGTTATAATAAGGAACCTCCAAAATAGTACAGGTGATTATTTAGGGGCCCCTATATTAGGTATTTAAACAGATTCAGAGTTTAGGCTTCAGAATTTGGAGTTCTAGGTCGGGGTTTAACTCGTCGTAGAACCCTAGTGTAGGGGCCTGAATAATTACCCCTACTATTTCGGGGGGCACCTTATTATGATTATAGTAGAATATCCCTAAACCCTAAACCCTAAATGGCAATATACCCCAAACCGTATTCAAAACGTTTAAGGCCCTTATATCAAACCATTTCCTTGAGGGTCCATGTACCCAAATAGGATATACATGGGCCTTAAAGTACTCCCTATTTGGGTACATTGGGCCGAAAGTATATACTTTTTGGGTACATGGAACTTAGGGTTTAGAAACCCTAAACCCAGGCTTGGCGAGACGGCGACTTGCGTCTTCCATGCGGTCTTCGATGGGCATGGTGGTCCGTACTGTGCAGAGCATGTGGTGCCTTGGATGACGGTTTAGGGTTTAGGGCTTGGGGTTTAGGGTTTAGGGCTTGGGGTTTAGTTTAGGGTTTAGGGCTCGGTGTTTAGGGATTAGGGCTTGGGGTTTAGGGTTTAGGGTACTGTGCAGAGCATGTGCTGCTTTTGATGTAGAACTGTAGACCTGGAGAGTCCAAGTACCCAAAGAGCAGTAATTAGGATTTTAGGTTTCAAAGACTATCCTCCGAATGTGGTGTCTTGGATGTAGAATGTAGAATGTTTCCGGGTGTACGGCACAGAGTTGCAGGCTTTAGGGTTCGGGGTTTATGAGCTCTGCCTTGTTGTTGCATTTTGTTTAAACCCTAAATTAACATTCGAAGTTTCAAGGTTAGTTTTTTTGGAAAAGTGGCATACCTGTCTTATGTCTGATAGGAGCTTACAGGTTTCTGGGCCACGGAAACCCTTTGAAAAGTTCAACCCTGCTGTTAATGGGCGCTTGCCGGGGCCGACACGCCTTTGGTGAAGTTAGGGTTTTAGGGTTAAGGGGTTCAGGGTATAGGATTTGGTGCTGTGGGTGGAAGGTTTGAGGCATTGGTGCTGCCTACAGCTGCCAGGTGGCTCTTCTAGCACTCTGCAGTTTTGATTAAAACCCCGCACACCATCGTCATAAAACCCTGCTGGAATGCTTAACCCCCTATACAACCCCCTAAACCCTAAACCCTAAACCCTAAACCCTAAACTCTAAACCCTAAACCCTAAACCCTAAACCCTAAACCCACTATAAACTTGAATCTCCTGTGTCTCTGTACAAAAACTCCAAACCCTAAGCCCTGAATCCCTGTTGAAGCCCTTGGCTGCCACCAACCCCTCTTCTAATGATTACGGCCCTGAAATTAAGAAACCCTTATAGATCCCTTATAGTAACCCTTTTCAGGATCCCTTTTAAAGGAACTTGATTTTAATCCCTTGTAGTTGCCCTTATAGACCCCTTTGGCCGCCACCGAGTCCACCCACTTGGCCAAGAACATCTTGGCGCGTCTCAGGGACCGAGCGACGAACGTGAGTGACGAGGTGCGCTTTCGAGTTCCCGAACAGTGTTACGTACCGTAATTCATTTGCTATATACCCATAGGCCCCATAGTAGTTTTTCTGGGGTTCATATGTAGAATCCTATAAGGTAATCCCTCAAAGGAGCTACTATGTGGCCTATGGGTACTGACTTCAGGAAGCTCTGAGTAAGGCTTTATTCCCATTGTGTCGTAGAACCATGGGATTTCCTACGCTCAGGGTCTAGCAGGATTTGACTAATGATTGTGCGCACGGAGATTCCGCGGCTCTCGCTGTGGCCCTCTTACCACTCACCGGGGAGACGAAGCCCCGAAAGCAAAACCCCAGAAAGTATGTCGTCGACTTGGTTTTTGTATACTACTAGACTACTAGCTCACTACTAGTATTGCTACTATTACTAGTGTTTTTTTGTTGTAGTTGTTTTTTGCATTAGCAACAAGGAGAGTTTTCTTATGACGGTTTCGTTTCTGTATTTATCTGGAAAACCCTGAGCCTTAGCCCAACACTCAATCTTCAGTCCCTAGCCTGGAGCTTTGGCTGAGCTATCGTGAAGAAATGCCCACATACGCGAGAAGGTAGTGCATCCCGTACTAGTGTCAGGATTCCGGGATCCTGTCAATTCATGAACCTAAACTCCTAAACCATAAACTTTAAACCCTCAAGCCTCAACCCTAAAAACAGAGGTTGCCGTGAAGACTGCTATTGCCGCCGGCTTCAAGCAGACCGAGCACAACTTCCTTCAGCCACTGGCACTGCCATGGTGTACCGTGTGCGTGAACCTACCACAACTTACTGGCACGTAGGCTCACGTTACGAATGCGCCCAAACCATAAACAAGAAACCCTAAACCCTAAACCCCTGCTGCAGAGCTTATTGCGCCTCTACAAAAGGCTAGGGTATGGTACGATTTTTGAAGGGAGGTTCTCAAGGTGGGGGCCCTGCCGGGCTTAAGGGTTCGAGCATTTAGGGTTTAGGGCAGACTCCGGGTGGTTTATCTCAGCTTTCTGGGGGCTAGGAGGTGTGTAGTCTTGGACGGACAGTGGTGATAAAATCGCAGATGAGGCGAGTAAGGTTCAGAAACAACTGCTGGGCGTACTTACAATATGCAGCTGTGCTTTCGATCTTCCTCACCTTGCTCAGACCGTGTGTTTTTGTAGATTATTTTGGCTATCTTTGCTTATCTACACCAAAAGGATCCTAGTTATCCAAGTCGAGCGGACGGTGTGGCTGGATTCTGTAGCAAGCACGGAGACGCTGGACTCGCCCTATTCAAATTATCAAGGTCCCCTACGTTAGAGTTGCATTCTTCAGGCCCGGATCGGAGAGGTCAGGGGCCTCGCTGGCATTCTACCCTCGACTCACTGGGTTGGGGATGTTTGGCGAGTTTGGTTCGCCTCACCTCCGTCGACGATCACAAGATTTCAGTGGAGAGCAGTCCGTTGGTTGAGTGTGCGAATGGGAAGAGCTCCACGACTCCATTGATGAAGCTTGGAGAGATGATGCAGTTGTGTTTGCCTCCCCTTCCGGCACCAAAACCCTAAGCCACCTAAACCCTAAGCCCTCCTAAACCCAACCAGTGATGACGGCAACGACTCTCGTCTCCCGCCCCCGCGGGCCGCGGATGCGGCCATCGACTCCTCAGCACTGCAGGACCAGGTCCTTTAAGCTTTTCGGACCTGACAGATCGATGGCCTGGGCCGGGCACCCTATACCATGAACCCATCTCCTAAACCGCGAACCCTATATAAGACCCCAGACCCCAACTCCTAAACGCCAAACCCTAACTACTGGGTTCTTCGGACCCTGAAAACCTCCAGAGAACGCTAAGAAACCATTCTGGGACCCTGAAAGCCCTAAACCCTGCCCTAAACCTCGAACCCTGACCCAAGGCATGCCAAGAAGACTGACGACAGCTCGGGCAGCACTGCCGGGGCCTTGAACATGTTGGGCCCTTTGTGGCTTATTAGTTTAAGGGATTCAAGGGTTTAGTTCTTTTCGGGGAAGGGCTAGGATCTAAGCCGGCCGAATGTGATCTAGGTTAGTTGCCTCTCCAGGCCAGGTGCCGGCCCAGCCAGCTGTACACGCATCTCCGAGGGACTTCAGAAGGCGTAGCCGTGCTGGCTGCCTACCTGGGTAGGTTTGGCGCAGTTGGAGCGTCAGCATTGCCTGGAGTATAGAAAATGCACTCACTGCATCTTGCTAAGACTCTGTTTTAGATAAACCAACCCTACACCCGACACCCTGGAACCATCTGAAAGCCTAATTGCTCTCCTCAAGGAACCTGTTCCCTTCTAGATCCTTCTATAGTACCTAGTAAGTATGTATACGTAACTTTGACTTTTAGTATCCCTTAGAGGAACTGCCAGACGGAGGCCTGCACCATGACTGTCTTCGGTCCTGACGAGCAGATGCGGCTGCGGCTGTTCATGGCTAACTGCCGGGTGTCCCAGAAGTGTTTCGAGCCTCTAGCGACTCCCTGGACCGCCTCAAAGTACCAAAGTACCATAAAGTACCTAAAATGTTAGGTCCTGGAGTTTAGGAAACCCTGAACCCATAGAAATAGTATCTTGGGGGAGTATGATTGTTACACATGGGCAGCCATAGGGACTGGCCAGAAGATGCACAGGGCTGAGTTTCGGGTCATTGGTTGATGGGGTTCTCAAACTTGGCGTTCTTCTGGTTGGCTCTTAGGACTTTAACTTGTTGGGTTTCTTTAACAACCATAATAAGGAGGCTAAAAGTTTAACTTTGTGGAGGGGTTCAGAAAAGCCAGCTAAGCAAACACAAAATAATTTGAGAATCACTTGAGGGGCATGATGCTCGCTGGCAATGTTTCGAGCCTGTCATACGATGGTATTTCAGAAAACCCTGTTCGGATTACTAAGGCTCCTGTATTGATCGAACTTGTAACATGGAGCTGCTAGAAGTCAAAGATCCCACCTTTAAGTCTGCCCCTGGATCCTGCGACCCCCATGAAGCCCTCAGAAGCTGGCTTAGGGTTGGGCCGTAGGGAGGGTTTAGGGTTTAGGATTTATAGGGCTTAGGGTTGGGCCGTAGGGAGGGTTGAGGGTTTAGGGTTCAGGGTTTAGGGTTTAGGATTTAGGGTTTAGGGTTTAGGGCTTAGGGTTTAGGGTTTAGGGTGCAGAGCTTCTCGGCTTTGAGGGTTAGGGCCAGAGTTCAGGGTTCAGCCGTTTGACCTTCGGACCTTCACTGCAACGTTTAGGGCCTTGAGGCACTGATGAACCCTGAACCCCCAAACCCTACTCATTAAACCCTATAAACCACCAACACCTAAAACTAAACCCCTAAACCCCAAACCCTAAACCCCTAAACCTCAAACACCAGGGCCGCGGCAGATTTGGCCACTTGTGCTGAGGTGGGGATTCTCGCGCGGTGCTGTGAGCTGGCCTCAGACAACTCCCGCAGAAAGCGAAAGTCTTACCCTAAAGGTCCATGTGCCCAAACAGCACATATTTTGGCCCAAAGTACCTATATATGGACCAACTAGGCCAAGCTATGTACTACTGTTTGAGTACATGGACCCTGGGGGTAAACCTTAAACCCTAAGCCGCAAAGGTTACCACGGGGTTCAGAAATGTTAGGTTACGGTTTTAGCACATGCGGAGGTAGGGGTTTGAAGGTAGTTTGGGGTTGCAGGATCATAGAGGGTTTACTTGGAGTCCCTTTTGACTTAGTAAGTAGGGATAGTAAGGTGGGCTATGGGGGATTATAATATGGTTTCTAGGGGATACTAAGTAGACTTACTAAGTCAAAAGGGCCTCCAAGTATAGGCTAAGTTATGAAAAGTTAGGTTTAAAGGTTTAGGGTTGACGAATAATGCCCCACATACATGGCTTTTAGACCGAGAGCCCTAGCGCAGGCCAAAGCCTGAATCCTGAATTGCGACTCTTGCGAGAGCCACATACCCCTGACTTCCGGATGAGGAGTTATTGCAGTTTAAGAGCATACTCCTGAATCTGGGGTAGTGGGATCTTCCGGAAGCCGAAAAAACTGAAAGGCTCATAAAAACTTCGGCTCCACGCACGTGCTGTCAACTTTACAAGAAGCCCTGCACTTAAGCCCAAACCTTAAACCCTAAACCTTAAACCCCAAACCCTACACCCCTAAACCCCAAACCCTAAACCCCTAAACCCCTAAACCCCAAACCCTAAACCCCTAAACCCCTAAACCCTATACTTCCCTTCAAAGGAAAAACCCTAAACCCTGAAACCCCAAGCCCTTAACCCGGAAGCCCTGAACACCCCAACTCCACTGAGACCCAGAAACACTTGGCAGGAGGAATCCCTTAGCGAGGGTGTAGGGATTTAGGGTTTAGGGATTCAGGGTTTAGGGATTTAGAGTTTAGGGCTTAGGGATTTAGGGTTTGGTCTAGGGATTTAGAGTTTAGGGTTTAGGGATTTAGGGTTTCCCTTAGACTCCACTGTCTCCTGGCTATGGAGACCATTTTGTACGTGTTTATGGAGGATCCGACATAGTAGCATCCCTGATTTTGAACACTCTCACATGGTCGCCGGGGGAGTATTGTAAATTGAGGATCCCGTTTCAAGGAGCAGGTGCTCGCCCGAAAGATCAGGGGACTGCGGGAGCAGGTTATACTTCGGGCCATGAGTACTCTAGTTCGGGTCGTAGCTCTACCCTAATCAAGAAATTGTAGTCCCCTGTGCCTCTGCGTGTTAAATGTAGTCCGCACAATCATTAATCACATCCCTGCTTAGTCCCTCTGGAAAGTGCTTTAATTCCCCACATCTCCAACACAAACATATGGGTCATATGGGTAGTTGTCCAAATTCGGGTCCCTTTTTTTAGGCTCCCGGTACTAATTTGGGAACCGAGAAGGGGCCCTAATTTGGAGTACTACCCATATTCTGAAGAGCCAGCCGAACCGGGTAGTCGCTGCAGGCACAGGCGGCGGCACGGCTGTGCGTCTGACCGAGGACACCCACAAGTCGAGAACTAAAGTAAGAAAGGTACCGTCCACCCTAAGGTCCTTGTGCCCGAATATCAATACGGCCTGCCAAAGTATATACTATTTGCGTACATGGACCCTTGGGGCTAGTAGGACCGTACAGCCGGGGCATCCAAAAGTCGTCTGCTATCCAAGCTCTGCAAGGCCAGCAAGAGCCTTGCAGAAGTGTCTCTAAGGTTCTGCATTTTCAGTGTCATCTAATGCCACGAAGAGACTTCACCCTGCGCCCCGACGCCCGCAATCCAAGACAATAACAAAAGCAACTGATGTCCCAAAGCCATGCAAGTCGTGAACACTTTGTCATAGTAGGGTAACATTTTACATGTTTATGGATACTTAAAGCCAATAAGGAATAAGAATTTAGGTTTTTAGTCCTATCCCAGCCATGAACTAGAACATTCAAAAGCATTTCCCGAAGCCTCAACCCAGGCTTTTCAGCCCCAAAACTCTGTTCTCAGACCTGCGATTATAAGACCCGAAATCCTCCGTACATATGCCTGAGACCTGGTCTGAAACCCGACGGTTTAGGGCTTAGCTTTCTAGTAGAGTAGGTAACCTTTAACCTTTTTGGGATACTATAATCCCTATATGATCCCAAAGGTTAAGCTTTAGTTCCCCTAAGATACTGGACAAGTAGGTTGGGGTTTAGGTTTACCCTCAACCTTAAACCCTAAAGCACCCAAACCCTAAACCCTTAACCCTAAACCTTAAACCCTAAACCCTAAACCCCTAAACCCTAAACCCTAAACCCTACCTCCAACCGTAAGCATGCAGGACCACAAGCCCAATTTGCCAGCGGAGAAGAAGCGAATCGAGGCGATGCACTTGGAGCTTCGGACCTTAGGGTTTAGGGCTTTAGGGCTTTACCCTAAAGGGTCTCGGGTTTAGGGTTAAAGTTTTTTGGTTTAGGGTTTAGGGGTTCAGGGTTTAGGGATTTAGAGTTTAGGGTTTAGGGCTTTAGGGCTTTTGGTAGAGGGTTTAGGGCATAGGGTTTAGAGGCTTTAGGGCCTTTTTTTGTTAGGGTTCACACGGGTTTTGGACAACTACGCAATATGACTTAAGGGCTGTGGGTTTCTAGGGTTTCCGGTTTGAGGGCTAGGGGTTGAAACCGTTTGAGGCTTGAGAGTTCTGGGGTTGGAGCTTAACGGTTGACAGGTTCAGGTTTCGAAAGGGTTTTGGGGTTTGGGGGTATAGGGTTTAGGCACGGTTTAGAGTTTAGGGTTTAGGGTTTAGGTATTTAGGGTTCCGCGGCACAGGTTTCCAGAGTTTCGAGCGTGAGGGTTCAGAGTTCCGGGGTTTAGGGCTTGAGAGTTCTAGTATTTGGTGCTTGAAGGCTTAGGTTTAAAGGCCTCGGGGGTTGGATTCTCCTTGAGGGGTTTGGGGCTCGGGGTTGAGGGTTCAGGGGGTTTTTCTAAGGTTTTAGGGCTTTGGAAGGGTTCTTTGGAGAGCTGTGGAGAGCTGTATGGTTTAGGGTTTAGGGTTTAGGGGTTTAGGGTTTAGGCACGGTTTAGGGTTTAGGGTTTCGTAACTTTGTAAGACCAGGCGGTTTCATAAGCATGCGGCTGCTAGGAAGGACGAGCATGCCCTCAGCCTTAAGCTTTCAATATTCCCAACCCCTAGTTGCTCAATCCCAACATCCTAATCTCCAGGTCTTGGGGTTGTGGTGGCCAAGCCCTCAAACCTAACACATACTATACAGTAGTTAGTAGAAGTAGCCTGATTCTTGCACAACTGGAGCCCCAGGGAAGCCTTTTTCCAGTTTAAATCTGGACTTAATAGCCTTTGAGGGTTTATATGTGTCGTGTAAGGGTTAAGGATAGGCAATGCCTCAGGTGTAATTTGTAAGACAGGCCCGAGCCCTAAACACATATTCGGGGCTTTTGGATCCAAGCACCCAAACGGCTGCATATCCTAAGCCTGAAACCCTTAACCTTAACCCTAAACCCTGAAACCTTCCCTGACCCGGTGACCTTGAAACCCAATCCAGAACGCTGTATAGGTTTAGAGACCCTTTGTAAACAAACACTATTGTATTACTACATCCATAAATGACCATGTTTTCGCGCCCCTCTGGAAAACCCGAGAAACCCCACTTAAACCTATGAAACCGAAAGTACCTGTAGTCTCCTTGTAGTTCCTTTTTTGGTTTAACCGAATATATAATGAGGATCCTATAAGGTAACCCCAAAAAGGAACTACAATGGAGACTATAGGTAACCCTTACAGGAACCTCTAAGATCATCCCACTAGGCTGCCGATGGTGGCGTGGTGGAAGTCGCGGGAATTTGGCGGGCAGTGCTTCCCCAGAAGAAGCGCGCTGAGCTCAGCTGGAATTCTGCAGGATATATCTCTAGTCAAGACCCCTAAATAGCCCAATGAGGTCCCCAAGCCATGATAAGGATGGTCTTTTGAGGTCTCATTCCATAATTTCCATAATGGTAGAATCGTAGAATACATGGGCCCTCTGGGTAATATGCGGCTTAGCTGCAGTTCAGTGCTAAGGACCTTCAAGGGCTCATCTAGGATTCGGGAGTGAGGCTTTGGCAGCTTTTCAGGTTCACTGCGTCATCTTGAACGGTTGGAGGTGTTTGGGGCGCTTTCGGGTCTTGGGACATCAAGGTTCCAGTGCTTAAAGCTTCAGGGCTTCAGGTGTTTGGGCTGTACCTGGACCCCAAATAACCTAATTACCTTGCTAAAGACTTATTTAAGAAAATCATAATCGGGAACCCTAAACACGTAAGTGTTTATTATGGGGTCCAGGTAGGTCTTGGTTGAAGGTTTGGGGTTCGAGGTTAATCCTTCCCTGGAGCGAAAGATGGGGCAGAGGGCTGTGTGCTACTATAGGGGCTTAAATAATTACCAATACTATTTTGGGGGGTGCTTTATTATAAGTACAGTATAATGGGCCCAAAAACCCTATTCCAATTATTAAGGCCCCTATATTAGTTGTCTTGGGCCGGTTGGGGACTGGGGCTGGTAGGAGCTTCCACTCGTTTCTCAGGGCTGGGCTTGGTTTAGGGTTTAGGGTCCCCTTTAAAGGGATCTAAACAAGGGCTCCTTCGAAGGGGTCTGTAGGGGTCCTTATGTTTGCCTTTCTTGATGCTCAGAAACGGGCGTAATTATCATTGGGGTTTGAGTAAGAAATTCGGGTTTAGCGAGGGTTTAATTTAAGAACTTTGGGCTTAGCGAGGGGTTTAACTTATTATTTGGAATGATGTCTTCTTACAGGCGTTGCCCGTACCTCAACCCCAAATCCTAAATCCAGAACCCCAGCGCCTAAGTCCCAAACATCAACATCCTATAAACCCTAAGCCCAGGCATTCTGAGCAAGATCGCCGGCCTCGCTGTGTCGCGGAGTTTTGGCGACAAGGACTTCAAAGGCCTGGGGTACCTCGGGAAGGGAGTGGGGGTGTAGGTTCATGGAAGGGTTTAGGGTTTAGGAGAGGGTGTGTAGGTTTAGGGTTTAGGAGTGGGGGTGTAGGCTTATGTGGGTTGGATGGGGTTAGGGTTAGGGTTGGGGGTTGGGTACTAAGAGGTTCCAGGGGACTTAGGACTTAGTAGAAAGGTTATAAGTAGAGTTACAAGTACCCTAAATGGAGGTACCCCACCTATAACCCTACTTATAACCTACTTACTAAGTCTCCTGGGCCTCCACGTAGGGCTTCAACATACCCCCGCAAGGCTGCTTACGATTTGATTCTTGGTTGATGACGTAATATAGGGGCCTTAATCATTACCTAGACTATTTTGGGGGTTCCTTATTATAGTTATAGTATAAGGGGCCCCCAACCCTATTCTAATTATTAAGGCCCCTATAGTAGCTGCTGATGAGCACCCCTTTCCCCAGGCGAAGAGGAGGAGTCCCAGTATGAATGCACGATACCTGAACCTACAAAAACTTACGTTTTTTGGAGTGAGGGTCCCCAGAAATTCCGTATTAGGGCCCACAGTAAGAACCTACAAAGATCTAGGGTTTGGTAGGTTAAGGTAATAAAATTGAATCTACTCTGAGTCCCGAAACTGAAAACCCTATCAAACCGTTACAGAACCCGTTAAGCCAGCAAAGGTGTCCAGGTAGTTAGCAGCACTCTTATTCCCGTCTAGCTCGAGGCTCTTGGGAGGTTTTGGCTGCCGGTTAAGGGTTCAGGATTAGAACTGTAAGATGTTAGGCGTGTTTTTTCGTGTTCGAGGCGTATTCTTACCGATCTGGGCTTTCTTCAAGCCACTTTCCGAAGAGGCCCCGACATCGTGAGCGCCGAGCCGGAGATCACCGTGCACGAGGTCGACCCCTTGAGGGCCTGAAGTACCAAATACATATGAGGATCCCTGCTTCGGAGCCTTCAGTAGAGCACAGGGTATCAAAAAGTTTTGCCCTCAGTCGGAACCTTGAACCCTAAGTTGAAGTCTCCAAGTCCTCGCAGGCATTTGCGGGATGCTCGATAGACTGAGAGACTTCGGGAACAAGGAGCTTTAACGGCATCCTAAATTCCGAACCCTACTACTAGCAAAGCAGAAACTTTGCGATGCCTCGGATGTCCGCGTCGAGGTCTTCAGGGCGAGGATTTCGAAGGTGAGCTACAGGATGTAACCAGTAGGGTTTAGGGTTATATAGGGTTTAGGGTGATATACTTTAGGGCTATATATAGGGTTTAAAGGTTTTGGGGTTTAGGGTACACTAAGGGTCCAAGGTAGGGTTTTAGGTGCCGAAAAGCATTCAGAGTATGGCATTGGGGCTTAAAGCCCTTTCGGTACTTGGGCCCTCACACTAGACACTAGACCCTAATAGGCTTTGGATGTCGAGATTTGGCCTGCGAACCTAGGGTCCGATGCAGTTATGCGTGTATATAATAAACAAATGTCAATGTAGAGATAATAAACAGGATTTACATATATATATATATACACACATACATATATATATATATATGTGAGAGAGAGAGAGTGTATATGAGCTTGCATGTCTCCAACGGCGTGACACAGCTTGGAAAGAGAGACTTTGTGGAAGCAGTCTCTTGCTCTCCGAACATGAGACTCGTGTGCCCTCCTCCCAAAATGCTGCTGATTGTAGCTCGACCGCGCGCCTTTCAAACCAGGGGGCTCAGGGCTTAATTAAACCTTACCTTAAAGTTCCTAAAGTCCAAGAACCTTGTGTTCCGGTATTCCCGGAAACACGAACCTTGTGAAACCCTATATAGCCTCTGTGGAAGCTTGTAACTAAAGTTAGTTGTAGGGTGTGGGTCGTCGAAACAGGTGGATTGGGATGCCGACGAGAGCCTTGGCAACGATTAGCTTCGGGCTGGAACCTTAAACCCTAAACCCTAAACCTTAAACCCTAAGCCCTAAACGCTAAACCTTAAACCCTAAACCCTAAACCCTAAACTCTGTTGCAGTTCAGCAAGTCTGCCTCGGATCGAGGTACTACCTGGACCTTATAAAACCTTCTTTTTTAGGGCTCCTTCTTATGATTTCCTTAGATAGAGTCCTTAAAGATGTGGGGTCTTTGGGGTCCAGGTAGGGCCAGGGGTTCAGGGTTCAACTCTGACTTTAGGTTAAAGCTCTTGGGTGGCAGCCCTAAACCCTAAACCCTTTAATGTCTGTTGTGGAGTGTGCGCCCGAAAGGGTTGCCTGGCGAGACATTTAAAGCCCGATGCACTTAAACCAAAAAAACTCTCATGGTTTAGCTCATCAAGCTCAACATAGGATCCTTGATACTCCATGTACTGAACAATAGATCCTTGATACTCGAACCCGCCAGGAAACCGTTATGCAAGTTCAAAGAGCTAGTAGAAACTCCTTTGAACCGCCTTGAATCCATTCTTCACGCTCAAAAAAAGCCCCCAAAGTCCTGGAATCTAAAATCTTCCACAGCAACCTTTTTCTTCAAGGTTCCGGGGTTCAGGCTCTACCCAAAGGGTCCTACGTACTGGGGGGGATACTTCAATAAATCATAAAAGTCATTCCTAATATAGAAACCCTACATTCTACTATATAGGTACTTTGGACCCTTTGTGCTAGGAATTCAGAGAAGATGCGCTTGCTTCAAATCATGGCTCGGGGGGTACGCATTTGCTTGTGCAGGGCTTGGGTTGTCCGTTGACATCTAGTGATTATAACTCGAACCCATATGGGAGTTTCCGAAAATTGGGGGTACCTTTGTTGGGGGTGTTTATAATAAGGATCCTACTATTTAGGGTACTGTATTAGGGTCCCCTATTTTCGGAAACTCCCATATCAGCCTGATGCAGACATTGAGGAAGAAGCTCAGGAAAGGGTGGAAGGCGCCAACGAAGCCAAGTACCTGCGATTGTGCCCTGGCAAACGAGCCAGGCTCGGTTTGGACGCCGACGCGTCGCCGTCAACTGTTGGCAAACATCCCCTCCAAGTGCGAGCGACGTGGTGCTACGACTGCGTGGATGAACGACAAGTACCGCCCTGGACTTTTGCTCTGTTTGTCTACTGCACTCGGTTTCGCTCTCGCGGCCCAGGCTGGCGCCTACTTGCTGAGCCTCCTCAAGGGTGCAAATGGTCCACTCACAAGTCGGCAACAGACCCCATGCCGGACGGGTTATCCAGCGATGCTGCTGCAGCATCGTCGGACCAGCCGCCTCCAAGTGGGGTTTGGGATTTGGGATTGGGAGCCGACCCCTAAACCCCAAACCCTATGCTTCAAGGTACGTCATCCTTTTCTTGATAGACCCTTATCATCAAAAACCCAGAAACCCTAAGACCCAAGAATCCCGAAACATTGCGAAAAACCTAGGTTCGTCATCCTTGCCACGGATGGCATTTGGGATGTCCTGTCCGACAAAGACTCCGACCGGGCCTCAGATTCTTAAGGCAAGAAAGGTGCCGTTATAGAGTTTCAATAGGGTTCCAGAAACTTCTCCTTGAAAAGGGTCCTTTAGGGTGGCTATGAGGGTTTAATGTAGGGGCCCTCAATCGTTTCAATAGGGTTTTATAGGATTCCCTGCAAAAGGTCCTAGAGGGGCTACTATAAGGGTTTGAGAAAGGAGCCTCAAAACTTAGAATAGAATATTTATAGATTTCCTTCAAAAGGGCCCTATGAGAGTGATTGTGAGGGCTACATGGGCTACTTTGTTAAGATTGAGCTTCCCACCTATGGTTTTGTGATACAGGGCCCTCTTTTTGATCGTGTTCCCCTTGTTCATGATGCCACCTGCAGTTGTTATAGTATGCTGTAGTACAACATGTCTCCAAATCTTATTGCGCACAGATGTCCTACTCCGCAGGGCATTCCCATAGCCATTCTGAATATCTGTGAATCATTAGCCTGGGTGCCACGATTCACTTAGCGAATCGCACCATCGATAAACCTCGAGCTGAATTTGCTCTGAGAGTTTGCTTGGAGGCCCTTTTGACTTAGTAAGTCTACTTAGTATCCCCTAGAAACCATATTATAATCCCCCATAACCCACCTTACTAACCCTACTTACTAAGTCAAAAGGGCCTCCAAGTGACGTCATGAGGGTGCACCTGTCACTCTGATTCACGTTGCGTCACCCGAAACGTTCAGTCCCATCCTCCTCAAGATCTTGCTCCGTCTTTCAATGCGTTACTCTATCCGTCTCTAGCCCAACGAGTCCTAGGTACCCACATCGTAGAAAGTAGGGTTTCTATAGTAGGAACTAAAATTTTTAAACATGGTTTGGGCAAGTATCCTCCACTTAGGTACTACCCTAAACCCTAAACCCTTAGCAACTTTTGGGTACCTGTCAGATTCCGACTGACCGTCCCCTAAACCCTAAACCCTAAACCGCAGACTGAGGTTGCTCTGGTCCGGCAATTCCTCCAGGACGGATTGTCGGAGGAGAAAGCTGCCGAGGCACACCGGGGCGTTGTGCTTTCCTTTCCTTTTTCAGGCTTCGGGTTTGGAGTTCAGGGTTGAGGCTTTAGGGCTTGAGATTGGGAGTCTAAGGTCGAGGTTGAGGCTGTATGTTTTGAGTTCTGCTTTCGGTGTCGGTGTTGCTTTTAGTTGTTTTGGGGTTTCAAGGCTTAAACAGGTGTTTTTCAGCTTGGGGGGGGGGGGGGGGNGGGGGGGGTTACCATATATATATATATATATATTGCTGCACCTATTATGTGTATACGTGCGTGTACATGTCTCTGTTGTATCTTGTTTTGGGATTGGGGTTGAGGGCTTTGGATTCAGGGTACTTGGCTTTGCCGAATCTGAGGTGATTTCTGTGTGTGGAGGTTCAGAGTCCGCGGCTGCATGGTTAAATATCGAGGGTCCGAACGAGTATGTCATATCATGTCAGATCCCATTATAGCCCTTATGCAGAATACGCACCAAGATATCCCATCATAGTCCCGGTGTGGCTTGACTGCAGAATATACACCAAGACCCTCCTTGGAGGCCCTTTTGACTTAGTAAGTCTACTTAGTATCCCTTAGAAACCATATTAAAATTCCCCATAACCCACCTTACTAACCCTACTTACTAAGTCAAAAGGGCCTCCAAGTATCCTAATTGCTTCGTCCCCCCATCGGGCGTTCTGTGGTTTGCTTAGGCTTGAGAAGTTCAGAGTTGAGAGCGCGCCTAGAGTTTTGAAGATCTAGGGTTTAGGGTTTAGGGTTAAGATCGTGCCTTATAAACCTGCCACCCTAAACGGCAAACCCTACACCGCAGGGGCTGTAGCGGTGCGGTTTAGGGTTCGCTTGTTTGTGTCGTGGGCGCGCAGACTGGATTCCACTGTTTGGATTAATGCGGACAGGTTGGGAATGAGATTTTGAACTAGTCTATTTGGTTTAGGGCTCAGGTTTCGAAGCATCAGAGAAGGGTAATATAGAAGCCTGAATATTTACCACTGCTATTTGGGGTTCCTCTTATGAATATGGTATAATGTACCTGCTAGCCCAAAGCCCTAAACAGTAACCTAAATTCACGAATAGTTCGGTGAATCTAGAGTGCTACACGGCAGCCCCCATTGAAGCTCTGCAAGCTTCTGAAGCCCTTTTGGTCCATTAGCTTGAAAAGAGTTCTGTGTTTAGGGTTTAGGGTAGCTTTAACGTCGGCGTAAAGTGTATACTATTATTATATGAGCTGTTGGCAAACCTCGTCCCGCACCCGAGCTGGACAGCCTAAAGCCAACCTAGATTCCCGGATAAAGCATCACTAATAGGTGTAAAGGGTCGTCAATAAACACCAAAGGTGGCCAAATGTGGCCAAAACCCCATCCCCGAATCAAGCCCCCGACCCCGAGCCCTAAACTTCTACTGCTTGAAGTCCAGAAAAGCAATATTTGAAGCCTTTTACCCTCAATCCCAAAACCGGACCCCAATTCACGAGCCTTAGCCACTATACCCTCCCAGGCCCTTGTGAAGCGGGCAAGGGAGAAGGAGAGTCAGGACGACTGTACAGCTTTGGCGGGTGCCCAAGTTGTGGCTGCGATGCTTGCAAGTCTGGTTTGGGGTGGAGGGGCCTTAAACTCAAACCCTAGTACCCCTACACCCCTAAACCCCTAAACCCTGAACCCCCAAACCCCTAAACCCGAAACCCTAAACACCAAAACCCTGGGCCTGGAAAGCTTGAGGTTTCGGGTTCAGGTATACGGTTTCGACGGGGTGTCATTTTGGAATTTAATTCAGGGGTGTGGATAATTAGTCCTGACATCCAGCTATTATATATATATATAGATAGAGTCCTTTTCAATGCTCGCGGTCACCCTGGTCCCAGGTCATGGGGTATGTATGTATGTATATATATATATATGTGTGTATATGTGGTTTAGGGTTTAGTATACACACACAAAACCCCAAAGCCCAGTTTCGACGCCTTCAGGCCCCATTCAGGGTTTTTGAGGTTGGTCCCTGCAAAGTTAAGCAACTGCGCACGGCAATAGATCTTTTTGAGAGGGTGCTCGCCATGGTATTTTCTATGACGCCCAGAGCATCTGACTACATATTGCATTTACACAGTTATATATGTAGTCAACTTCATAGCCCTTATCTCGGTGCTGTGGATTTAGCAAGCTGCTAACTAATGTCTCGAACACAAACAAACACACACACACAGAGACACACACACACACACCCGCGCGCACACACACACACACCCGCGCGCGCACACACACACACAGCCGCATACCCTAAAGCCGGAAATCTGTGAGCCTAAAGCCCAACGAGCGCCTTCATGAAACCCCGTTATATAGATCTTCTAGAAACTTCGATCCTTTCAAGACTCCAGTCTACACCCTCGATATGAAGCCCTTCTAGAGCCCTTTCAGACTTCTGGAATCTTTCGAACACTTGTATCAACAGAGTAAACGAACCCCTTGCCAAGAAGCTGCAAAAAAGCGGAAGCAAGGTCGTTCGCTTTGCCTGGAATTCGGCCAGTGCCGGTGCGAAAGCGCCAGCTGCCGAGGGTGAGGCAGAGCATTGGCCCCAAAACAGCTTGGTGTTTAGCGGTTCAGGGTTTGGGATTGAAGATTAGAGGTTAGGGGTTTAAGGTTTAGGGGTTTAGGGTTTAAAGAAGTGCGTAGGGACTCCTGTAATTTGGGATCCGAACACTGGTCAAGGGCATCCTCCCAAATGAAGGGCTTTTGAAGGCTTGTGAAGTCTTTGCACACCAAACTGGGGGAAGCTGATAAACGTCGCCTGAATAGTTGCAACGGTGTTTTGGGCTATACTGATTAGGGTTTAGGGTTTAGGGTTGTTTAAATTTACCCTATGGAACACTATTCCAAGGGTCAAGGCCGCTAGAGATGCCTCCCGGAGCCCTTTCAAGCCCTTCTCTGACTTAAAGTCGTTGCCAAAGATTTGTCTGGGGGGGGGGGCCCTTGAAATCCTGGCAAAGCCCTCCAGAGCACTCGGGCTTTTACCGCTGAACTTGGCGGTTGCAGGCTGCAGGATCTATGGATTTAGGGTTTGAGGAGTAACCCATAGTCTCCATCGTAGTTCCTTCTTGTTCAGCCTGTTTTTCAGGATCCTATAAGGTAGCCCCAAAACGAACTACAACGGAGACTGTAGGTAGGGTTTAGGGCAGCACGAAACCCTAACCCCCAAACCCTAAAACCCTAAACCCTGTGCCCTTAAACCCTAAACTCTAAGCCAAATGTAGGCAGGGTTTAGGGTAACACAGGATAGCTTCCCACTGTCGGCACTCAACTTTCCGGCTTCCGACTCGGAGTTTATAGGGCTTCGGGCGTAGTAGTTTATCGGTTTAAGGGTTGACGGGCCTTGGGGTTTAGGGTGTAAGGATTGAAGGGTTTAGGCTTTAGGGGTTTAGGGTTTGACAATTTGGGGTCGAGTGCTTCCGATTTCGGCTTCTCTGAGCAGGAGAAGGAAGACGGGATGGTTGCAGAAGAACCCATGGAGGTGCAGCTTCTGGTGTTTTGACGTCAGGTCGCCATTGCATCCTAAGTCCTGAGCTCGCCAGTTTAAAGTTTTGGGTTTAGGGTTAGGTTAAAGTTTTGGATCGTTTTGAGGAATGAGGTCCCGTGGTAAAAAAGTAGAACTAAGTTGGAGAAGCACGAAGTAGGCTACTTATGACGAAAACTCAACGGAAAAGTCTCTTGATCCTTCATAGTGTTTTAGGGTTCACCACACCTCCAGCTTTTCCAAGAAGGCCCTTCGCAATCCTAAACCGTGTAGCCGTTGAATTCGGTCAACATCGATGCCTAAATAAATGCTTACCCCGAAACCCTATTCTAGTTGTTGAGTCCCCTTACAGTAGCCTTGAGCCTGAAACCCTCAAGCCTCAAGTGACGAACCCTGAATCCTTTCCTAAACCTCAAAAGTACCCAACTTCTGAAGACTGTACTAACCCTTAACCCCTGTGACACTTTGACGGAGACCCTTGGGGACAGGTGGGCGAGGAAGGTGAGGAGGAGCCCATGGAAGATGACGAAGGCGAGGAGGAGGCCCGTTGGGAAACTCTCTTGAGGTTGTTGGGTTTTAGGGTTTAGGGTTCAGAGTTTAGGGCTTTGAGGGCTTAGGGTTTGCGGCTTTGAGGGCTTAGATCTAGGGTTTGGGGCTTTTAGGGCTTAGGGTTGTGAGGGTTTGGGGGGTCGGGTTGTAGAGGTTTTCAGTTTGTTTATGCTTTGGGGGTGTTATTCCCATTATTGTGAACCCCAGAAAGTTGGAACATCGATTTAGGATGATTCATGCTGGGATTCCCTTTACTTTACTTTAAGGGCATGAGGCTGATGATGTTCCAACTTTCTAGCTTCTACTGTAAACTCAAATCGACGCTGAACTTTGACTAACTCTATAACCCTCGAAAACCCTCCGTTGACCGGTGTCTAGGGGAAGGGCTGTGGATCTCTGCGCCTTTAAAAAATGGCTTGCATTCTTAACCTTTCCCCAAGGGTCCAAAGGACCCAATAATTAGGTACTCGGTTTTAGGATAGTAGTTATGTAGGTTCGGAATTTGCAGAGTATATGATTATTAGGTACTTGGACCCTTGGGGTTCGGTTTGGCACTGGAGCCCGCCCCGCCAACCCCGCCCCCAATCTAAGGATACGCTGTGGTTTGCACATGACGTCCCACGTTGCATCTCAAAAGTCGTATACCAAGTCTTTAACCTATTGGGGGTACTATACTAATAAATCCTTGTATAGTCCCCGTATACTTCCAAAGGTTAACTGTTGGTTCTCCGGGATGCTGGACGATTCGGTATACTGCAGAACTGAAGCCATGAGCCCTGAGCCCGAAATGACGTAGCCTCAGGGTCCATGAATCAGGTGGTATACTATAGGGCCTAAATAATTGCCAATACTATTCTGGGGGTTCCTCATTATTTTTATAGTATAATGGGCCCCAAAACCCTTTTCTAATTGTCAAGGCCCCTATATTTACCCTGTCGGCTAAACCTTGGGGGGGAACCCCTGAAGGAACCCTTGCAGGGTTGCAGGGACCCTTAGGGGCAAAAAAGGCTTCGGCGCAAGTAGAATTACCCTCCCCTAGGGCTCCTTATCACAATTATGCTACAATATACCCGCACACCCTGATCTAGTTATTGAGGCCCCTACCCCGAGGGCCCAAATACCCAACTAGGCTTTCGGTCGCAATATCCATCCTCTGAATCGTTTTTGATACCTCAAACCCCACGGTTTGGGTACCTGGATCCCTAGGGCTTTTTCCTACAACCCTAAACCGTAAACCCTTCTTGGCGAGACCCTCTGCGGAGCGAAAGTCCATTGCCCTTCAAAAAACAAGCCCTACACCCCTAAACCCCGAAGCCCCTAAACCCTACACCCCTAAACCCCTAAACCCCTAAACCCTAAACCCCTAAACCTCTAAACCCCTAAACCCTAAACCCCTAAACCCCTAAACCCCTAAACCCTAAACCCCTAAACCTCCTTTCAGACAGCGTGCCCAGGCCTTCGCGGCCATGGCAGCTGCCATGGCCGCGCAAGCTGGCGCAGTGCAGGGCCCGGGATCAGAAGATGAGGACGCCTGGGAGGTTTAGGGTTTTTGGGGTGTCTGGTTTGGGGTTTAGAGTTTTAAGGGTTTAAGGGTTTAGGGGTTTAGGGGCTTAGGGGTTTAGAGTTCAGGGTTTAGGGGTTTAGGGTCTTTGGGGTTTTGGGGTTTAGGGGTTTAGAGGTTTAGGGGTTTAGGGGTTTAGAGGTTTAGGGGTTTAGAGGTTTAGGGGTTTTGGGTTTAGGGGTTTAGGGGTTTAGGGGTTTAGGGTTTAGGGGTTTAGGGTTTAAGGGTTTAGGGGTTTAGGGTATAGTGACTATAATACACATGCTGAGCAGCTAGCCACACCATTCGTTAGTTTTCCTATCACAACCACAGAAGTTATAACAGACCTCACAGACCCTGTTCTAATTCTCAAGGCCCCTATATTCCGGGCTTTAAAATCTATAAGGGCCTTGTAAGGTCGTGAAATGGGCGCGGAAGGAGAGGGGTGCGCATAGCAGTTGGACTTCGAAGCCTTAGTTTTCAGGGCTGTGCAACGTTCGTGTGGGCCTTTTGGTTTAGGGTGTTGGGTTTGGGGTCGTTAGATTTATGTTTCTGGCGTTTCGGTGTTAGGACCGAGAGGACCTCACAATACATCGTGCAAGGATCGACTCGCGTAATTATGTTTGAGGTTTGAATGCAAGCCTCTGTCATTCTCAGGGTCGCATCGTTACTGAGGAAGTGAGCATGAAGCTGATGGCACACAAAATGAACGAGGAGTGACAGTAGTAGCTGCCGTTCTGCAAGGCAAAGAACGGCAAGGTTATGAGCTGCAGGAATCACAAAAGCCCTAGACCCTGAACCCGAAACAAGCTAAGACAAGTACCGCTGCTGAATCAGCTGAAGTGACGATCGACCCATTGAGGCATCAATCACGCTAGCACTACCCTTGACCGTAAACCCTTTACATCAATCCTAATCAGCCCTGTAAACCCCTTCGCACATACTCCAAGCCGCAAACACCAAGCCACAACCCTAAACCCTTTACCCTAAACCTTTACCCCCAAACCCTAAGCCAACCCTGCGCCCTTAACCTCTAAGCCCTGCACCCTAAACCCTTAACCCCTAAACCCCCAAACCCCCAAACCCTAAACCCCTATACTTCCCTTTAGGAACCCCTATAGATCCCTTTAAAGGAACCCCTATAGAAACCCCTAAATCCCTATACGCCGAAGCCTTTCTGGCACCAGGAAGACGCGGCTCCGGCACCCGAGGGTCCATCGGCAGCGCAGCCACGAAAGGCTCGCTTGACGTTAAATGCTTTTTCGGCCGGGTTTAGGGGTTAGGGTTTAGGGTTTGGGGGTTAGCGTTTAGGGGTCACGGGTTTAGGCTTTAGGGTTTGGGGGGGGGGGTTAGGGTTTAGGGTTTAATTAATTTTTTGAGTTTGTTTTTTGGTGGGTGGGGTGGGGTGGTCTGGGGTGTGGCGTTTGGAGTGGGAGAGTGGGGGGGGGAGGTTGAGGTTGTTGAGTTTGCAATTTGCAACCTTTAAGATGTTTATGAGGCCTGGAAGGACCTTTGAGTTTAACCAGGGGTCAACTTAAGCAGGGCTGCACGTACGCCGGGGATAGGTGTATCTTCTGGGCCGTTTTGCATGTTCAACCTGAATGAAGCCATCGGGAGTTTGACCCCCGCATCTGTTAATTGAAAGCATGACTGTCAAGTGTAATTTACGTATCGGTGTTGTTATTTGGCATTCAAGCCTGAACCCTAAACCCTAAACCCTAAACCCTAAACCCAAACCCTAAACCTACAGTAAAAAGCAAGCATTCAAATTCAGAGGGGGTCTCAGGGTCCTTGAGCTTTCCTAGGTTCGAGGATTTAAGCTCGAGACGACAGCTTTGAGGATGCAGCCTGTGGGGGTCAGGGCATTTAGTGATTAAGTAATCCTAAATCTTAAATCATGGAGAAAGAGCCACTGCCTTTTAAAAAAAAACCTAAACCCTAAACTATTGTCGCAACCCTTACAATAATGGCCTTTGCAGCGCAGCACCCCTTATGGGAAACCTTTCCAGCACCGGAACCCTAAGCCCCCTACACCCTAAACCCTATGCCCTAAACCCTAAGCCCTAAGACTCCGACCAACAAGGCGGAAACTCGGGACATCTTCTCACAAGCAGCAGATGGCGAGGCCGAGGAAATGGACGAGGACGGATGTTTGAGGTGCTTGCTTTAAGGGCTCCGTCAAGGGATCCTGGTACGGGTTCCTTTCAGTGGGTTCCTTTAAGGGTTCCCCTTTGTGAAGGAGAGTACAAGAGTTCCGTTGAGGGTTCGTGCTGGTTTTTCCGTTGAGGGTTCGTGCGTGTTTAATGGTGTATACCTGGACCCTAAGAAACCTACCTTTTTAAGGATTTATATGGGGGTTGATCAGAATTATGGGGCCCTTCCGGCCCCTTGAACTGTAAGGAATATACTGCAGTACAGACCCCAAAAGGGCCCATAATTTTGATCAAGCCGAATATAAGGAAATGATAATTAGGAGCCCTAAGAAGGTAGGCTTCTTAGGGTCCAGGTAGGGCTCAGGGCTTGGAGTCAAGAGTGTGGGGCTCAGGGCTTAGTGTCTGTGCTCACTTCGGATGTTTAGGGTTTAGGGTTTGGGGTTTAGGGTTTAGGGTTTAGGGCTTAGGGTTTAGGGTTTAGGGTTTAAAGGGCTTAGGGCTTAGGGTTTAGGGTTTAGGGTTTAGGGCAGTTTAGGGTGGAGGTTCATTGCTGAAGGCCTGAAGGGTTCAGGGCTTGGACGGTAAATTCCATGTTGGGGAGAAGGCCTGAGGCAGATATCAGCTCCGGTGTCTGTTTCGAGTTTTTGTTCCGCTCTGCTTTCCACTTGGCCAATGCCCTTCATTCTGGCTTTCATTCTGTTTTCGGTTGTCTTTTCCCTTCCGTACAGGCTTCCATTCAAGTCGGTTTAGCCTCCAGTCTGTTTTTTTCGGTTTTCTTGTATCGTCGTCTGCTTCTGCGCGGGCTTGAACAGGAAGCAGAGCCCGACATGGAAAAGGCTCAAGCCCTAAACCCTAAACCCCTAAACCCTTACTAAACCCTAAACCCTAAACCCTTACTAAGCCCTAAACCCTAAACCCTTACTAAACCCTAAACCCTAAACCAAACCCTAAACCCTAAAAAAAAAACCTAAACCCCGAGCACAAATCACCGGAAGCGGGGCCTTCCACGGCTTGTCTTCTGGGGGGAGGCCTTCAAAAGACGACATAAACTACAATAGGGGCCTAAATAATTACCAATATTATTCCTAGGGTTCCTTATTATCGTTATAGTATACTATGCGTCAAAACCCTATTCTAGTTATTCAGGCCCCTATATTAGAGACACAAGCATCTCGTCTCAAAGGCTTTCTGGAATCCTCATATTAGGGGGTCCAACCCCATAATATGAGATCCCCAAACTCAGCTTCTCTTTACTTCGGGAGTGTGTCTACCTTAAACACCCTAAACCCTAAAGCCCAAATCCCGAGAACCTCTTCCCAACCCCCAAATCCTAAACCCCTAAACCCCATAACCCCTAAACCCTAATTTTCAGACACATTTGAGACCTTAAAACCCTTAACCCCAAACCCTAGAGTCCTAAACCCCTAAACCTGAAACCCTAAAACCCTAAAACCCCTAAGCCCCACACCCTAAGGCGTAAGAGACGACAGGAAGCGGCCGGCCTGAAACGATGGGATAAAGCGCAGCCTTCCGGCCGCTTCGTCGGCATCCACTTGGGTCCCTTTTAGGGTCCCTTGAAAGTACCGCAATAACCCCAAGAGTCCAAAGGATCCAATAATTAGGTATTTGGGTTTAGGATAGTAGGTAATTATGACGTTTCTATTTTGGAGAGTTTATGATATTAGCTACTTGGACCCCTGCAAGGGTTCTATATGCATAGTTCTGTAAGTTACGGTGCTCTTTATACGGGTGCTGTACCATATTGGGGCCCTAAAAGAGACCCTAAGTTTGGAGAACCACTTAATTGTTGATCTTTCGGGTCTAGGTTAGGGGCTAGGGTTTAAGGTTTAGGGGATTAGGGGATAGGGATGGTTCGGGGTTTAGGAGATAGGATTTATGGTTTAGTGGATGTGGTTTAGGAGTTTATAGGGTTTAGGGTTTCGGAGCCATTAGGAACCAAGCCATCCGAAAACCTGCATCTAACCTGCCCTTGCCCTCTAAACCCGCAACCTGTGAAGCGGAACCCGCATTTCGCTATGATTCCAGGCACATAATATAGGGGCTCAAATAATTACCAATACTATTTTGGGGGTTCCTTATATAATGAATAATGCGCACCAAAACCCTGTTGTAATTATTAAGGCCCCTATATTACCCATGGTCTCCGATGTAGTGCCTTTTTGTATGGACCATCTTCATTTTTTGGACCCTACTAATAATGATATTAATAATGATAATACTAATAAGTATATATATGGTAACCCCCATGAACTACCGACCCTCGTTTTGTATCGATATATATATATATAACCATAAATTACATGAATATACAACTGCAGAACAGTTGCTGTTTTACACGTTTGTACATGATTATCTGATTACACACACATACATATATATATATATGTATGTGTATATATATATGTAAATATGTGTATCTATCTATATATATGCATGTGTATATGTATATGTACATGTATATGTATACACCCACACCTGCATACTAGCAAGAAGTCCCTGCAGCCAAGAGACGCTCAGATACCCCCTTGGCCTCGGAGCTCTTCGAGGGTCTCGGTCCGACCCAAGAGGCCCGGGATCCTTTTCAGTTCTTGGCCTTCTGGTTTATTCATAGGGTTTAGGGTTCAGGGTTTAGGGTTTAGGGTTTAGGGTTTAGATGATGGTGATGACCTGTGATGGTGATGATATGTGATGAAGATGACGATGATGATGATGTCGCCTGCTTCTTTCTATTCTGCCAACATCATTCCTGTATCATGCTGCTCCACTGTTATTTTGTGTACTTGAGGGGTTTTGGGGCGCTTGTTAATTTGTTTTCCATAAGGTTCATAGGTATTCGTATGGTTTTTCGGGGCCTGTATACTGCCCTTTTCGGGCCGGAGAGCAGGGGTTCGAAATGGTGCTGCAGGGCTTGGCAAGCCTTTAAATGGGAGTTTCCGAAAATAGGGGACCCTAAGATAGTACCCTAAATAGTAAGATACTTATTATAAGGACCCCCAAATCCCTAATTTTCGGAAACTCCCAAATAGCTCTCATGAAGTTCGGTTCTTTGGGGACCCTTTCGTGGGCTAGGGATTTTGCAGGTTCCGGGTTGCAGGTTGAGTTTGGAGGGTTCGGACGAAGGAGGTGGGGGCATGAGGGTCTAGGCTGCATGGTTTCGGTGGTTTCAGTTTGGGGCTTATTCGAGGGTTCTATGCTCTTTATGGGACCCCGAACAGGTTAGAAACCCTTACAGACTTATTCTGCAAGATCCTTATCGGAGCCCGTTTTAGGGGTTCTGTTCCTGAAACTATTGCGAAAAACTGCCAGACCAGTTTGTGCGGCGAGCCCAAATTCTCAACCCCCAAAAGCATCAACAAGCCATAGACATCCTGTTCAAACCTATTCCCCAAAAGCATCAACAAGCTATAGAATTCCTTTTCAAACCTATTCCTAAGTAGGAACGCCGACACCCAAGCCTCGCCCAGCCTTCATAGAAACCCTGGAGTTAACATGTCACCCTCAGACCGCTGTATAGTGAACCCCAGAAAGTTGGAACATGGGTTTAGGAGGATTCATGCTGGGATTCCCTTTACTTTACTTTAAGGGCATGAGGATATTGATGTTCCAACTTTCTGGCTTCTACTATATATCGAAGCCTCATGCAGCCCCTGAAGAAGGAGGAAGAAACCCCTTCCCCTTCCGTTCCAGAAGCCCCAACCCTAAACCCTAACTGACCCCCTAAACCCTAAACCCTAACTCACCCCCAAACCCTAAACCCTAACTGACTCCCTAAACCCTAAACCCTGAACCCTAACTGACTCCCTAAACCCTAAACCCCCTAAACCCCCTGAACCCCAAACCCCTAACCCGCTAAACCCCCTAAACCCTAAAGCCCCTAAACCCTAAAACCTAAAACCCCCTAAACTTAAACCCTAACCAGGAGCTTCATGAGCAGGGTGCCGCCCCTATCGGCCTTCCCCTGAGTGGCCCAGGGTCTCAATATCAGAAAGCATGGTTTAGGGTTTATAGGGTTTGAGGATTACATATTCTCTACTTGCAATCCTATGGAATACTGTGGGTGATATTTCGACCCGTATAGTACCCTGACTGCAAGCCTGCCTATCTGCCTCGTTTACTCGTTTTTGGGCTTCCCAGTGTTGGGGTGAAACTCGCTCAACGTTTAGAGCTGTCGAGGGTTCAGGGGGTTTAGGGCTTACCTAGACCCCGAGAAGCAAGTAAAGTATTCTACATACTTTTGGGGTCCAGGAAGGGTTTAGAGTTGGTTAAGATTGAGATTGAGGATTCTGTGTTTTATGCTTCGGACCTCGATGTAGACACCAAAAGTTTGAGGTCGGTCCTTATTGTGACGATTTTTTAATATTGGAGCCCGAAGTCAAGAAATACATGGAGACATGATCCTGAAAAAGTCTGCATCCCTACATCCTGTACTCTGAACCCCATGCAGCATGTGAACCCTAAACCCTTGAAGCCCTTTTCGAGTTCACTTGGTCCTGACACATTAAACACTAAACCCCTAACTAAGCCTTAAACCCTAAACCGACTAAACCCCTAACTAAACCTTACGGGCCCCAACGATTGTTTGACCAAGGTCCTGCTCTTCTTGGAGGCTTGTTGAAAGATGTCGGCGCGCGGCCGAGCCGTCGATACTTCGGATTTGGATGGTGCAGGGTGATAGAGTTTCTGATTTGGGGTTTATGTTTTTGGGGTTAGGTTTTCGGGGTTAGAGCGTAGGTTAATTGGGCTTTAGGCACAGGTTTCGGGGCCTGGGTCCGAGCCGAGCTCTACAGCTGCCTTAGCGAGCATCAACTCCATCGTTCTTAATTAGTACCTAGAGGCTCATACCCTACCCCTCTTTTAGGATACCTAGTTTTGTGGTTAGGATCTGTTATATTAAAACGTAGGCGCCCTAAAAAAGGGGTAGGGTATGAGCCTCTAGGTAGGGACGGGGGAATGGGTTATCGGTACTACTATTCATAAAGGACTAGCATGTCGCTCCATTCCCGCATAACCCTAAACCCTGAACCCACAACCCTACTAAGAACCAGGGACAAAGGCATGGTTGGATGCATCGCATGTTTGAGCCGACGAGTCCGTTCAAGACCTTTTGTTGCGACGGACCCTCGAGAGGTTCTTAGGGTTTAGGGTCTAGGGTTCTTTGTACATATCGCTAGCTTAGAAAAGCCGCGGTTGCCGCGTTTGCCGACTCTGCAGGAAGCTTGCGTACGATGAGATTTCAGAGGCCCATGAGTTCTCATCATGCCCTAAAGGGTCCATGAACTTTAATATATACTTGAAACTATCATGACCTCCCTTTTTGTAGTACGCGCTTATTATAAATTGGGACCCTGCAAAAAGGGTAGGCTTTGGTAGCTTATACCTAGAGGGTCATACCCTACCCCTTTTTTAGGATACCTAGTTTTATGGTTAGGTTCTCTTATATAGAAAAGTAGGTACCTTAAAAAAGGGGAGGGTATGACCCTATAGGCAAGGCATACTTTGACCCCTTAATGTACTCCCTTTCGAGGCGCCTCCTTGAGCCAAAGTATAGTCATAGGGAACCTTAGGGGGGTAAGGGGGAGTGAGTGGGGTAGGGGACTATACTTCCTTAAATAGGCCTTACTACGTCCTTATTATGGCCATTAAGGCCCCCTACCCCCCTAAGGGTCCCTATGGTATAGAACATATGAGCAGAAGCTCTCCCGCCTTGATCTCGGAATTCCCTTTGGAAGCCTTCTCTTCTTTCTGTGCATAGGACCCTAAACCCGTAAACCCTAAACCCTGAACCCTAGTAGGCTTTAGAGGTGTAGGGTTTAAGGGCTTTGTTTCGGGTGGAGGGAGCTAAGGTTGGCTTACATCGTAGTAGGGTTTGGGGTTTAGGGTTTGGGTTCCGAAGCTTTTAGGGATCAGGGCAATGCAGCTGGCGAAACCGAGCCGGACCCTAAACCACAGCCACTCTACACCGAGGCGACGACAAAGAGAAAGAGGCTACTGAGGAGCCCCAGAAGGAAGCCGTGGACGCCGACATGGATATGTTTGGGTAGAAGTCGGAGATTGGAATCTAAATCCGAAACTCGACCCTGAAGCCTCTACGGCCCTAAACCCTGTAAAGGCACTGAATCTCCGACTGTCGCCCAATTCGTCCGGGTGCGTCTCAGGAAAAAACAAGGCTCTGTTTTTTGTGGTTCGAAACACCCTTTCTTCGCTGCTGAGCTAAGGGTTTAGGCTTTAAGGCTGAGAGTTTCGGGCTCTTAGAGTATGAGAGGAGCTTGCTGGTTCTCCATGTTAGGGCTTTCTGGGACACAAACATTGCTATGGTGTGACGCACACGCCCGGAACAGGCAAAAACCTCAACCCTAAAACAATAGACCTTGCGCTGAGTATTTCAATCGCTGCCATGATATTGCAAACTCGCCTTGTGGATGAACGAGAAGAAAATCTGTGATTACCCTGAAAGTAGTCCTCATTGACACACCCGGTAGGGCGACGACTGAGGTGCGAGTCCAATTAGGATGTGAGGCTTCAGGATTCTTGCAATTAGGCGTCGAGTTTTCGGTTCTGGGTTTAAGTTCCTACCCTTTCATCCACAGACACTCGACAGCTGACCTGCAGAACAAAAACTTCGAGCTGCGAGACACACCTCGGTCGCGCAGTGAGTGCGCTATGCTCGGGAGCTCGTGCGTGTGGCGGTGCTGCATCGAAAAAGAGGATCGTACTCAAAGTGATACATTTGCTGCAACTTGTTACTACGGCGATTTCCGCTGCCGCTGCCACAACTGCCATTACGACGACGGCGGTGCCCGCCACTGATTCCAACTAATTAGCACTCCTCCTCCTCGTCCTGCTTCCTCTTCCTCCTCTTCCTCCTCCTATTCCTCCCCCGGGCATCTGGATAGCGCTTCAATGACATATGGGCGTTTCCAAAAATAGGGGACCCTGAAATAGTACCCAAAATAGTAGGATCCTTTTTATAAGGACCCTCAAAATAAGCCTTGTCGTTGCACTGTGCTTTCGTGGCTCTGAACCACGACGACCGCTGACTACAACTGCCACCAGTACCAGTGATACAACGGGGGCAGAATAATTACCAATACTACTAAAAGGCCCAGGGGACTTAGTAAGTAGGTTATAAGTAGGGTTATAAGTACCCTAAATGGAGTTACCCTACTTATAACCTACTTACTAAGTCCCCTGGGCCTCCAAGTATTCATTCGGGATCCTTGGCCGTGCTGTTGCAGCCATCCGCTGCTTTGAAGTGGCAGGAAGTCCCGGGTGAGGGGCTAAGAGTTTTGATGTTTTGGGTTTGGGGGTGTAGGGCTTAGGGTTTGGGGTTGGTTTAAGCCCTTGCCCATCAACCTGCCAAAAACATGCCCGGCTGGGGCATGTTGGACAGGCTCTCCGTTGCAGGACACGAACACGAAAGTTCCTAACCCTAAGCCCTGAACCTGACTCTCGAAGGATCCCTCCAAGGAGCCCTTCCTAAACCCCTTAACCCTAAACCCTGAACCCTAAATCGACAACACCCCCTTCCTAGACCCTAAACCCTTAACCCTAAACCCCTAGACCTATAAATCCCTAAACTCTGAACCCCTAAACCCCCGTTCCTAAATCCCTAAACCCTCTCCTTCTGACGGGATGTGTCAGGCTCTTGAGGTGGTCGACTCGCTTGTGCACGGCCCTCAGATGTCCTCGGGCTCGGTTCAGGGGTTTAGGTGTTAGGGTTCAGAGAATATCGCATTTAGGGTTTGGGGTTCAAGGGGGTTCGGGGAAGATAGGGTTTAGAGTTTAGGGGTTTAGGTTTTAGGGTTCAGGGAATATATAGGGCCTATAGGATTTATATTAGGGGGATCGGTTTCAGAGTATGTATGTATGTATATATATATATATATATTATAAGTTGTTGGCTTTGGGGGAAGTCTTGGATATGGGGCTTCGTAGGAAGCCTGTTCAGTGTTACTTGGAGTGTCGCAAGGAGTGAAACAAATATTTCAGGCCTAAGAGTATGCGGGCTCATATATCAGGGCATCTCGCAACTGTGTAGGATCGTAGCTTTACTTGGGCATTGGGGAAGATGCCTGCACAGCACGAACACATGTGTTCAACGTCTCTGCGCAGACATACACACAGAATTGCACAACTACATCAATACGCGCGGATTCGCGAGTACATCCGTACTTACCTGAGACTTCCTACATAAATACATCTGTATCGATTCAGAGGGTCGGGGATGGGGTTTTGAGCCTACTATTGTGGTGGCTTTGGGGTTTGGGCTTGGGTCGGAGTTGTTGTTTGTAACTGTTGTTTTGTGTTTAGGGCTCGGGTTTGATGTCTTGGGTCCCGGGTTTGGGCTTTGCCGTTTCGACTCTACAGAAAGACCACCTACAGCGAACCTCGAGAAATGACAGCATTCGGGTGGCAACCCTGGTAACTTGATCCCAACATGAGTAGTCTCCTCACGTCCGTGTAACCAGAACTCTAAATGAGCAGCAAATGGCGAAAGCTTCAATTGCCTAAACACTCCACCATGTAAATCCCTGCCATCCCTACACTCTCAAAAATAGCTCCTTCCATCCCTCAATCCCTGAATCCCTATCCCAAACCCCTTAAACCCTAAACCTGGCACCCCCCAAAGTCCATTTCAGGCTGAGCCTCGGCCCGGCAGTGGGGGAACCCGGGAGCAAGAGCTTAGGGTTTTGGGGTTTAGGGGTTTAGGGTTTAGGGTTTAGGGTTTAGGGGTTTAGGGTTTAGGGGTTTAGGGGTTTAGGGTTTAGGGGTTTAGGGGTTTAGGGTTTAGGGGTTTAGGGGTTTAGGGTTTAGGGTTTAGGGGTGTAGGGTTTAGGGGTTTAGGGGTTTAGGGGTTTAGGGATTTAGGGTTTAGGGGTTAGGGGTTTAGGGGTTTAGGGTTTAGGGGTTTAGGGGTTTAGGGTTTAGGGGTTTAGGGGTTTAGGGTTTAGGGTTTAGGGGTGTAGGGTTTAGNGGGTTTAGGGTTTAGGGGTTTAGGGGTTTAGGGGTTTAGGGGTTTAGGGTTTAGGGGTTAGGGGTTTAGGGGTTTAGGGTTTAGGGGTTTAGGGGTTTAAGGTTTAGGGGTTTAGGGTTTAGGAGTTAGTAGCTAAGGTTCCTTAAAGGGTTCCTTAAAGGCCGCTTTAAAAGGGAGCTATAAGGGTTCTATAAGGACGGGCTTTGGTACTACTTAGAGGCCCAGGGGACTTAGTAAGTCGGTTCCAAGTAGGGTTATTATTGGGGTGGGCTTCATGTTTTGGGGCTTCGAGTCTAGGGTCTACCAAGAGGCTCATACCCTACCCCTTTTTTAGGGCGCCTACTTTTTAAGATAACAGATCAACAGATCCTAACCCCAAAACTAGGTATCCTAAAAAAGGGGTAGGGTATGAGCCTCTAGGTAGGACCGATCACAGCGACGGGCTTCGCAGCTCAGAGGTTCGAACCCCCAACAAAAGCCAGGCGTTCATGGCAACTTTTAGTTTAGCTTTGTTACGGTACGTAGCCATCTTGCAACACCGAATGCCTACAACTTGGGTAAAGGTGGCCTCTTAGGGGCGACTGGAACTCGTACAAGGTTTCTGTTCGAGTTTGGCGTTCGGGGGTTTCGGCTTCAGTGGTCCGGGGGTTTTGTGCTTTAAGGTTGAGGGATTCCGTGTTTTGGAGCCTGCATGTTTTAGGGCACCACGGCATGACTCATGACATGCCGCGTGCGTGCAGACGTGCGGCAAGGTGCAGGACTATGCAAGGCACCTTTCTGATTCATCATCGGCGACCTCATCGGTCTGATCCTCCTCACGACATCCAGTAGCCGGGACGTGGGGCCCCTGGAAGACGCGGGCAAGGCAGGGGCAAGGCAGTGGAGAAGGGAAGCGGTGGAGTTGGCAATGTGGCAAGCCGCAGACATTTGAGAGCATGCAGAAGCAGGCCGTCCAAAACAAGGTGCAGCAGATGTCTGAGTTAGTCAGCGACCACTTTTCGACATTTACGGCTCTGGGTTTCCTCCTATAATAAAGGACCCAAACCCTAAGCATGAAAAGGAGGGGTCCGACTAATTAGGGGCCTTAATTATTTACCTATTCTCTTTGGGGCGCTCCTTCTTATAATTATAGTATTAGTGAGCCCCAAAACCCTATTCTAATCATTAAGGCCCCAATATTAATGAAAGCCAGTGTTCCTGAAAGTCCGTAGATAACTACAATATGCACCAGCACCTTGTTCTAATTATTGATGCCCCTATACCCTAAACCCAAACCCCCTAAACCCTGCATTATCGCTCAGGAAGCTGCGCCCAAGACATCTGCAGCAGAGCGCCCGGCGGCGAAGGTGGAATCGCTGGCAAATGCGACTCAAGACGTGATACGGGAGTTTCCGAATATTAGGGGTACCTTATGCTGGGATCCTTATAATAAGGATCCTACTATTTAGGGTACTATATTAGAGTACCCCATTTTCGGAAGCTCCCATACATGTCTGTTCATGTTTCTAAAGAACCATTCAAAAGGTCATCTAAGTCTCTAGTTTCATCTAGTTTCAGGCATTCAGGCAGACGCAGGCCCTATACTATACACAAGGGGTCCATACCGAATAAGATCAGTGGGTCAGAGGCAGGCTGGATTCACTGACTTTGATTCAGAGTTCTCCTATTCAGATGAATCTGGCTGGCTTGCTGCTTGCACAGTTGAAGAGGTTGTTTGTTCTTGAGGGATCCTGGGCGGGTGTTTGGCAGTAGGGTTGGGGGTGGGCAACACCTGTTGGAAATCTTCAAGCAAAACACACCCTAAGCCCCTAAGCTAGGTGTTGAGGTCTGCTGTGTCCAAACAGCGAGACATCCGGATCCTCTGACCGACAAGGATTCTCTGCACGAGTTTAGCAACCCCCCAAAAGCAAGTAGTATTGGTAATTATTTAGGCCCCTATATGATGCGTAACAGCTTTAAGTCCTGAGTATATGCTGCAAGCATCACAATATAATTCCAAGCGATATAATTCCAAGCGTCCGCAGGACAATAGTTTTCGTAGGTAGCTTATTGCCAAAGTGTCATCTACTATGTGGGTACACGGACTCTTAGGGCATCACATCTAAGCCCTCAAATTTTAGCGAGCTGTACAGTAACTGCTGCAAGCCATAGTAAGCCCTATAGTATCCCCCCAGAGAGCCCAATACCCCTTAATTAAGGAATATAGCTTAAATCATTTTGCGAAGCCTTCTATAATATTTAAGCCATATTCCTTAATTAAGGGGTACTGGGCTCTCTGGGCCTTAGATTTCTTAAAGAAGCCCTAAGACATCCGTAACCCACAGCCCGCGAGCTGACGCAGGCGAAATCTTCCCAGCAGATGAAGCAGGATCTGGGGCAAGGTTTAGGCTTTAGGGTCAACGGACTCCCTCGTTCGTAGGGTTTAGGGTTTAAGGACTCCCTGGTTCTTAGGGATATTAGGGTTTAGGGGTGTAGGGTTTATAGGGTTTTTTGGTTTAAGGACTCCTCAGTTCTTAGTAGGGGAAGGGGTTGTCGAGATTACTATATGAGACCCCAGAGTTATCATAAGGATCCATTCCCTGATTCACGAGCAGCAGCCGTAGTCGTAGGCGTCCTTTATGCTCCCAGGATCATCTGACATACCGAAATATGTGAACTGACACCCTAGCAGAATTGGAAACTCCTAACACCCCCTCCATTCCCAGACCCTAAACCCCAAACCCCATAAAGCCTCCATTCCCAGACCCTAAACCCCAAACCCCATAAAGCCCATAAAGCCTCCATTCCCATAAAGCCTCCATTCCCAAACCCTAACACCCCAACCCTAACTAAAGCCTCCATTCCCAAACCCTAAACCCCAAACCCCATAAAGCTTCCTTTCCCGGACCCTAAACCCCGTACCCCATAAAGCCTCCATTCCCAGACCCTCAACCCCAAACCCCATAAAGCCTCCATTCCCAGACCCTAAACCCAAGCCCTAAAGCCTCAATTCCCAAGCCTTATGCCAGTCAGGAGCGTGCCAGGGCAGCTGCCGAAGCCTCACAGGCGCTCTGGGCTTCCGGTAACGGGTTTAATATAGGGGCCTAACTAATTAGCTATTTGGGGGCTTCCTTATTATAACTATACTATACTGGGCCTTAAAACCCTATTCTAATTGTTAAGGCCCCTATAGTAGAGCTTATAGGGTTTAGGGCTCAGGGTTGAAGGTTTGGGTTCGATGTTTGGGGCTTACAGGGTTGACGGTTTAGGACTTGTAGGGTTTAGGGTTCTACGGTTGGGAGATTTGAGGTGCAATGTTTGGGGTTTAGGGTTTACAGGGTTTACGGCTTAGGGTTTATAGGGTTTAGGGTTTAGGGGTTTACGGCTTAGGGTTTATAGGGTTTAGGGTTTAGGGTCTAGGGGTTTACGGCTTAGGGCTTATAGGTTTTAGGGTTCGGGCCGGGTTCGGGGTTGAGGGTGCAAGGATTGGAGTTTGGTTGTTTCAGGATCTAACACAGGGGCCTGCATACTGAGTCGCAGTATCATATTATTTTCTCAGGTTCTCTACTTGTCAGGTTGCGCCTATCCTGCACACACCCCTCGCGATGATATTGTTTTCACAATCCCATAGCGTTGCTTTTGATGTAAGAATCCTATAGTCTTACCAGACTGCTTGTGGACATGTTAACAACTGCATATGTAGCAGCCGTTGTTGTCGTCGCTGCAGAAGCAGAAGTAGTAGACTAGCTACGACAGGCAGTACTATCCTATTCCATCATTCCCGCAGTAATCTTCGGTGTTGTCGTCACCTTTTGCATCCTTATACGGGCCTGGAGACTTCTTAATGAGCCTCCCTGTCGTCCCTGTAGAGTTATATGACTGATAGCATGCTCCTTTCAAAACCCTAAACCCCGAACCCAAACCTATTGTCATTACTCAGGTTTCCATGTAATGGGTAACTGTCAAAATCATGGTTCCTTGAGGAACGCTGTATATTTCTGAGACACCATATTGTTTGTAACAGAGACAACGATTTGGACAACCACCCATATGAGTCTTCGTCATCCGACCAGAAACCCTAAACCTCGAACCCTAAATATAACACTTTTCTCATTACTAAGGCCTCCATATGAGTTTTCGTCATCTGACCAGGCAGATTCCCAAGCTCAGTTGGCGGCACTTCGGCGGCAGCGCGCCGAGCGATATCAAGAGCAGCAGGATCAATCCTTGCAGCTTAGTTCAGGGCCTGGTTTAGAGGTTTATAGGGTTTAGGCTTCAGGGTTTAGGGTTTATGGCGTATAGGAACCTGAAGCTGCATCCTGAACTCGGGATGCCCTAGTCGTGAGCAAGCAATATCCTTCACTGAGCCAGGGGATTTGCGGGTCTTCGGTTAGGAAGGCTTCTCTAACGCAGACCCCGTTCAAGGGGTTCCCATTAAGTGCCCTTTAGTAGTATGGCCCCAAATTCGGGGATCTGCTTCTTGGATCCTCCCGGAATCTCTGGGAAACAATAGGCCCTGCCGAAGTAAAGCAGAACGGAACGAAATCGAACCCGTGAACCCTAAGCCCCTTACTTGAAAAGGCTTACAAAGGTAACTCTAGATCCGAAAGCCCAGACCCGAAAAATTAAACCCCTAGCCTTATGTATCTCCTATAAACTCTTAAGTCAGGTCCTTTCCTATTTTTCTCCTATTTCTGGAAATCATGGTTTCTCTAGACTTAGCACTCCTGAGATTGACATAACCCTAGCCCCAATCCCAGAACTCCCGAACTGACACCAGCCTCCAGAGGACACTGCGCTCGCCTACCACCTGAGCGGACATGACGCCGAGGTGTGCGGAGTCCGACTCCTGGCCCCTGAGAGTCCCTCTATCCCCAGAGACTCCAAAACCCCTTAATTAAGGAATATACCTTAAATCATAATAGGGATCCTATTATAATTTAAGGTATATTCAATATTCCTTAATTCAGGGGTTTTGGAGTCTCTGGGTCCTAGTATTTTGGGTGCTGCCCCCTTCAGTTCAATCTGTAACAGCTAGATAGTTTTGAAATATCATTGTATATAGATGTTAGTATGACCCCTAATATAGACTGTTACCGGGTGGGGGCAGTGCCCAACTTATTTCGTTCCTGAATCAACCTCAAAGCCTTGCTTTAGTGAAGTGTTTGGTGTTTAGGGTTTTATCTTAACCTATAGTAGTAGAGTAGGTAGCCTTTAACCTTTTTGGGTACTATAGTCCCTATATGATCCCAAAGGTTAACCTTTAGTTCCCCTAAGATACTGGACAAGTAGGTAACGATGGGACTTGGAATGTTGAAGAAGATCTGATGCTAGCCAACTGACACCCCAAAGTCCGAGCTAAGCAAGTCTCTCTATATATATATATATACATACAACATTTTTACAAGAACTATAATTAGAGTTAAGATTCGACTAATATGGAGAGTGACAACAATAAGAACGACACAGCTCAAAGCAACAACATTCATAGTCATAAGAGGAGTAAAAACGCTAACAACAATAGAACAGCAAGAGTTTTTGTAATACTAATGGTAGTAATAACAATGATAATAGTACTACTATTGTTACTATTAAGAAGCAGCACAATCATGACAGTTTGAATCTCGACATAGCCGAAAGCCTAGACAGGCATGGACATTGGGCCCAAAGGCTGAAACCATTCATAGGGACTTGAAATCTTGGGGCACATGCAACTGTAAGTTCGAATGGTTTCAGGTTGATGGTTTAGGTGCAGCCAATTTGAGTCAGTCTTTAGCACGCCGTATGCATAGGAACCGAACAAAGTTTGAATTGAAGCTTTGTGTATTTGTGCTGGTATGAACTAGAAGTTGAAAATATATCAGATAATTCACCCGACATCCTCAGTATATACGTTCCCATACAAGCAATAAGCAATAGGTATGTCTGCATTGGTGTTTATCACGCAGGAAGCATGGGAACCGACAAGAGCCTCTGGCTCTGTGTTGTTGTGGGTACAAATGCTTCATACACCAGTATGTTCTGAATAGGTTCGTCTGAAGCAGTAGGCAACAAGTAGGCAATCGGATAAACAGAAAGCTGAACACACATATGCGTATGTGTATGTCTATACACACATACATGCATATACACATGCATACACACATACACACATACATTCATACATCCATGCATGCATCCATGCATGCATGCATGCATAGATACTGAGGACTATGCTCTAGTTCTGGGGTATCATATGTTGTTCTGCGTTATGCATAATACAGAGATCTATACTTATGTTTGTATACGCATGTAAGGTCCCATGCAGATTCCATTGCTTTCGGGATTACGGCAGCTTCAGTTTCAGGTGAGTGTTTCAAAAGAATTTCGTCAAGAGCTGCGGGTTTATGACCTGGAGTTCAGGCGTGTGAGAGTATGATTTCCCAAAACCCGGCAGCCGAATTCTTATACCCAAAGTCCTGAGCCATTCGGCAGGCTCCTTACGATCCGATCTCCGTCCCGGGCTCAGAGCGATTTGGAGTAGTCCCACTGTGTGCACACAGGGTTTAGGGTTATTCCTCATGAGGATCCAATCTCCAAGCCCGGAACGCTAAACCTGAAACCCTAAGCCCCAACTCTACGCCCTTAGCCCTAAAATCCTAAAGCCCTAAGCCCGTGCTTGCAAAGGCTCTGAATCAGAGCCGCGGTGCGGTTTACTCTTTTGTCACCTGCAACATGCGGGGCGGCCCAGATCCTGTCAACGTTTCCCCTTTAGGGGGCTTGGGGGGTTTAGGGTTTAATTTACCTAGAGGCTCATACCCTACCCCTTTTTTAGGGCGCCTACTTTTTAAGATAACAGATCCTAACCATAAAACTAGGTATCCTAAAAAAGGGGTAGGGTATGAGCCTCTAGGTACTGTTTGGGACATAGATAGGATCTCAGGACCTCAATTTTTTGGGTTTCTAATAGTTAGAAGGGGCTATATGATGGGTTCTATACGGGGTTGTCTAGGGCTCTATTGGGGTAGTTTGGTCCTATCGTTGACAGCTTATTTCCCAATCCTGGTTAGGTAGTAGGACAAAGGGTACTGCTGTTTTCTATGGGGTCACTGGCTGGATTCTGGAGTACTCTACTTTCTGATGTCTTTTTGGGCCTGTTCCTTAACGGAACCGTCATGACATGCCAGCAAGCTTATATTTTTCCTTACCTACTTCAAAGCCCAGTCACTGGGAAACCTGGCCTGAATCCTAGGCCGTTGCGACACAAAGGCCGATACCACCGAAGGAGGGGTTTAGGATCCATAGGGTCTCGGGTTTCGGGTTTAACATAGGGGCCTTAATGATTAATGATTACGTATACTTTTTTGGGGGTTCCTTATTATGATTCTGGTATAAGGCGCCCCAAAACCCTATTCTTTATTAAGGCCGCTATATTAGGGTCTCGGGTTTAGAGTTTAGGACGTGGGGAAGAAGAGAGTCCTTACAGAGGCCACTGCAAAACCCAAGAGTCAGAAGAAGGAAATCCATAGTCATAGTCATACAAGCAAGCCCTCGAACTGGAGATTAAAGACTCTGGATGCCCAAACTCGAAACCCTATATGAGCCCCTATAAACTCTGAACTTTATAAACCGGAAACTTGCCCAAAAACCTATATAGACCCTTCGCCTGCGCACCCTGAGATGTAGACTGAAGAGCCAAGCTCCCCATCCTCAGCCCCCAATGAAAAGTCGAAGACTCTACTCGGAGGCCCTTTTGACTTAGTAAGTCTACTTAGTATCCCCTAGAAACCATATTATAATCCCCCATAACCCACCTTACTAACCCTACTTACGAAGTCAAAAGGGCCTCCAAGTACTTCAGGGTCATACAAAACAAATCTCACTGTAAGACTCGGTACCTCAAAAAAGGGGTAGGGTAAGACCCTCTAGGTAAAGTCTAAAAACCCCCGAATCCCCCAACTACTAGAAACCCTACAATACCCGAAGCCCGAATCCGAAAGCCTAACTTACAAGCTTATAAGCACTAAAGCCCTAGGCCAAGAAAACGAAATTCCAACACAACCCATGCGAGGTGCGGTACGCCGCTGCGGTACAACTCCGCCACGAGCGCTCAGGCAGTTTTGGGGTTTGGGGTTCCATTTTGAGCTCGAAGTTTCAATTGCAGTCTTTCTGAGGGCTGATATGTACATAGGGGCTTAAATAGGGCCGACGGTACTGCAGCAAACACTCCAAGACCCCAAACTTGCAGGCCCATAAGACAGGTTGAAGGGCCCAAGAGGCATTGAAGGGTGTTCCTATATGCGTAGTTTAGGGTCCTTCTCTATATACACCATAAGCTTATACAGATACATGGACCGTTAAGGGAAGACAACCTGCTTTGAGCATCTGAGGCGGTCTTGTGCCCTTGCGGCAACTTGCTGCAGCCGATCCACCTGCAGGGTCAGGTGCGGGTGGGGAGCGGCCGATAGACTGGGCTTTGGAGTACCATACTTCAATACTTTTTTTCTTAAAGGAACCCTTATGAAATAAAAGTTTGTACTTTTTTCTCCCTGGTTACTCAAAAGCCCAGTAGAGTTCCGGGATTGAAGGGTGAAGATGCGGAATCGACGGTTGGGGGAGGTTGAGGAGGTACTGTAGGGGCCTTAATAATTACCTATACTATTTTGGGGGTTCCTTACTATAAGTATATAATATTCGCCAAAGCCCTATTCCAATTATTAAGGCCCCTAGATTAGAATTCCGGGATTGAAGGGCGAAGATGCAGGAACGACGGGTGGGGAGGTTGAGGGGGTCGGAGTACCATATTGAGGGGGCCGTTGAAGCGACATTTCTGTTGCTAGTGACTAGTGTGGGACCACCCTAAACCTTCACTTTAACCCCCAAACCCTAAACCCCTAAACCCTAAACCCCTAAACCCTAAACCCTAAACCCTGAACCCTAAACCCTAAACCCTAAACCCTAAACCCTAAACCCTAAACCCTAAACCCTAACCCTAAACCCTAAACCCTAAGGCATAAAGCCTAAACCGGCCCGGAACCCTGACAAAAACTCTAAACCCCGAGTTTCGTGTCAGGCTCTCAGGTCTAGAGCGCCCGCACACACTCAGGAACCAGAATTTAGGGACCCCAAAAGGACACAAGCATAAGCATATTATAGGGATTTCCCTACGTAATTGGGCTTCATTATAAGGGGGTTTGTATGGGGTATCCCTATCCTTATTTTTGCTTATGTGCTTGTTGGGGGCCTAAGAATAACTTCGCACGGAAGTGTGCCGACTCTGCTAAAAGGGCTTAATTTAGGGTTTAGGGTTTAGGGCAACTCTCTTTTGAGGTACACTGGCTATGTCACATCTCCTACCCTAAGGCCCTAAGGCTCTAAGGACTCATATTTCAAGGCTTTTTGAGCCCTAACGACCATATGATGTAAGGCTTTGGGGCCATTTGGAGCCTTAGGGGTAAGAGTCCACGACACCTGATTTAAAAGGCATTCCGGAGCACGATGGAAACGACAAAAGAAAAGGAAACCGTCGCAAAGAGAAGCTTCGGCATATCCCTACCGGAAGTAGGAGCCGCAGTCGTCCACGTTTTGTATCATAAGCGTCTTCTTGTGCAGCAGCAACGATGAAGTCAATTGAATATCGTGCCCATAACCATCTTAGACCAGAAACCCAATAAATACCGTAATCGCCCATTAGGATGGCAAGTACCGTAATCGCCCATTACGATAGCAGACCCGCGCAATCCCTTCTCTTTTCAAAACAAAGGGGGAAACAACACGCTTACCCCTTCAACTCGCCACCCTAAACCCTAAACCCTAAACCCCTAAACCCCTGAACCCCTAAACCCTAAAACCCCTTAAACCCCTAAACCCCTGAACCCCTGAAGCCTCAACTTTTGTGAGGTCTTCCGCCGACGGGCTCCCTCCGAGCTGCCCGTGGAACCTGGAGAGCCTGTCGCGGACTTGGGCTCAGGCTTGCCTTGTCGTAGGGTTCAGGGTTTAGGGTTTAGGGTTTCGGGTTCAGGGTTTAGGGGTTTAGGGGTTTAGGGTTTAGGGTTTAGGGTTCAGGGTTTAGGGGTTGAGGGTTTAGGGTTCAGGGTTTAGGGTTTAGGGGTTTAGGCGCTGTTTAGGGCATCCAAATTCCAACAGAGTTTTGGGGTGTTCGTCCAATGTCAGGTTTCATTGTAGAAGATGGCGGAGATGTACTGCAACTGTAGCTCTGGGAGTTTTCTCGCTGGGGTATGGGTCTTTGTGGCCACTGTTACGAATCTTTGCCTGGGGCTTCGCGTGTTTATTCAATGGGGTGCACCCGAAGGGATCTGCAGAGGCAGGTGCAGGCCCGGCTCTCCCATCGCAGGTGATTTCATCCGACACGAACCATCCAAGGGGCATAGCTATACGGTATGGGTGGCGAATTTTGGCTTGAACCCGTGGAGGGAAAGACAGCAGTATCAATTTTCCTTAAACGAGTGGGGTTTACCTATCCGATAACCCTAAGGGTCCATGTACCCAAATGGTATATACTTTGGCTTCAAAGTACTCCCTATGTAGGTACATTGGGCCCAAAGCATACCTTATTTGGGTACATGGACCCTTATTAAAGTATCCCAAATATCCCTAAACCCTACAGTACCCTGTAAAGGAACCTTTAAAGGAACCCCTTAAAGGAGCCCTTTCAAGGAAGCCTTAAAAGAGCCCTATTTGGGCACAGACCCCTACGGCCTGTAACCCTACCTTAACCCGGAATAACCTACCTTTTTAAGGACCTATATAAGGAAATCATATTAAGGAACCTCAAAATGGCCCAAAGCCTTACATCACATGGTCTTGAGGCCCCAAAAGCCTTGAAATATGAGTCCTTAGAGCCTTAGGGCAAAAGAGCCTTGCAGTGCTTTGGAGTTTAGCGCTTGGGTTAGGTTTAGGGTTTACCTGGACCCTAAGGAACCTACATTTTTAGGGTTCCGCATTATGATTTCCTTGTATGAGTCCTTAAAAAGGTAGGATACTTGGGGTTTAGGGTTTGGGACCTCAGGGTCTACGGTGCCAGGCGCAGGGTTTAGGGCTTCAGGGCTTTAGGGTTACAGGAAATTCTACAGTGAACCACAGAAAGTTGGAACATAGGTTTAGGAGGATTTGTGCTAGGATCCCCTATACTCTACCTTAAGTGGCATGAGGATATTGATGTTCCAACTTTCTGGCTTCTACTATAAATGTTCTATAAGCTAGCAAACGTTTTACAACACGTGCGCTGACTGTACGATCCACGCGACGAGACAACAGAAGGGACACAACACAAGCGAATGGATCACTGATGAGTTCGCATGCGCAATCTATTTTGTGAATGGCTTGTGATTGTAATTTGGACCCTAAACTCCCTAAACCCTTAACCTGTAAACCGTAAGCCGTCGAAACCCAATAAAAAGACTAACAAATGCCCTCCGCGGCGAGAAGAGCATACGTAGAACAGCAGGAGGTGTTTAGCAAGCAGGATTAGAAGGAGGTTGCCGTCTTGTTTCTTACAGTATATACTAGTATATACTAGTATGTATGTATGTATGTATACTATAAATAAACAAATATAAATATAAATATAAATATAAATATAAATATATATATATATAAATATATATATGCCTGCAGCCTTAGCCTTGTCTTCCTAGACCGTGTGATTATGCTGAAGCCCCTAAACCCTAAACACCTGAACCCTAAAACCCTAAACCCTAAAACCCTAAACCCTAAAACCCTAAACCCTAAATTCCCTAAAGCCCTGAAGCCCTAAATCGCCTGGAAGCCTACGCTCTGAACCCTTAGCTCGTGGAAGCGGGCGCTCCCAGGTAGACCCAGACAGTCGACCAAGGGCAATTCGGGGGTCTGATCCTCAGTTTCCGAACCCTTAAACCCAAACTTCGAACCCGATGGGTTTAGGGTGTGCAGTTGGAGTTTCAGGTTCAGGGTAAATCCGAAGCCCTAAACCACGCAGCGTTCGGTGTGGTTCATGTTTTCCACCTACGATCCTGCAAGTAAGTAACACTAAAAGTTTGTGTCGAGTCGTCCGTTGGTGATGTTCAAGCTAGGATTGTGTGGGTACTATATTTAGGGCAAGGGTTTACAGTGAACCCCAGAAAGTTGGAACATGGGTTTAGGAGGATTGGTGCTGGGATCCCCTATACTCTCCCTTAAGGGGATGAGGATAAAGATGTTCCAACTTTCTGGCTTCTACTGTAGGGCAAGGGTTTAGGGTATGGGCGATGCCGGGTTTAGGTTTTCGATTTAGAGACCGTGGCTGGGCGGTCAGGGCACCTCGCACCCTAACTTCCGATTTTCCCTGGCCACGAACTCCCAATTAAGGATGTCTGAGCTTCTGTAGCGATCAGCCAAGAAACCCTTATCGTTCCTATACATATGTATATAAATATATATGTAGACAAACATAATTACACACATAATAGCCGTGTCCGCTAACCAGAGATAATAGTTTAGATTTTGGTTTCCTTAATTTTTTGGGGCGGGAAAACCTAAGCTCATTTGTCGTGACAGTGTAAGATTACCAACCTCAACCTAGGCCTTCGAAACTCAACACATGTAGGGTCACTGCTTCCTTAAGCCACCAATAAAACTACAACAAGCCCTGGCCATGTTTTGGTTCAGAAAATCGAAGCGTCCACACACGCAGACACACACACACAAGAGACAGAAGAGTAGAAACCCTCGACCCTAAACCTCCCCGAAACACCAAGCTCTGAATCCCTAGCCCTCGACCCTAAATCCCAAAACAATTTCAAAGCCTTAAGCCCTGGGACACCCTGAAGCGCTGAACAACGAAACACAGCAACCTAAAGCGTCCAGGGTTTAGGGTTCAGGGTTTGGGTTTAGGGTTATGTGCGGGTTCTAGGGTTTAGTTTTTTTGTGATTATCTATTTGGTCTGGTCATTACAGTAGATTGGTTGGATACGTGAACCCTACACCCCAAACGGATTCACAGTCAGGACAGCCTGGCCGGCACCATCCGCGGCCTTGTGAACGAGAACAGCCGAGTCAAGGATGAACGTGCAACAGCCCTCGCCCAAACGTTCCTGATGACTCAGACACCGAAAGAATTATGAACATCGGGCTGAGTGGCGAACGCCTGAGCCGTCTGCATCGGGCTTTCCGGCAGGATGCTGGGCCCGGGCACTGACGATGACGAGGACGAGGGCACCGATGCCTTCGCCTCCCAAAACTTGCGCTTCTTCTGCGCGTTCTGGCCGTGCCATAAACCCTGCAAGCTCTAAGTCCCCCCATCACCATAGGCCCTCAAACTTCGTAGTCCACCCACCATAAACCCTATAACCTAGACCCTAACGTCTGAACCCTATGACACTAAACCCGAGACCCTGACAGCTGAATCCCACCACATTAAACTCTGTTGAAGGTGCTTGATGGGTTTAGGGTTTACGGCAAGTCCTGCTGAATCTCCGTTGCAAACCCTAAACCGCCTAAACTCTGGACCTGAAACCCAACTATAGGGGGAATTGATGATTTATTGCGGGGCTCTAGACTTTAGGGTTTAGGGCTTCGGGTCAGCCTTAGCTGCGGTAGCCGCCGAAGCAGCATGCCCGGACGCTGGAGACTCGGGACGACCGGGAGCGGCTCCTGCGGCCTGAATCGCGGGTGATGGTGATTATTGTCATTGTGGTTCGTATTGTGAAAAATTATCGTTGTATGCTGTTGGTCTGAATCTTTTTACTATAGTTCTGATTAAATCTTAAGAAGCTGTCCCCTGAGCCGCCTTGGCGGCCTCGGCCTCCTTTGCCATCTTCTTCTCTTTCTGCTTGAAACGATTGAGGGTTTGACAACGCTCAGGCCTTACATACAGGTCACCGGGCCCGATGGGGCTCCGAGCCGGATGCCGCTCTACTCCGCCAGGAGCCAAGTCGGTTTTGGGTTAAGAGTTGTATTCCAATGATGTGTGTGGGAAAGCATATGATGATTGTTTACGGACTCAAGGTTCAGAGTTTTAGGGTCTATGGTGTGTAAGCCTATCAACTAGGAGGGATTCACTGCCGGCTCCGTGAACTGCCAAGACTGGCTAAACGGTTTCGGGTAAACCCTAAACCCTAAGTTCTAAGGACTCTAAGGACAGTTTCGGGTAAACCCTAAAGTCCAAGCTCCAAACTCGAAAGCGAAAGCGCTAAACTCTGAAATGTGGTCTTATACTCTCAGGGTCCATGCATTCTCACATATACATCGACCCTACACTTGCAATACCTGAAGGCTTCAGCCCTACATATATACTATGCTGGTACACGGACCGGAAGCTCGAAACCCTAAAGCCTGAACCCCTATACCCTAAACCCTAATCCCATAGCCTAAACCCTAATCCTAAACCTTAAACCCTAAACCCTCCATAAGCCCCAATCATGGCCATCCCCAAGAACCAGAGCAGCTTAAGGTGCTCCAGATGGTCCGGCAGCACGGCGAGACGCAGCAGGCCACCTTTGAAAGAGGTCTTGCAAGAAGGATCAAGGTTCAGGGTCTCGAGTTTAGGTTTAGGGGTTTAGGGTTGAGTGTGTTTAGGAAGTAGAATTTGGGTCCAAGGCCTTGGGGTTTAGGGTTCAGCGGATCAGGGAAGATAGTAAGCGGATTACAGCATGTGACACTTGGGGTTACAAGTATTCCAGTTGTGATAGAAAAGTCCGGACTCTCAAAAAATAGGGTCTTTAACATCAAAAATCCTACGACGCAGAGGATCCGTATCAAGCCTTCCTTTACTGAAGAGAGGACCTGGCTTAGCCCTTTTCTAGTCGATGGGACTCCAGAAGGCCTTAAATTAAGACTTTCTGGAGTCCCATAACTAGAAAATGGCGTAGGAAGCCTGAATCATTTGCAAGACTCAGGGGTTTAGGGTGTAGGGGAAGGCAACACATGGGTTAAGGTTTGGGGTATTTAGTTTAGGATTCAGGGTGTAAGGGCAAGGGTAGGTCACAAAACAGGTCCTGGGCGTGGGACCCAGCCAGAACACCTCGGCATGGCCAGTGGCGGGAGCGGCGGCTCGTCGTGGACATGGAACGGCTACCACAACACGTGGATCGACTCGAGAGCCGAGATTAAGCGAAAGAAAGGGACCCCTGCAGGAGAAGCCTCAGTGTCCAGAACTTAAACTTAGTAGTAGAGTAGGTAACCTTTAACCTTTTTGGGGTACTATAGTCCCTATATGATCCCAAAGGTTAACCTTTAGTTCCCCTAAGATACTGGACAAGTAGGAGAAGCAAAAAGCTTGTGCAACAATTCCAAGAGCGGACAAGCGAAGCCGAGACGCACAAGCGTGAAGCGAGCAGTGCTGAGGCTGGTTTGACGAAAAAAGGGACAGGGTTTTAGGGTTGCAACGGGGTTTGAAATTAGTCGTAGTTGGGTAGTTCTCTAACTTAGGGTCATTTTGTTCCCTAAAACAATACGGCACCCCTAGAAAAGGGACCCTAAAAGGGACCCCAATTTAGAGAACTACCCACAGAACGTACCGCAAAACCCTATTCCAAGTGTTGCAGCCCCCATGTTGCCTCAATAGGATTCGAACAAACTCCAGGCACCAAAACGGGCAGACAAGAAGAGCAGGCAATTCAGCTTGCATTGCCAACCCTAAATTCCCTGAACCCCTAAACCCGACACCCCTAAATTTCCCTAAACCCTAAGCCGCCAAAGCCCTGAAAATCCTAGGTCCTTCACCAAGCCCGAAAGCCTTATGGCTCCGAACACCCTAAAAGCTAAGAGCCAAATCATTGAAGAATCACATACTCCCCCAAAGCACGAACTTACCTTACCGCGATCCTAAACCCAAGTGCTTGACTATTAGTGCGTCCGTTAGACTCTTACAACTCTTACAACCTCTTCAAAGCCCTGTCAAACCCTTGTACAGCCCTCTAGAACCAGTCTGGACACCCGGTGGGAGAGCCATAAACCCAAACCCTAACCTTAAACTCCTAGGCCCTAAAGCCCTAAACCCTAAACCCTAAACATAAACCAGGTGGGTGCAGACGGCCGGACGATCCAGGCCTGATATAGGGGCTTAAATTATTGCCAACACTAGTTTGGGGGTTCCTTACTATAAAGAAAGTATAACGGCCCCAAAACCCTATTCCAAACCCAAAGCTAGTCCCAGAGTTAGCTCCTACAGCATGGAAATCCGAAACCCTCAACTCCGAGGCCGTGGGGTCTGAAGCCTACAACTCTGAAACCCTAAAGCGCTCGACTCGAAACCCCCGAACTCCTAAACCCTGCACTCCTAAGCCACACACGCAAACTCCTGAACCACTAAAGCACACTCATCAGAAAACAATCAACATGCAAACTGGAACAAGCAAACAAGCACGCACCGGCGCACACATGCACGCAAACACATAAGCACGCGCACACCTACACCTACACTTATGCTGCCACTTACACTTGCAAGGGCACTGGCACTGGCGCTCGCACTTAGACAGACAGACGGACGGACGGACGGACGGACGGACGGACCGACGGACCGACGGACCGACGGACCGACGGACCGACGGACCGACCGACCGACAGACCGATAGACAGACAGACACACAGACACACAGACACACAGACACACACAGACACACACAGACACACAGGCACACAGACACACAGACAAACCGACACACGGACACACGGACACACGGATGCACGGATGCACAGACACATAGACACACAGACACACAGCCACACACGCACGCACACACACACACACATACGCGCACAGACGCAGACACAGACACAGACACGGACACACACACACATGCACTTGACAACCCTAAATCATCCTAAAGCCCCTAATCCCCAAACCAATACAAACACAGAAACGCCCCAGTTCTCTCCAGCCCCAGGCGCTTCCCTAAATCCTAAAGCATCTTAAGCCCTAAGCCATCCTAAAACCTAAACCGCAAACCATCCTAAGCCCTAAACCTTAAACCCTAAATTAGCTCGGCTCCTGAGTACCCTTTTGCCCTTTTAGTTTAGGGTCCCCTTATTATAGCTGAATATTAGGAAAAAGGGTACCCTTATTATAAAGGGGCTACTCAGGAACCTAGTTATAATGCAAAACCCTAAACCAATGAAACACTAGCTGCAGGCGCTTCCCACTCGAAAGTTCGCTGGAGGCCACCAGTGAAGCAAAGGGTTTCTCAGTTTGGGGATTCTGGGTCTGTTTGGGTTTAGGGTTTAGGTTTTAGAGTTTAGGGTTTAGGGTTTAGGGGGAATTTGTAAATATACCCGATACATATACAATGCTATGCCATGAGGTTGTTAGTTAATTGCATTGTGCGTTTCAGGGTTTAGGCTTTTAGGGCTTCGTGCCTACGGGTCCAACGGACGCTACAGTTGTGGGGTTCTGCAGGGGGGCCTAAACGAAATTTAGTTATGGAGCGGCTGTGAGTAGTGGTCATGAAGGTGAGTGATTATAAGGGTGAGTATATGCTGTCAGGGGTAGAGAATCGAGACCCTATAGCTACTGGTAGACCCTGCAGAAAATGAGGACATTACATGATGAAGCGTTCCCTAAACCCGAAGTCCACAAACACAAATCTAAGCCCAAAACCCTGCAGAGCACATGCACTGGATCCTGCTTCCAGTCAGTACCAGTTGAATAATATCTAGATTATGGATATATGATTTACAAAGACCTTACCAGTAGCCTTGTTATAGACTGTTACTGTCTGGGGGCAATAGCCTCCATTTGCAGCTCAGGTGAAGCAGCTGCAGATGGCACTCGCTGTGAGATCTGCATGGAGGATACCTACCGGTGGAGTTCAAAGGGTGTCAGAGTTTTCAGACAGGCTTAATAGAGAGTGCAATGCGGTTTTGCAGGGCTTCGTTAGTTTTTTCAATCGTTAAATGCAGTTGTAAGCTGCCAATGTAGATATATGCTGCATGCAGCCTGTTTCCCTGAGAAGAGGTAGTTATTATTGTAGGGATCATGAAATAAGACCTGCAACCAAAGGCGGAAGCTGCCCAAAGATAAACTGTCTGGCAGCTTTACGGCAACTTGACGATCAGAAGAACTTCTGGCATATCTGCAAGGATACTCTATCTGTCCGTCAACAGAACATCCGTGCTGAAAGATGGGATCTACCATCTACTCACGTGACGAAAAGCTGCGGAGTAGACGTCATGTTCTCGCCAAGATCCGCCATGTACCATCTGGGAGACGACAACAGCATGTTGCACGGCAGCAAGCGGCTCTTGATAGAGCTGAAAGCTTGCGAGAAAGCATTAGCAGGCTATGCCTTCGCCAACGTAGGTGGATTCCTTGGCACCAGACATGCAGCCTCTCACATTGTGTGGTCCCTCATAGACAGCAAGAAGCAGGAAAAGGTTTGGCATGTCGTATTGCCAACATGTCGTGTACAAGGCCGACTCGTTTGGCTATGCCGAGGGGCTACATGAGGAATCTGGAGATGCTTCAGAAATGGGTGCATGATCGGTTTGACGGTGAAGTTTTCAGCACAATTAAAGCGATGCACCACTACCTCGTGTATCTCTGGGTGCACAAGTCTGTCAAACTGACATGCCTGGATTCGCGCTTCATTGAGGCGGCGCACACAGCCAGTGTCAAAGGAATCGCTGGAGTCAGCGGCAAAAGGAACCCAGTCGACATCACCGTAAATTCGAGCCCACGCAGAGTCCCAGATGGGGCAGGATTTTGGTGAGCACAGGTCGCGTGAGGTCGTTATAGCAAGATCCTGTCGTCATGTGGTGTTCGACCATGATATGGTTTAGGAGTTGATGGTTTAGGGTTGTCGAATTCTTGGCATTTGGCAAACCAGGCACAGCAGAAGCAGTGCCAGCTGAAGGGAGCGTCGGATTAGTATCTTTCAACCCCCGAGACCACGGTATGTTTTCAAGGGGATCAAGGCTTCAGATTCAGGGTTTGTTCTTTGTTTGTTTTCTGCACACACATTAAATCTAAACTGACAAGAAATTCACTCAGGTACTTTGCCCAGAATCAGGAGGACACTTCATTGCCCGCTTGGTTTAGGGTCTTTTCAATTCAGGTAGGAGCCTTCCGAAAACCTACAAACCCCCACTAAAAACAGACAAAGCACCACTAAAAACAGACAAANAATCAGGAGGACACTTCATTGCCCGCTTGGTTTAGGGTCTTTTCAATTCAGGTAGGAGCCTTCCGAAAACCTACAAACCCCCACTAAAAACAGACAAAGCACCACTAAAAACAGACAAACCCCCACTAAAAACAGACAAAGCCCCACTAAAAACAGACAAATTCCCACTGGAAACAGACAAACCCCCCTAGAAACAGACAAACCCCCACCAAAAACAACTAAACTCCCACTGCCGGAAAACGACAGTTACAGGGAGGAAGGAGCAGGTCACTGAGCCATCATGCATAATAATCAGCGATCCAATCCCACCAAAATNGACAAACCCCCACCAAAAACAACTAAACTCCCACTGCCGGAAAACGACAGTTACAGGGAGGAAGGAGCAGGTCACTGAGCCATCATGCATAATAATCAGCGATCCAATCCCACCAAAATACTACTTAAATCCCACCAAGCTCCCACTTAAATCCCACCAAGCTCCCACTTGAAGCCCACCAAACTCCCACTTAAACCCCACCAAATTCCCACTGAAATCCCACTTTCTGGCTCCGGGTGTGCGGTTCCCACCAACGGCCCACACCAATCCCACCAAACTCCCACTGAAATCCCACTAAACTCCCACTGAAACCCCACCAAACTCCCACTCAAATCCCACTGAAATCCCACTTTCTGGCTCCGGGCACGCGGTTCCCCCACACTTTGCACGAAAACCTTACCCCACCCAACATGCTCAATGGACAGTGATGAAACTGAAAAAACAGCACGGTTTCCCACCAAACTCCCTCGAGTTTCCCGCCACGTCTTTGGACGGGAGTTTTGCAGGACTTACATGGGATTTATGCGGTTTGTGGCAATAGATAAAGAAGGGTCATTTAAAGAAGCATCAAGGCGTGTTCAAGACAGAAGCCAGCTACTATAACCGAAGAACCCCGTGCGCTTGCTGCCCCAATATTTAGAGAGGTCGGTGGCCAACAACAAGCACACACCCAACCCATGGCTCCGTATCCACGTCCCGAGCTCCCATGCCACGGCCAATGTCATTTCACACCGATTATGAGTCAAACACGGTGAGGTCAGGCATTTCTGTTCATGAGTACATACAGACATATGACCTCTATCCCAATCTACAAATTTTGCATGGGACCCTAGTATAGATCCTACTTAGATGTAGGAGTAGAATTTAAGAGAAGAGTTATCGTCCCGTGGGTTTTCGCCCTGAGCGCTCCCTTCTTCAGGACTTTGCTGAAGGGGACGAGCTTCGCACTCTTCCGTGCCTCCCAGCTGCCCTGGCTTTAGGGTGTTTAGGGTTTTGCGGAATTGGGGTTTGGGGGTTTTAAGGGTTGAGGGCCTCTTGTTCAGGGTTCAGGGGGTTTGCGGGTCATTGTCTAGGGTTTCGGGGTCTTGGGCTATAGGTTTTCTGGGAGGAGGCTTCAGCTGCAGAGCATAGCACAAGTTCCCCGGACCCTACCTTGGGCTTAGAGTGAAAAGGGCTCAGGGTTCAGGGTTTACCTAAACCCCGAATGACCTACCTCCCTCAGGACTTATATAAGGAAACCATAATAAGGAACCCTAAAAGGGTATTTGGAGGCCCTTTTGACTTAGTAAGTCTACTTAGTATCCCATAGAAACCCTATTATAATCCCCCATAACCCACCTTACTAACCCTACTTACTAAGTCAAAAGGGCCTCCAAGTAGGTTCTTTAGGGTTTAGGTAGGGTTCGAGTTTGGGGTTCAGGTTTCCCAGGGCTGCGGCTGAGTCCTCCCACAGTTTAGGTCTTAGGGGGTTTAAAGTTTAGGATTTGTGGAGCAGGGTTTACTAAACCCTAAACCCCCCTAAACCCTAAACCCTAAACCCCCTAAACCCTAAAGCCCTAAACCCCCTAAACCCTAATTTAAGTTTAGGTCTTAGGGTTGAGGATTTGGGCTACTGGAAGCCTAGTCGCAAGCTATCCCAAGGCTTTGGGATTCAGAGCTCAGGGATGATTGTTGAGGGTTTAGGGTTTAGGGTTTAGGGGTTTAAGGGTTTAGGGGTTTAAGGGTTTAGGGGTTTAAGGCTTTAGGGGTTTAGGAGTTTAAGGGTTTTGGGTTTTGGGTTTAGGGCTTTCGGGACACCTTGATCTGAACGGCACATGAAAGCCTTGTCATATTTGGGTAACATTTTACATTTCTATGGCTACTTAAACCCAATAAGGAATAAACATGTAAATTTTTAACCCTATCCCAACCATGTACTAGAAAATTTGTTAGTACGAATTGAAAGCATAGTAGGAAGATCTGCGTAGCAGCAACCATTTTCAGTAGCAGTCCTGCATGGCTCTGGGATATGTTGTTTACTTTTTTGTTTGGATGGTTTGGTGTTATGGGTTCTCCTGTAGAGATCTGCCAAACCCATGTTTTTTCTTGTTGCGAAGGTTCTAAAGCAGAAGCCAGAAAGTTGGAACATCAATATCCTCATGCCCTTAAGGTAAGGTATAGGGGATCCCAGCACTAATCCTCCTAAAGCCATGTTCCAACTTTCTGGGGTTCACTGTANTAAAGCAGAAGCCAGAAAGTTGGAACATCAATATCCTCATGCCCTTAAGGTAAGGTATAGGGGATCCCAGCACTAATCCTCCTAAAGCCATGTTCCAACTTTCTGGGGTTCACTGTAAAGGGTCAGCGAGTAGTACAGCGAGGTTTCCATCTCTTCCACTCCAAGTGCATTGATCAGTGGCTGCAGGCCATTCCTGTCGAGACTTGGTGTGGGCTTTCTGTGGTTCTGGGTGTAGGGTTTAGAGGTTCGAGGTTTTATAGTAGAAGCCATAAAGTTGGAAACCGGATTGAGGCCAAATAGTGCTGGGTTTATCTATACATGTTACTCTTAAGGACTGAGGCTATTGGGTTTCCAACTTTTTGGCTTCTACTGTGGGGTTTAGGGGTTCGAGGTTTTAGGGTTTAGGGCTGAACCTTTGGAAAGCCTACAGTCACAAGTCTTGAACCAAATCGCAGAACGTAAAATTAGACCTTTGTGGAAAGAGGTCTGAATCATTTGCAATAGTCGTCCTTGTAGAACCCTACCCCTAAACCCTAAGCCCTAACCTTAATCCCTGTACCCTAAACCCTAAACCCTAAACCCCACTTTCTAAAATGCCTGATCCGCGGTATGATAGGATTCCGTAATATCCTAGACCGGAGCTCTGGTACCCCGCGCCTTAGTTGTCAGTCGATATCGCTACGCCATCGTTCCTGAAGCAGCAGCCTCGACGTCTGAAGCCACCTAACCCCGAAACCATCCTAAATCCCTGTAGCCTAAACCCTATAAACCTTAAACCCCTAAACCCCTAAACACCTCAACCCTTAAACCCTGAACCCTAAACCCCTAAATCCCTATACCCCTAAACCCAAAACCCCTTTACCCCTAAATCCCTAAAGCCCTAAACCCCTAAACACTAAACCCCTAAACCCCTAAAACCCCTAAAACCCCTAAACCCCCAACCCCCTAAACCCCTAAACCCTAAACCCCTAAACCCCTAAACCCCTAAACACTAAACCCCTAAACCCCTAAAACCCCTAAAACCCCTAAACCCCTAAACCCCTAAACCCCTAAACNACCCCTAAACCCCTAAACCCTAAACCCCTAAACCCCTAAACCCCTAAACACTAAACCCCTAAACCCCTAAAACCCCTAAAACCCCTAAACCCCTAAACCCCTAAACCCCTAAACCCCTAAACCCCTAAACCCCTAAACCCTAAACCCCTAAACCCCTAAACCCCTTCAAACCCCTAAAACCCCTAAAAGCCTTAAGCCTTCGACCCTGGGCCTTCGGCCCTAAACCCCGCAGCTCTCCTGGCAGGTGAACAGCATTTGCCCGATTTGTCGGCACAAAGTGGGGAACTGATGGCGCCAGAGTCAGGGTTTAGGGTTTAGGGGTTTTAGGGTTTATAGGGTTTAGGATTCAGGGTTTAGGGTCCAGGGTTTAGGGTTTAGGCTTCAGGGTTTAGGGTTTAGGGTTCAGGGTTTAGGGATCAGGGTTTAGGGTTTGGGGTTTTGTCGGCACACTGTAGGGAACTGATGGTGTCAGGAGCTGTCGGGATCTCCCCATGATCTCGAACTTAAAGAATCTGGTTAGGATTTTGGTCCAGTGTGTGATTGGCAAAAAACTCTATGGTTTACTGCTGTGATACTGGGTTGGGGGGGGTTTAGAGTTTCGGGTCTAAGATAGTAGTCATACCATTCTTTACGAAAGCAATAATATTTGCGCATCAAATCAACGTTTAGAGTTCTTCTTGTTCACGAGCATACCTTATTTCGACAGTCACTCAAAGCTACCCAAAGTAGGTATCATTTAATCTACTAGTACGGAGTTTAGGCACCGAAGCATGCAAACGATTGTATACTTAGACGCCGAAGGTTTGGCTGCCAATGTAAATTCAGATCGCTAAGACTGGCATTGCTGGTTTTAAGAAGACTAGATGTCTTAGTTGTGTTTTTAAGCCCCCGACAGAGCCATCACCTCCTCTGGGAACCTCAAAGACAGTCCTTCAAGAACCAGGGATGCAATATAGGGGCCTTAATAATTCGAATCGAATAGGGTTTAGGGGTATATTATACTGTAACTGTGAAACCTCTCAGGCCCGCTGACCTTCAGAGAGCGAGAACACTCGCTGCTTCTGGCCCAAGGAGGGCCCTTGGTAGCCTTTTGAAGGTGAGACGCTGCGCTGGGGCGCAAAAGGCGANCGAGAACACTCGCTGCTTCTGGCCCAAGGAGGGCCCTTGGTAGCCTTTTGAAGGTGAGACGCTGCGCTGGGGCGCAAAAGGCGAGTCCTCTTGCGCTTAGGGAACCTGTAGGTTGTTCATGGTAGCGGAGCTGCGGCTCCAGGGAGTTTGAAGGGCTCCGTGGTCTGAAGGAGAGCGATGTCTGAAAAGAGCGATCCCTTTCGGGACCTGGTTTTCAGTGGGGCGCCTTCAGAGTACAGGCTCTTTCGGCGGAAGATTCTGCTGAATGTGGCTTCCTTGGAAGAGAAGCATGTGAAGTTGGCGGGGCCGAAGATTCTTACCCGCCTGACTGGAGAAGCCTGGCGGGCCACGGAGCATCTTTCGATATCCGAGCTGCGGTCAGAAGACGGTTGGCTTCGTGTGTTGCAGGCCTTGGACAGGCACTACAAGTACCTGCCGGAGACGGAGCTGAACGAATGTGTCGACGAGTTCCTCTTTCACTTGAAGAGGCGCTCGGGAGAGGGGCCTACGGCCTTTGTGTCTCGCTTCAAGTCAGTTTTGAGCCGATTGGAGACCTTGATCGCGGCAGAGCGGTCAGAGAGGTCGACCACCAAGCGAAAGCGGGACCGCCGCCTGGTGCAGCGGCCTGACGATGATGGCGATGGGAGCGAGAGTTCAGGTGTAGACTCGGAGGAGCCTGTCTTGACGAAGGACCGAGTCGACGCGGCTGCTTCCGCGAGTGCGCAGACGGAGCAGAAGACCCCGGCTACCGACACCAAGGGCCCGAAGACCGTCGGAAGCTTTGTGGGGGAGAAGTCTCCGAAGCGTGGGCCACCTTCTTCGGGTGGTTCCCAGCATAGCTGCGGCACCCAGAAAGGAGATGAGGAGCGAGCTCAGCGTCGCATGCTTGAGCGGCTTGGCCGCCTCGAGGTCGGCCATCTGAAGCTGAAGCCGGTTTTCCCGGCTGTGATCTTGGGTCATCTGTTCATGCGGAAGTATGGCTTGAGCCGGGAGCAGAGGAGCCAGATCATCCGCTCAACGGGTGGCTCGTGTAAGTTCGGCGACATCGAGAAGGTGATTCGCGCCTCGGACTATGAGGATCGACTGGGCGACACGGGCCACCGAGGCGGCCCATCGCGGCCGAACCGAGCCGGTGGTGCGATCATGGCTGCTGAGGAAGGAAGCAGCCTTAGCGAGCCTTCGATCTCTGATGGGGATGCGGAGGCCTATGAGGCGGAGGAAGCTACTGGCAGTGATTGCGATGAAGAGCTGGAAGAGGCCTTCGAAGTCCACAAGAAGGCGAAGAATGATGCCAAGCGCGCATACCGGAACTACCGCGACAGCCGTCGCAAAGTCCGCGAAATCAAGAAGGAGCGTCAGCCCTACATGCCTGTGGTGGCACTGCCTGCTGGATCTGCTGCGGTACCAGAGAGCCTCCCGGTACAGCCGACCTTCAAGTACGACCGCAAGGACGGACGCCGGGAGAAGGATCGCGGCAAGGGTGGCCGTAAAGGCCGCAAAGAGGAGGTGAGCATGGTCCAGTCCAACCTCATCTCAGAGTTCTCGTACATGGTCGAGGACATGACGGTGGACCACGATGAGTATGAGGTGCTCTCCGCCTCGGTGCCGGCAGGAATGGCGGTGATCGATACCGGATGCACTACGTCGGTGATTGGCAGTGAAACGGCTGATCGCTACCGGACCCTTTGGCTGGAACGAGGAATTCCGGAACCTGTTGCAGTGGAGCTGCCTCCGGTGCAGCTCAAGGGGTTCAACGGAGTACGTTCGGTGTCGGCAAAGGGCCCGCGCTGGACAGTGAAGCTCGGCTCCTTGTGGGGCCAGGTGACCACATATGTTGTCCCCGGGTCGGCTCCCTTCTTGCTCTCCCGGAAGGTCCTGCAGGGCATGGAAGCAAGCATCGACTTGGGGGGTTCTACGATCACAAGTGACAAGCACAACATGTCAAGGGTTCCCCTGGCTCAAGCGGCAAATGGCCACCTCCTTCTGCCACTGGTTCCGGATGCAGAGGGCGAGGCCGCTTTCCAGGTTCAGCATAGTTTCCCAGATAGGTCCCCTAAACTCAAGAACCCTAAAAAGGTGCCTGCAGAACCCCCTGCCAAGAAGCAACCTTCCAGGCTCCCGACTGCCGACCTCCGGAAGCACTTCCAAACAGTGATGAAACACACCCGGTATACTCAGGCCGATGTGGGATCTCACCGTTATCAGTTGCGAATGTTGTTTGGGCAGGATGTTGATTTCGCTTTGTGTGCATACAAGCCGCGTTTTGAAAGGACACCAAAGCAAGCAGCCACATGTGACATGTACCGGTCTGTAGCGCACCTGTCCCCAGCTGGTGATCTTGAGTTTTCCGAATGGACGGCACGTCCCGCATGCGCAAGGCGAGACGTCTTTGACCGCCCCGGCGCATCTTTGCATTTCGATACCAGCGTCCGGAACCACAGTGTGAACAGTCACGAGAGTGCAGTCAGCGAGCGTCATGTCCAGAGCCTTCTGCGGTAAATGCTGGCCTTCCGGCCGACACGGCTGATAACATAAAACCCCCTCCTAAACCCTCTGAGACTGTGCAAGCCGAGGTGAACAGTGAGCCGCCTGAGCTCGAGGAGTGCGATTGCTGTGAGCATGGCACCCCCGCGGCCGCACCGGGGTCCGAGGAAGCCCCTGCCTCTGCCCATTGCCTGGAAGCCCTATACGATGAATTAGATTGGGTTACCCTAAGTCACCTTCCTGTCCCTAGCGAAAGTAGGCGTAAGATAGCTAGACAGGTAGAGGCAGTGCGCAGAGTGCCTTTTCAAACGGCCCTGGCATCCCTTGAAGAAGAGCCCCAGCAAGTTGAACAAGAACTCAAGGAATGGCTAGGAGATCAGGGTCCTAAGCTTGATAGGGTAGGCTTGATAGAGGTGTTTGCTGGAGCTGCCCGGCTTTCGAAGCAATGCGAGCACCGTCGGGGATTGAGCAGTATTAGCATAGGGTTGAAGTTTGGACAGGACCTTTCCAGGGCTCGTGACCGACGTCTGTTGCTCTTGCTTCTGGGCCGTTGCCGTTCCAAGGATGTGTGGTTTTCTTGGCCGAGTGCATGTTGGTCAGGTTGGGCTAGGTCTAGACTAGCTAAGGGCGGTAAGCTTGCAGAAGAGGTGACACAGCAACGTCAGCGAGAGAAGCCCTTCCTTCGCCTTTTCGAGCAAGCCTGGTCCTTGCAGACCCTGCTAGGCGGTCATATCCATGCCGAAAATCCTGTTACCTCCCTAGCTTGGAAGGAGTTATCCCTAGGCCCTGCCTTTGAAGTAGATTTGCACATGTGCTCGGTTGGTCTTAGATGCACTCAGAGCCTCCTTCCTATAAAGAGACCCACCCGAATAGTGACTAGTGACCCTCTTCTGGTAAAGAGCTTGCAGAAGTGCAGGTGCCCTGGGCACTCAGACCATGCACATCTAGGGAGCACGGACCAGGCGAGCCACGCTGGCGTATATCCTCGCCAGTTCTGCCGCATCGTGTCTGCCTGCCTGGCACGTCGTGACCATGCAGTCACTCCTGAACATGATATCTTCCTCGAAACAGATGAGGAGGCAGACTCGGAGCGAGAATCAGAGGGCGAGGAAGCGATGCCTGAAGAGGAGCCCCGCAGGGCCCGCGCTAAGTCCTATAAGGCAATGGTGCAAAAGCTTCATGTGAACACGGGCCATGCATCGATCCCTCAGATGCTTCGCCTTGCACAGCGTGCGAGGGCGCCAGCAGGCGTCATTGAAGAAATCCGAAAGTTTCGCTGCCCGATCTGCGAGGAACTCCAAGTTCCGCCATCCCACCGCGTAGCAGCTCTCAAACATACTGAGACCCCTAATCACATAGTGGGCATTGATGTGGTTCAGGTTGAGCTGAAGAGGGATGGGGTTCAAGGGGTTGAACAGCAGAAATTTCAGGTTCTTACGGTGGTAGATTACGCCTCAGATTTTGCCCAGCAGGCTGTCCTGCCACCGGGTCCTCGATCGGTCAGTGGAGCCTTCCACTCGTTGTGGTGCCGGCCTTTTGGGCCTCCCCGAGTTGTGTATGTAGATCCGGATCAACGGTGGATGTCTGAAGATTTCCAGAAGTACTTGCGATGCAATTCGATCACTTTGCTTGACAGTGCCACCGAGTCACACTGGCAGCTCGGGCGTGTCGAAGTGGCTCAGAAGATCCTTCGGATGATGGCACAGCGTGTCTGGCGGACTTCCGACAGACCCGCGTCTGAGGTGATTGAGAGCTGCAGCAGCGTCCGGAACGAGCAGCTGAAGCGTCATGGGTTCTCTAGTGCCCAGTGGTTCTTAGGGCGAGAGCCTCGTGTTCCAGGGTCTCTTTCTGATATCACAGAGCAACAGAATCCTGCTGTTCAAGACGCTGTGCATGCTGAGACCGACTTTGCACAGAAGATGCAAGTGCGTCAGCAAGCTGCAGAGGCCTTCCTCCAGGCCCATGCGCATACCACATGGTCCCGTGCCATAAAGAGTAGGAACAGGCCAATCAGAGGTCCTTATGTGGTTGGCCAGAGTGTTTACGTCTTCCGCAAGCAAGGTAAGGGCCAGTTTTCTACTAGGCACGGTTCCTGGCTCGGCCCGGGTCGCGTTGTGGGTACAGAAAGCTTCAGGGAAGGTAGTCCCGTCCCCAGGGTTGTCTGGGTAGTGGTGAACGGTTTCATGTATAAGTGTTCCCCGGAGTGCTTGCGACCCCTGGTTGAGGATGAAGTTGCGTTTAAGCAGATTGCACAGGAGTTTCACGCCGGAAACCTTCCGGATGAGTTGGAACAGGTGACTCCATCAAGAAGGGGCCCCGCGGGCCGCTGTTTTGACCTTACCCAGGATGTACCACTCGATGAAGATTTCCTCACACCACCTGCTTCCGACCAGGAGGGCGGTGACGCCCCGCCAGAGCGTAGTGTGCGCCGGCGAATCACCAGGGATGATGACTACTGGCGGGATCGTGCAGAGGCTGTCTCCCCTAGGGGAGAGCCTATGGTTCGCTTTAGAGAAGATCCCAGTGAAGGTGAGGCAGAACCCTCGTCGAAAACTGCCCGAGTAGAACCAATTCCCGACGAACTTGAAGATTACTCACCGTCTCTCCCGCCTCCGGAGCCACCGGAGGGTACCTTGGATCCTGCCGAGATGCCCCCTGTGCCAGATTCACCCTGGGCGTCAGATACGGAGATGTTGCCTGCGTCAGACAATCTGTGTTGTGAGATTACCCTGGATGTGTTCGAGACTGATGTAACTGATGATGCTGGGTGTCTATGGCAAGTCCTAGACGAGTGCGCCGTCACGGCAGCCCGCCCAGGTCAGAAGCGTAGGGTAGAAGTAAACTTCCGTAAGCTTGGAGATGCTGACAAGGAACGCTTCAAGGGTGCTATTATGAAGAAAGAATGGCAGAGCTGGTTGGAGAACAGGCTCACAACCATCGTTAAGTCAAAGGGGATTGCTAAGAGTAGGATCATAGGATCCCGCTGGGTTCTGACCTGGAAAAAGTCCTCTGACCCTGATGATAAGACCTTGACCCCGAAAGCACGCCTTGTACTAGTGGGATTTCAGGACCCCGACCTGGGCAGGATTGCAACGGACAGCCCAACTCTTCGCAAGGAGAGCAAGCATATCATCCTGAGCATCTGTGCCAGTAAGGGCTGGACCATTTGGGGTGCTGACATTAAGACGGCTTTTCTTTCGGGTGACAACTCCAGCCGAGATCTCTACTTCCGTCCCCCACCTGAAGTAAAGGAGTTTCTGAACCTCAGCGAGGATGATGTGTTGCGCCTGGAAAAGGCTGCATACGGCCTTGCTGAAGTGAAGCACCACGTGCATGGTTTCTTCGCCTCACCCGGGAGCTAGTTGCTGTTGGTCTTGAGATTTCCCAGCTGGATCCATGTGTGTTCCTCTTAAGATGTAAGACCTCAAGAGACCTCCTAGGCCTGTGCGGAGTCCATGTAGATGACCTCCTTGGAGGAGGGACACAGTGCATGGACGAATGCCTGAAGCGCCTTCGTGCCACCTTACCCTTTGGTGATTTCCGAAAGGGCACTATCAAGTACACTGGCGCTGAGATCAGACAGCTCAGTGATAACAGCATAGAGGTGAGCCAGGAAACGTACATTTCCAAGATGGAAGAGGTGTGCACCAAGCCATTCGGCAAATCGTCAAATCCCCTTCCAGAGCCGACACTGATGCGTGCGTGCTGTGGCCAGCTTGCATGGGTTGCGAATCACAGTAGACCTGAACAGGCATTCCTTGCGTCATATCTCCAGGGAACCCAGGACAAAGCTCTAGTTGCCCATCTTGACATGTACAATAAGGCAGTCCGTGAGCTAAAGACCCGTAAGGCAACGCTTAAATTCCCCGTAGTACCCATCGAGCGATGGCGGCTTCTGGCCGTAACCGATGCAGGCTGGGGTGTTCGTGCCAATGGCGAGTCTCAAGGTGGACTCGTCCTTTGCTTGTGCGACAAGGAGGTGCTAGAACGCAAGCCGGGACCTATACCTGGGTCATTGAATGGTCCTCTAAGAAACTTCGACGGGTCGTCCGTAGTTCAAGAGCTGCTGAGACCCTGGCTGCACAGAATGGCCTGGACGCCATTGAGTTCGCTCAGGCATTCTTGCAAGAGGTGTTGTATGGAATGACCCCTAAGGTTTTTCAGCAGTGGACCCCTCTAGAGAAATCCGGCCTTGTAATTGACAGCAAATCCTTGTATGATGCCCTTACGCGATCTGCCTGCAGCAGTGCCCTGGCTATGGAAAAGAGGCTGGCAATCGATTATGCAATCGCCCGTGCGTGCTTGAGTGAACGCTGCGTGCAACCCTATTGGACCAACAACCTACAGATGATAGCCGACTGCTTGACAAAGCTGAAGGGCAATAAGGAAGTGATGTACCGTCTTCTAGATACGTGCAAGTACCATGTCCGTCCCAGCAAGGAGTCAGGTCGCAAGGAGGCTGCCAAGCAAGGTGCCCAAAAACCCTCTTAGAAGAGTGCGCATGTCGAGTCATGGGATATGCCGGGATAAGTTGCTAGGTGGCTAGGGGTGTGATAAGAGATAGTGGGTTCTCTTGTACGTGAGCTGCCTCGACCACCGGGCATTCGTGAGCCTCACTCGCCTGTTGTACAGTCCAGCCGCTGCTCTTCTTGAGTAAGAGGATAGTTAATGTTACCCCTTTTTGGAAAAAAATCTTCCGAATCCAGTCATGTCTCGGACAGGGACATGCCGATAATGTCTTTCATCCCTATCGTTGGGCCTGATAACATATCATCCATAAGTGAGGTCACTGAAGCAGTGAATGTGCATTGTGAGTAACCCTGTATATGTGAAGTGTCTGCAAAATGTGCCGCTATTCTCCAAGAAACAAGGCTAGTGCTGACGCCCCAGGTGCAGGTTCCGGAATTCCGTGGTTAGCTTTGCCAAAGCAGCAGCGCAGCCGTGCGGAACCGCTAGCCCAGGATGAGCTGAAGCAGTTCATCGCACGGGCCGTGGCGAACAATCAGCAGGATGAGGTGCTTCATGAGCTGGAGCTACAGCGTCCGGACAAGGCCTCTCGCACCGGTCCAGACGGATGGAGCCCGACCAGCCTGGACTCCGATACGCCGAGCACCCGGGAGTTCCTCTTGCTGAACCCTGTCGACCACTCGAAGCCTCATGGCCCGCCGCCACCGGTTCCAGTGAATGATCAAATCAACCGTGCCACGACTGAGCGCCGTTCCGGGCGCGGAGGGCGTGGCAGCCTTCCAAGCTCTTCAGCTTCGGCAAGTGCGGGGTACGGACGAGCCTCACCAGGGTCGGTGCAGACCCTCGGAACCGGAGCCTCGGACACCGAGACTGTGACCAGCTCTATCTTCCGCTCCCCTGCCGATGATCCTATGGATGAGTATGTCCTGCCGGCCCAGCCGGTCGGCAACCTCCCAAGGGGCATTCCGTCATTGGCTAAGTGGGGAAAGACCTTGCTGGTTCTCCCGAAGTACAAGGACAAGAAGTGGAGCTACTTGCAGATCCTCAAGGAAGCCTGGAACGACAAGGACATCCTGTCGTACCTCAAGTGGATCAAGAACACCTACTTCCAGGAGGCTCAGAATCCCAAAGGCGGCAAGGCCTCTGACCTGGCCGCCTTCATCCTGGCCTGCGACTACCCCGTCGACCGCCGCTTCCAGGAGATCCACAGTTCCGAGCGCGTGTTTGTGGACTGATCCGCTTCCGACAGGGCATTTCTTCCGATGTATAGAGTGAAGCCTCTGAAGTGTGTTGTATCTGACCGAAGACTTAGTGTTGTGTATCAATACACACCGCTGCAGAATCAGCTCGCGTTGAGGGCGTGTGAAACCTCTCAGGCCCGCTGACCTTCAGAGAGCGAGAACACTCGCTGCTTCTGGCCCAAGGAGGGCCCTTGGTAGCCTTTTGAAGGTGAGACGCTGCGCTGGGGCGCAAAAGGCGANCGAGAACACTCGCTGCTTCTGGCCCAAGGAGGGCCCTTGGTAGCCTTTTGAAGGTGAGACGCTGCGCTGGGGCGCAAAAGGCGAGTCCTCTTGCGCTTAGGGAACCTGTAGGTTGTTCAGTAACTATAATCAGGAGCCCCCCCCCCCACACCCTATTCTAATTCTAGAAATCATATTAAGGCCGCTACATTATTGATATGTGGTCGAGGGTGCAGAGATTGTTGTGTAGGTCAAGCTCCATCATTCGAAGATTGCCTTATAGCAAGACACCAGGCTCAATACATGTCCTCGACAGTTCGCATGATTAGTAACCTTATCCATGCAGGGTTCTGGCTAGGTGGGGCATTCCTGCCTGTACTAGGTTTCGGGCTTGGGCCTGTATTGATTCTGTGCGCCTGAGATCCCGAAGAGGAACGCAGACTCCTCCAAACTTTTTACACCCGCATCTGTTGCCGGGATGGTGGGATGTCAGACACTAAAGCATGTAGGGTTGCAGGTGTCAGGGCATAATTTCAGGCATTCGACATTCTGGTCTTCAAAATGACCGTCATCGTGTTGTTGCTATTTTGATGGCCTCTAGTATACGCATTGTCATCATCTACGCCAGCATGAACTCCACACATGCAGCACCACTGCCGCCGCCACCCCCCCCTGCTGCACCACCGCGTCTTCAGCAGCAACATCATCACCAGAATCATCATCAATTCCAGCACGCCATCATCACCAGTAGGTTTGGGCGACAAAGTGTATGCGCCCCGGCATCCGTGGTGGTTGGTAGTGTATGGAGGCGTCCTGGTCGTTGTGAATTCTTGGTGACTGACTTGCACTTACTCTTACCGAAACCCTATTCGACCGCAATCCAGGATCCACATTCAAGACTAAACCCTAAGCCTAAACCCTATTCCATACCCTCTAAACCCTAAAGACCCTATAAACTTTAAACCCTAAACCCGAAGATCTCAACCTTAACTCCACCATTTTCGGATCTAGGACTGAGGATTTAGGAATGCAGCGACACTTCATTAGGACTCCTGGGGTTCAGGGCTGATGTGTTTAATATAGGGGCCTTAATAATCACCTATACTATTTTGGGTGGCTCCTTATTAAACCCTAAACCCTAAACCCCAAACCCTAAACCCTAAACCCTAAACCCTAGTATAATGGGTACCAAAACCCTATGGATTTAGGCATAGCTCCTGGCACGAATCAGAGCCTGGAACCCAGATCTCCTTCAGAAGCTCCAGAATATGGTATATATAATTATCTAGAATTATGTATAGCTGTATACAGTTATATATATATATAGTTGTATAAGTATATGTATATGTATGTATATATATATATATACATGTATATCTGTAGACACCTTTTCAGACACTCACGTCATGTTTTTGATAATCTATCTTGCATCTTCTTATATGTTTTACACGGTTAGCTATATTCGTCGTCTTTCTTATAGTTATTACAGGTGCCACTCTTAAAGCCGCATCTTTGCTCTCCTGGCAGCTGCTTGCGCAGGGCGATTTTCACTTCGGGGTTCAGGGTCCAAGTCTTGCCTTAACCCTGAATAACCTACCTTTTTAGGGTTTAGGGTTTCGGGATTTCGGGTTTAGGTTCAGGATCTAAGTTTTGCCTTAGCCCTGAATGTGGATACACTTTACACTTTTAGGGAAAATATCACCCACTATAAAACTAAAAGTGTACACTTTTGGGGGGCTTATGAACTCAGCAACTGAGGAATAGCCTGCCTTTTTAGGATTTAGGGTTTAGGGATTTCGGGTTTAGATTCAGGATCTAAGTCTTGCCTTAACCCTGAATAACCTACCTTTTCAGGGTTTAGGCTTCAGGGATTTAGCTATTTACGGATCTAGGGTTCAGGGATTTAGGGTTTAGGGTTTAGGGTTTTCCTTACCCTGAATAAACAGGTAGGTTATTCCGGGTTAAGGTGGGGTTCAGAATCAACACAAGTCGTAGGGCTCATGGTCTAGCTTGGGGCCTTCCCACAGTTTCAGCCTTAAGCTTCCAAGTTTGGTTTCGGCTCCAGGCCTTACTAGGACCCCAAAATAAGGTACCCCTAATTTTCGGAAACTCCCATTTAGGGCTGAGAAATGATACCGGGTTGATGACCCGGATCCTGAAGTCGCTCTGATTTGTCTCACCCGTCGTGCACTCACAGGCACCTTTAGGAGTTGTTAACGGTCTGCTGCTCTTGGTGGTCTTCCCTCTATTGATAAAAATTGGGATTCTTGGCTTCGTATTGGCGGATGGTTTTTAGGGATTGCCGTTTGGTATTGTAAGGTTGATTCATGGTGTCGGGGTCGAGGGCTCAAGGGTTTTCCTGTTCTCGGATTAGTTTTACGAGATGTAGGCATAAGATGTTGGGCTTGGGAATATGTCCAACCAGTGACAGCGAACAAAAACTAGGTCTAGTCATCACTCAAACCCCGTATTCCCTAGTTGCTCAACGGAGTTCTCTGCGAGGTCAGGTGGTTGGTCTTTTTAGGCTTTAGGACGGAGGTGTAGATACACGCTTTCGGGTTTGTGAGTTCGGCCGTATTCGGTGCAGGCGTTTCGTGCGGGGGTACATGGTACTGTATACGTAGTGAGTGTGTGTGAGTCTTTACACCCCGCGTGTCCATGCACATATTAGTGTTTCAGCATGTGTTTAGGCCTCAGAGTCGTGGACTGTTCCGGCATAGGCACCTGCGGGCCAAGGTATATACTTGTTTAGGGTACATGGATGGGGCCATGCATGTATACTTCGTTGCATGGGTCCCCAGGGGGCCTCGTCATCTGGAACGCGCCCCGGGTGCTTTGCCCCGGGTCCTGAACCCTGAGCCGGAGCTAGGTTCAACAACTTCCTCTCAAGGTTGACTTCACAGCTTGAGGGTTTAGCTAGCATTGAGGGTGCGAATTTGGGGTAGCATTCAGTAATGCACCCGCTTTGGCAGCTACCGGTGTTTTCCCTCGCTAGGATTCCGGTACAAATCCTGCGGCAGTCAAACCTCAACAGTGTCCGATCCGTATATGCTGGTTAGGATTTGAGCATCTCGCTAGCAGTTTAGCAGCTTTTTGGGTGGTTTAGGGTCGAGGGTTCGATCTTTGAAAGCCCGACACGAAAGAGGGAAGATCCCAAAGCAGGTTCCAACAGCTACTGACATTTCAGCGGCATCCGCATGTCTCGCGGGAGCATGCAAAAAGAGTTCGTAGTCTTTGCTGGTGGTCTGTGTCGCCAAAGTCTCAATGACCTGAAGGTGAAAGTCGTGCATTCTACTTTGATGCCCCTGTGGATCACACCGAACTTGGTGACGTTGATGGGCTTGTCACTGCCAATCTTAGCGCACATCCCTTTTCGTTGCTTTGATTCCATCATCGCCTTGCTAATATCGCCACTACTGTAGCTCAAGGCTCAAAGATTCTCACAAACCCCTAAACCCCAACCCCCTAAACCCCTAAACCCCAAACCCTCCACTTGTCCTTCGCGGGGGCCGTAGATGAACTACTCTGTGCTCAGGATGCCCTAACCACAACTTCATGTTTGCCGGCTCCGCTTCTTTAGGGCGTAGGGCTTATGTATGGTTGAGGGATGTTGAGGGTTTTTAGAGTGTGTATGTTTTTTGGGGGTAGAGTTGAGCTTTTAGGGTTCATGTATGGTTTAGGGATGTTTAGTATGTATGGTTTTGGGGTTAGGGTTTAGGGGTTATGTATGGTTTACCTTAACCCTGAATAACCTACCTTTTTAGAGCTCCTTATTCTGATTTCCATCAATATTTGAGTCCAAAAAAAGGTAGGCTATAATCCCTAAACCTGCAATGAAAGGGATAGCCTGTTCTGGACCGGGGTATTCAGTCTCTGAGATTAACATAGAAGCCTAATTTTAGGGCCTGAAAATTAGCAAATATGTGTATTCTCTGGGGCTCTTTGCTATCACTATAGGTATAGGGACCTCAATAATTTTGAATAGGGGTTCGAGTTTAGGAACTGTAGCGCAGAAAACCGACCTTTCCGGGTTGTCATTTTTGATATGCTCCTCTCACAACTCCTAGGTTTTCGGTGCTACAGATAGTCAGAAAATATATCATGTCATACATTGCAATGTATTTACTGCGTTTTATACCATAAACCCTAAACCCTAAACCCCTAAACCCTAAACTTTTATACCATATATATATATATATATATGATATTCGATATTGTATCATAATGGGTCGGGATATGTCGTTCCAATGTCTGTGGATTCAGACTCAGTGTATGCTAAGAGACTCCAAAACTCCAAAGCCAGACCCTTCCCTGACCCCAAAGGTCCGAAGGACCCAGTAATTCGGGTACTATATATATATATATACGTATACATTTATATTTATATTTATATTTATGTATATTTATATATCGGTATAGTATATACTATATATGACTATATACATGTAGTTTTCGGAAAGTAGTTATGCGGGTTCCTATTTCGGAGGTTGTATTATGGTGATAAAGGTACTTGGACGCGTCGGGTGAGGGTCCAAAGGACGTCGTACGCATTGGGCATGAGGTACTTGGAATCAGGATCAGTAGTTGTATCTGGGCTCTTGTTAAGGAACTTATAAGTTACCATAATAAGGAAACCATATTATTTACTACATAATTAGATCCCCATTATGGTAACTTAACTTAAATCCTTTAACGAAAACCCAGCCTTGTAGGTTGGTAGCTGATCACCAGGCAACTGGCGACTCGTCGGACCTTGCCACACCTGCTCAGCCTTTTGCATGGTCAAGCCCCAAACCCTACATTGCACTAAGCCCCAAAATGCTCCTGACCTTGCCATAACACTATCCATGTTCCGAAATAGAATACACTTTTGGACCTAAAGTACCTATACAGGGACTCTTTGAAGGCCAAAGTATATAATAGTTTGGGTACATGGACCCTACACCCTAAATCCTAAACCCTAAACCCTAGACCCTAATACATGGACCCATAGGGTAAGCCCAAGGCATGCTCCACAAGACCAGAGCTCCTCCACCAGCTTCGGCTGCCGTTGCTGCGGATGCTCAGAGGCAATGTTTGGAACCTGCTTAAGAAACCCTGGGTCTTTATTAGGGTTCTTTGTATGAATACTGCTATGTTGGGGTAATAGGACCACAGCATGCAAACCTCGCAAACCTTAAACTCTAAAGCAAGCGCCGACCTGCAGTTACATGGGTAGTATCTTACAGGTTCAAGCTCCCAATCAGCCAGACCGCAAAACACAGATCTTCATACCATCGGTGGCAGCATGCAACACAAGGGTTTAGGGTGTAGGGCATTGCGCGAATAGCTGCGCATGTTCAGCTCTTCAGGCCACGACTCAGCACAAAAAATCTTCTTGAACCCAAGTCTAGGTCTAAGTCTACTCGGAGCATCAACCTGAACGGCAACCTTCGGAACCGACACAAGCTAAGATGTCAGTGTTCAGAGACACATCTCCAGCGTTCAGAAGAGGAGCGAAACGTTTCCCGCAAGCAGCCATACTAGTATTTTAAATTACACGTCATATGCTATAGGTTATGACTACAATATTTTCTATATTTTGGACCGCTTTGGGACGAGAGTCTGCCATGTCGTCGCCCGTGGCTTTGCCGGTGCAAGCTCCCACATCAAGCGGCTAGCCCTCACGGTTTAGGGTTTAGGGTTTTGGGTTGTAGAGGTGTTGACGGGAAAACGAACCATTGCTAAATATCCCAGGTCTTAGCCAATGATATGGCTTGGTTGACCCAGGCTTGATACAAGCAGACTAGGAGTCGACCTCATAAGCTTTACTGCATTGGGTTTTAAATAGAGCCCTTTGAACTCTGAACCTATTGCTTTTTCAATTTGTTTAGTGCCTATATGACCGAACATGAACTGGATAACTCAGGTAACTCTAAACGTCGTGTTTTTCTCGACGGAGGATTGCCATGATGTTCCTTATCATTTAATTTTGCAGAAGGCGTCAAATTCTCGACCAGCACTGATCGGCGATGGCGATGTTTGAGAGATGTGTAGTGAGATTCGAACCTTGCAATAGCCGATGCGCTTTTCGTTTTTGAGTCTCTTTGTTAATCAGATGCTGCGTTTCATTGTCATCAAGGGCAAACTCACGAACCTAGAAACCCTAAACCCCAAACCCCAAACCTAAGCCTCAAACCCTCAATCCTAGACGAAAAGACCCCCCGAAAGCCTTCCGACCGAATCTCCTAATAGGGGCCTCAACAATTTTAATGCGATTGTCGGGTATTTTATACTATGGTATACAGTTTTATGTCTCGCATTTTCTTGTGGTATGTTCTATGAATTACATTATACCACATTATACTCTCAGTGTAGGAGCTTAGGCAACAACTTCCTGGAATAGTCTTGCTAGTTCTTCAGGATAAGCCCTAACACAACAAAGTACGGATGTTGTAAGCAAGAAAGAGGTCATGACAGGTTGCTTACACCCGTGACACTTCTCTTTATGGGAGTTTAATTGCAGTAAAATCGGGTATCCAAAAGTTAAAAGAACAAAATCCCTAAACCTCAAACCCTCAAACCCTAAACCCTAAACCCGGTAACCCTCGGGCTCCTTCTTGGAGCACTGGTCTCAGCTCTACAAGGAAAGCTGCCTAGGCCCATTTGGAGCACTCTCAAAACGCCGTCCTAGACCCTAAACCCTAACCTAAACCCTAAACCCGAAACCTTAACCTCCCCTGAAATTCTGAACTGCAGGGTTCCTTAAACCTGGCCGAAACCCTAAACCCTCAACCCTAAACTCTAAGCCCCAAGGTAGAGCCCAGAGCACCCACCGAGGTGGCCCAGTTCGCGTGATGCGGAAGCTCGATCGAGGGCAGGCGGAGGGGAAATTTCTCAGCGTCGCCTTGCAGGGCTTGGGGTTTAGGTAGCTGCGGCCCTTTGGTTTAGGGCTTGTAGATTTTATAGAGTTTTGGGCTCTGGGTTTTGGGGTTTATAGGGTTTAGGGTCTGGCGTTTAGGTTTTAGGATTGGAATTTAGGGTTTCAGGGGGGGGGGTTAGAGTTATTATGTGTTCAAGGCTTCAGCGTTCTGGCGCTGGGCCGGATGTCCTTATAAATTTCTGAGCCGAAACGCGTCCCGCGGGCCGTCCCCTCCCGACCCGGCCACCCAAACAGTTTGAGACACTGAGTAAAGTAATTGATTAGGAAAAATGATTTTTTGATGATCTTGCACCGTATCAGAGTTCGTATCTTCACCCGTAAAATCTTAGGCCCTACGGCCCTGAACCCTGTAAGCATCCCGTGGAAGCAAACCCGAGTGTGGAAAGGCATCAACTCGACTACGCAGGGCAACCCGCTCATGATAGATCCTCTACACCCCTAGCAGCTGCTAGGGTAGGAGACACTGGGGTTCTTCTGAGATCCTTGTGCAGGAAGGACTACTGTATCCCTCAACCAGGAATGTTTTACTGATAAGCTGTGACGTGTCTGGCAGTGGTTACTGTCTCCTGGCCTTGCGATCAGGTCGAGAAGGCCAGCCATGACAGCGATCGCAGTGCTGATGCTACTCCTCATGGGAGGGGCGCAGGCCATGCCGGAGAGAGACCACACCGGAGTGGGAATGGGACACTAACTTGGGATGCTTCATTGCTGACAAAGTCGAAGCAGGAAGGCCACTTGGTGTTCTCAACGATCAAGAGGCGCCCCCGACCCCACCCCTGGGCCCAGCAGCGCCATGGGTCGTGGACGACCCGGCCCTCAACGTCACCCCAATCACGCCAGAGCTGCCGGAAACCGACCAAGCGGTCTACAATGTCCAGTTTCCCAACGCCAACCCGCCCCCACTCGCAGCTCCTAAACCCTAGACCCTATACCCAAGCCCTAACCCTAAATCCTAAACCCCAAACCCTAAACCCTAGACCCTAGACCCTAAGCCCTAACCCTAAATCCTAAACCCCAAAGCCCCTAAAACCCTAAGCCCGCTAGAGACCCCGATCCCGATCCCCACTGGTGCCCCGGGCTTAATGTGGGAACCCTGGGCCCTTATTTTAGGGTTCCTTTAAAGGGGTCTATATGGGTTACTATAAGGGATCTATAAGGGTACTATAATAATGTAGGAACCTGATTAAGAAACCCTGGGCCTATGAACCCCAAAATAGTAGGATTCATATAAGGAACCCTAATAAAGGCCCAAGGTTTCTTAATCAAGTTCCTACATTACATCTACAGCTCCAGACCATCGAGGCCCAGACCGTTGCACACTCTGAATCGGCACCCAGTACGGCCACAGGGTATTAGGGTCGAGTGGAGTGTCGGGCAGCACTTTAGCCTCTCCGGCACTAAGTTACTAAATAAGCCCCTTATCGGATGCAGGGCATCAGTTTAGATCTTCGAACACTGACCCTTGAGTTCTTTATGCGGTGTTGGGCATTTGGTTGGATCCTCACTCCTCACCCATCCATCCTCAAGCGTCTAAATTGAAGCTGCACACTGAACCCTAAACCCTTGACCCTAAGCCCTACACCCTAAACCCTAAACCTAATTAACCCTAAACGCTAAACCCTTAAGGCCTCAGCCGACCTTAACTGCTAGGCGGAAAAAGGCGTTCAAAAAAAAAAAACCTTAAGGCCTATAAACCCTTAAAGCCCCAAAAACCGCAAGCCTCGAAGCAACTTTCCTCTGGCCCGTTCAGACCTGGTGTGTCCCTAGCCAACAACGGGCGGACGCTGGTACTGAGGCTTTCTGGCAGGGCTTGGGGATTTTTGTCCCTTCTTGCATACAGCACGATTCGATCATACTGGCAGGGTTTATGGGTGAGGCTGGAACGGTTTGTGGTTTAGAGCTTCGGAGTGGATTGTTTCTGAGGTCTAGCATTCATTATGATGCTCCTGTGTGCTTTGAGAGCCTTCGATTCCCGACTTAGGATTGAATTTTTGGCTTCCATAGGCGTTTCCTTAGTTTCGCGCAAGATTCTTGCTAAGACAGGGCCTGACTAACTGGTACTGTTGCTCCTCAGGTTCCCGAACATCCGGGCTAGTATACGACCCCAAGAATTCTAGTCTAATTGCTTGGATACTGTTCTGGCCTTGACTCTTGACCATCAACATCGTCAGCACCGCCAGCTATCATTTTGCCAGCATCAGTACCATCATCGCGATCATCCGAACCATCGACGTGCTGCTCAATTGTTGATCTCGTGTCGTTGCAAATGTACAAGTGTAGCTGAATGTAGATACGTACATGCATAATGAGATGGATGGATGGATGGATGGATGGATAGCTGGCTGGCTGGCTGGCTGGCTGGCTGGATGGATGGATGGATGGATGGATGGATGCATGGATGCATGGATGCATGGATGCATGGATGCTACCTACGTACCTACGTACCTACGTACCTACGTACCTACGTACCTACGATGGATGCATGGATGCATGGATGCATGGATGCATGGATGCATGGATGGATGGATGGATGGATGGATGGATGCATGGATGCATGGATGGATGGATGGTTGGATGGATGATAGATGGATGTGTGAATATTTGAAAGGGTGAGTGTGTATGTATGTATATATGTACGTACGTATATATGTATGAACGAACGAACGAATGAATGAATGAATGGGTGAATTATCAAATGAAAATACTTATGCATGCATGACTGCATGCATGTGTGTGTATTATCAATGCCTAATCAATCAACCGAAGTACCTTGTATTTGCATGTTAACGTCATAGCCCGCAACCCTACTTATCAATACTAAACCGTTTTTTAATTCCAACAGCCACCGGTATTTGGGGACCACCAGGGCTCGCGCCCAAGAGATTGGTGTTTGGGCCTTTTGAGGTTTACGGTCTAATAACCTACCTTAGGGTTCCTTATTGTGATGTCTTTATATAAGTCCTTAAAAAGGTAGGTTATTCCGGGTTAAGGTAGGGGTTTAGTATGTCCTAAGCGTCCAAAATGCCTCATAATTAGGGTTAGTACGAGCGTTCCATTCTGGTTGCGGCTATCAATACGGTAGAATATTCCCCACTGAGGAGGCCCCTATGCACCTCCGATCCTCAAAATCCTTCTGGTGCAGAGGAACGCCCCCTGACTGGCTTGGCGCAAGCTCGGGGCATAGGCGTGGGGGGCTGCTTATCAGCGTTGAATAGCCTAAGGCTGAAAGCAGCCCATATGGTCTTTATGCCGTAAAGCCTTAAAATATGAGCCCTTGTAGCTTTAGGGATAGGGTCGCTTAGGATATCCGGGGCATTGTGGGCTCAGGGACATGCTTGTGGAGCTGTGGAGCTTAGGACTTGGGGTTGCGGGAAAAAAGCCTTAAGGGTTTAGTGTTTAGGGGTTTAGGGTTGTTTAGGGGAGGAGGCGACAACATGCCCTGTGTCACTGCAGTTCAGTTTTTCAACGACACGACTTCGAATTCGCAGATGACGAGCCTGAGTATGTGGCTGCCCAGCAAGTTCGACGTCATGAGGTACTCTTCAGGGAACACCCGTTGGCTTTGCAGTTGCTGCCAGATCCGTCAGGACGGGCTAACATCACGGCTGGACGAAAAGGATGTCGGCGTGCAGTGCATGCTGGCACCGTTGCCGCCGGTTGTTGCGGTCGAGGCGGCAACAAACACAAAAATTCAGCACTACAAAACATCTCCTGCCAAGATGATGATGGTGATCGTGGCGCTGGCAGTCTGATGCCCAAACTTCTGTGAGAGCAAGCAACAGCACCTGCAGTACCGGGGTCGGTATACTATAGATGATCTAAGGTTTGGAGAATATAGGTTCCTCTAAGAATACTATAATAGGGGTCCCTCCGCGGCTTCTACAAGGACTATGAGGGTACTAGAAAGGTTCTCAGCACCTTGGCTGGGCTTATGCTGTCCTCCCCAGCAAAGTAGCAAGAGGCTACTTGCAAAGTTCCCTCAAGCCTAAACCCTAAACCCTAAACCCTAAACCCAAGCCTTCAGGTGTGGTCTGCCAGAAACCTTGCGGATTGTTGGAACCGAGCAGCTCATGTACGCCCGAGTAATTAACAATGCTGTTCCTTGGGATTCCTTATGCAGTAAACGCCGAAAAGTTGGAAACCGAATAGCCTCAATCCTTAAGAGTAATGTATAGGGAATCCCAGCACCATTTGCCCTTAATCCGGTTTCCAACTTTATGGGGTTTACTGTACCCCAAGGCCCTCTTCTCATAATAGAAGATATGCTAGTTTTTGGGGTGTGGCCTTCCCAGCTCTGAACCTATCCTTAGGTCGCTGACCCTTCCCTCCAAGGGCTTAGCGAAGTCTTGAGCTCCTTTGGCTTGCGGGCGGTGTTTTCAACAAGTCAGCGTGAGACCCTTAGACTCTTAGACTCCACTCGAGACCTTTACACGTGCAGTTTAAATACTAAGCCCACCAGGATTGCCAAATAAACCTCAAAAGGGGTTTGGGTCAGGCTTTAAGATTTAGGGTATAGGGTTTAGGGGTTTAGGGTTTACGGGTGTAGGCTTCATGGAAGCTACAGCGGTGTCACACAAATGCAGCGTCAGGATACCTTGGACCAACTTCATTGCTCAGGTCTTAGGGTCTTAGGGTTCATCCTTAACCCCAAACCCTATCATGTTTAGTTTAGTATATCAATGCGCTTGAGGGGTGTTACTTTAGGACGGTGATCTCTTGTAGTGACCTCTTACCAGCAAGAGGCATCTTCAGGTCCGATCGATTAGGGTTTAGGGTTTAACTGGGTCCTCAGGTTTTGCGGATTGTTGTCTATAGGGTTGTTAATAGAATTGCAGTCATCTGTTATTACAGCATATAGTTTTACTCAACATTTTCAACAGGTGCACGTGGCCGTCATCTGCAGCATATATTTAGTTCAGATGACCAGATGACCGTATGCTACTTGCCCTAAGCCTTGATGTCTCCCGCTCCAAACTATGGAGCGGGTATCGTGAAGCCTTTGTAACTAGGAGGGTTTAGGGTTTAGGGTTCCTTTACCCGGTCTTGGTTTTTCGTCATAGCACAAGTACAAGGCTAGCCTTTGCGCGCCAGGCATCTTAGCAACTACAGTAGCAAGCCGAACCTCGCACCGACACCGGCCATCCAACCCACCAAAACCCAATCCCCCACCTCAAGCCTAAAGCAGCCCTTAGATACATTAAGCGTTGACTCGAAGTGAAGCCAGTACATTTCAGGTGGCCTCGTACGAGCACCACGGGTTGGCGACAAAATCCAGGCTGGCAATGGCTTCCCAACAGTTTTGAAGATCGGCGACTTGGATGTTGGTTTGGGATGTTGGGGGTTCAGGGGTCGGGCGGTTCAGCACTTTTGGGGTCTAGGGTTTCAGAGTATAAGGCTTGCGGGATTGCTTGCTGGATGGAGCTTTTCTGGTTTCACGGCTTGCGGGCTTTAGGATTCAAGGTTTCGGGGTTTGGGGGGAGGGGGGCTAGGGGGACCCTAAACCCTAAACCCCAATGTGTTTGTGTTTATAGCGCCTAGGCCCCGGCTTTGAGTGAGAGCGTGATAGCGGAAGGGGCTTTATGGGTTTAGGGTTTGGGATATAGGGTTTAGGGCTTAGGGTTTAGGATTTAGGGTTTAGGGGTTTTATGGGGAGGCAAGACAGGGGGGCAAATATGAGAGATGGAGCGCGGGGTTGCGTGTAATCTGCTTAGCTTCAATGGGGATCTTTTATCATCTAAGGACCTCAAATTGTGGAATTATACTGTCGTTCGTCCTTTTGGGGTTTCCGGATGAAGCTGAAGACCATTGTAGACTTTAGAATCAACTTGTTGGAGGTCCTGGGAGTGTTGGGTTTGAAGCGTAGATTCATGGTCAGGGTTTATCAGGTTTAGGGCTAAGGGGCGTGTTCTTGCATCCTCAGCGAGCGCTAAGCCTCGACGCCCTAGTTTGGCAAACCCTAAACCCTAAACCCTAAACATTTAAGATGACTGACACGAACATACTTAAACCCGAACACCGGAAGGCCAAACCTAAGCCCAAGCTCTATGGTAAAAAGAAACAGCAAGCTCCAGAAAACCCTAATGTAGGAACCTGATCAAGAAACCCTGGGCCTATAACCCAAAAACAGTAGGGTTCATATAAGGAACCCCAATACAGGCCCAAGGATTCTTAATCAGGTTCCTGCATTACCAAGTCATCGTTATAAACCTGCCTTAATAGTTACCATTTTGGAGATTCCATATTAGAATAAGTGCAGTATAATGGGCCCCAAACTGTTCCTATTAAATATCAAGGTTCCTATACGAATAATCCGAGGTTTCTTAATCAGGTTCCTACATTAAGAACACCAACCTCACCTCAACACCTGGAGGCTTGGAGCAGCTCTAGGGACAAGTGGCTGGATGGCAGCGTCGAGGCAGTATTGGAGTTTGTTGTTTAGGATTTAGGGTTTAGGGTTCGGGGTATTGGAGTTTGTTGCCAAGGGTTTAGGGTTTAGGATTTCGGGTTTATGTAGGGTTTAGGGTATTGGAGTTCGTTTTGTTTACTCGTTGCTTTACACGTCTTGCTTAGATGCCGTAGCCAACTGATTAGTTCATTGCTTGAATACTTAACTGTAAGTAGAAAATGCGAAAGCAAGTAAGAATGGACATGAGTAATTTAGCAAGCTTCTGAGTAGATAGGTACGGAAGCAGGTCAGTGAATAGGTGAGTAAGTGTATGAAGCGCTGCACAAAGGAACTATTGACTCTCAATGAATGATGTGGATTCGTAAGCCCGAGCCGCCCCAAGGCTTGACATTAAAGCCTCACATCCGTAACCCCCGCCTCCTACCTAGAGGGTCATACCCTACCTGTTTTTTAGGGTACCTGATTACTTTGCTGCAAAGCAGATCGTGACAATAAAACTCGGCACCCCAACAAAAGGTAGGGTAGGACCCCTCGTACAGTCCGAAACCGGGTACTCAGAGGCCCAGGGGACTTAGTAAGTTATAAGTAGGGTTATAAGTACCCTAGACGGAGTTACCCCAATTATAACCCTGCTTATATCTATTTACTGAGTCCCCGGGGCCTACAAGTAGTCTTAGGCCGCAAACTTTTCGGCCTCGCTCGGACCTTTGGCCCCAAAAGGAGGGACCCCAACAGGACATGTTGGGCTTCATTACAAGGGGGTTTATATGGGATATCCCTATCCTAATTTTTGCTTATGTGCTTGTTTGGGGCCCTATTTACACTCTGGTTTTAGGGTTTAGGGTTCGGGGACAAATCATCGATTGAGGCCACTTGCCTTTATTTTTGGGGTTTATGTAGGTTCTACGAAGACAATCCCAGAGGGTCGGCACGGTAACTACAGCTACGGCCACAACATTCACCATCTTGGTACGAATGTTTAGGAATTCTGAAAGTGTGCGGCTCGGCCGAAGGCACCACCATCGTTTATGCCGGGGACAAAAACCAGCCTCCGGGCGGCGTAACAAGCAATCAGCAACACGAGGCTGTGGACATTATGCTCACGGAACCGACCCCTTGAACAATGAGAAAGCTGAAGCCACCACAGTCTACAGAAATTCTTTAGTTGAAGCCACAAATCGTGCAGACGGAGCCTTCAATGGAGGAGGAAGGCAAGGCGACCTGGCCTGCTTCGCCGGAGGCTCTTGAGGATCAGCACCATGGCACTGTGGCAAAGCAGCGGCAGCCTCGGTTATCCCTCGACCGACCGCGGCACTGCCACCAGTTGGTCCACCGCAGGTGGTTTTTCCGCCCATGCCTCGACCCCTTGTGAATATAATATATAGGGACCTCAATAATTGCCTATACTATTGTGGGGGTTCCTTACTATAACTATAGTATGAAGGAGCCCAAAACTCTATTCTAATCAACAAGGCCCCTACATTAGTGGACCCAGATATCTATAGGAGCCTGAATAGGGTTCGGGGATAGATTCTTGAGAGCTTTGTTACTTATTCCGACCCCCCTAACCGTTAACCGTAATAACCCTAAGCCCTAAACCCTAAACCCTAAACCCTAAACCCTAGTGCACTTTAAAAAAAAACCCTAAACCCTAACCTTAAGTTAAACCCAAAGCCCTCAACAGGTTCTCTGGACCACGGAACAAAAAGGCCGCCAAAATGAATCCAAAAGTCGAGAGCCCTCGGCCCTCGCCGACACTGATGAGCCAGAATCCTAGGGTTTAGGGTTTAGGGTACGGTTTAGGGTTTAGGCCTGAGCCAGAGTCTTAACCAAGACCCCCCAAGGGACCTTTAAGAGAGTCCTTGGTATATTAGAGGGTAGCTGGGGGGTCTAGGAATGTTGCAGGGTTTAGAGGGGTTTAGGGTCAACCCGGGCTCCAAAGTGGGTTTCGGGCTTGCTGAGAGATGCCTGCGGTTGTGTTTTAGGGCCCTCTCCTGTCTTGAGGCTACATGGACAGGTAACCCCGAGTAAGGTCACCAAAGGAAACATATCTGTCAGGCGTAGGGCTTTGGGCTCTCATCGAATGCATGCTTAGATAGTGAACGGGGGAACTTTGAACTTTCTGGCCTTATTTATTAGCTCTATCTTAGAAAGTTTGAACTTGTTGGGGCCCGGTTGTTGAAGAAGAGAGCATGGCAAAACTGCATCATAAACGGAAACCCTAAACCTGAAAACGGAAACCCTAAACCTGAACCCTACACCTCGGCTGTCTAGCTCCCTAAGCACCAGGATGTGCTGAAAGAGACAGTCTCCATGAGCGGCCACCGCATGCCTCGAGGACGGATACCAGTGTGGAGTGTGTGAGATTGTCTGATCAAGGATAGTATGAGGAAGTCTGTCGCAAGGACTGTAGAAGTAGTGGTTTACTTTGTCACACTGTTTCTGATTGTAGGTTGGCTCAGGTCTTTTAATTTACATGTTCTGCCTACACTACTCCGACCATGACGAAGGAGTTCAACCAAACAGCAGGTATTGCAAATTGCTGCAGTTGAGAGGCTACATCCTCGTACATCTTCAGTTTCCCAAGGTCCATTCAGAATATACTTTGGTGGAGACTTGTTGGCTAAGTGTATATTATATTCGGATGTCAGGCAATTAGGTGTACCTTATTATGTCGGGGTCGTCTGAGAAAGGATCCTATTGAATGTTGCCTAGTTGTTCTGGCAAGTAGCATCGGGTAGCTGTGTGTCGGCCTGAAGTGTAGGGAGGCTATAGTAGTTTTCATGTGTGCCGAAAGATCTTTTTGTTTGCGGTCTATGTTGGGGGTTTCTTTCCTTGTGAGCTTCCCATGAGACCCCTAAACCCTAAACCCCTAAACCCCTAAACCCCTAAACCGTAAGCCCCTAAACCCTAAACCCCTAAACCCTAAACCCTAAAATCGGCGCTGAATAAATGAGGGGCTGATGTGACGATTGTGGAGCTTTCGAGACCCATGGAAGCGAAAGGCTCCTGATAAACCCCAATACCCCTTAATTAAGGAATACCTAGGGTTCCGTTAAGGGATCTGTAGGAATTTAGGGTTTAAGGGAGCCCAATACCCCTTAATGAAGGAATCTGACTTAAAATATATGGGGCGTCATATTATGTTTTAAGCTATATTCCTTAATTAAGGGGTATTGGGCTCTCTGGGAAACCCTAACCTCAACATTGGGAGCCCTAAACCCGTAGCCTAAGCCTTCCAGGGGCTTTCAGCCCGGTTGGACGTCGAGAAAGAAAGAACTTCTTAGAGCTCGCATAATGGCGGCGCTTGCTAACCCGCCATTCAGAGGAACAGACTTTAGTTTTGTGTTACTACGAGTTATCTTTCTGCCGTGCGCACATAGAATACGAGGACTGGGTGTGGCTGTGCATTTGAGGCTTTGGGGGTCCGCGTTTAGGTTTAGGGCCTGCGCCGGGTGCTGCTAGGGCGGCTTCTCCCCAGACATGCTATTATTTCAAGACGCCGCGATGAGATGGATACACCGTTTTCTTGTTCTTTCATGAGCCATGGATGCACTGTCCAAGCCCAGCCCCGAGGTTGGCACCCTTGCACATCCAGTGATTTTTGAACATGATTTCTCAGGGTTACATAACAAGGTCCTGCACCGGTAAACCCTAAAGCAGCAAAAACCCTGCAGCCCAAGACCCCTGCAAAATCCTAATATGACTAGGTTCTCCAGTAGTGCCCTGTTGCCCTTTGTCTTTCGGGCTCCCTGATTGACACCAAACAGTAGGAAAAAGGGTGCCCTTATTCTTCATGGGGCTACTGGGGAACCTAGAAAAAGAATCCTATATACGCGACTCCGTTCTTAGACCGCGCTATTGGGGTACTTGGACCCTCTGGTTCCGTATGGGGTCTAAATTCATTGTAAATATATACAACAGTATAATCTATTATCCCAAAATCCTATTCTACAGTATTATGTACAGCCCTCCATTTATTCAGGCCCCTACTTGGAGGCCCTTTTGACTTAGCAAATCTACTTAGAATCCCCTAGAAACCCTATTATAATCCCCCGTAACCCACCTTACTAACCCTACTTACTAAGTCAAAAGGGCCTCCAAGTAAACCACCTCCAACGTCCTGCAGGCGCCGTGAAGGTGCAGCTGACTCTGGACCCAGCACCCGGATCTCCACAAGGCTTGCCTTGAGCGCCAGGGCATTCCTTTAAGGACATTCCTTAAAGGAGGGTACCTTTAAGGGGCTTTTAGGGTTTAGGGTTTAGGGTTTAGTGGTTTAGGGTTTAGGGTTTAGGGCTCCTTTAAGGTGGTTCCGGTACCAGGGCTTCTTGAAGGAATCGACAAGGGCTCAGGGTTTAGGGCTCAAGGGGACCTTAAGGGTTTGGGGTTTGGGTTCAGGGTACCTTTAAGAAGTTTCTTTAAAGGCGCCTTGGAGGGACTCCTTTAAGGGCACCTTATAACCCTAAGGGTTCAAAGGACCTAAAAGTTGGGTACTTGGGGTTTCGGATAGCAGTTTTGTAGGTATTTTGGTCCTTGGGCTCCTTTAGGGGGTCTTTCAAAGGGGAGCTTCAAAAGGGGAGCGTAAAGTTCCCAAGGAGGCTTAAAGGGAGGCTTAAAGGGGGCTTAAAGGGAGACAAAAAGCATAGGTTCCTTTCCAAGAGGGTCCATATACACTAGTATTATGGAACTAAGTCCCCAAACCCATAGTTGGGATGGTCTTTTGGGACCTAATTCCATAATATGTGGACCCTCTGGGTTTAGGTTATATACAGATGTAATTCTTTATGTAGACCCGCACAACAGACCCTATACTTACACTTGTCTTTAAAGCGTTGAGGCTCAGAACCAGAATCCGGCTTAGGCTTTAGTAGGTTTTAGAGGGTGTTAGGGTTTAGGTGTTTAGGGTTTGGGGTTTAGGGTTCGAGCATGCAGGGCAGCGCATGTACGAGATGATCACTCCGGAGCGATGTTCCACGAAGCTGCGATTAGCACTCAGGGCCGCTTGGTTGCAACCCTCTCGCGTTTTGTTTTGCTTCAAGTAGGTTTAGGGCTTTGGGTAGGTTAGGAAGCTGCAGGTATCAGGTCCGACAGGGTTCGAATCAGCCGCAGAAATCGGCTCCACGAGTCAGATCACAGGATGAGACCAATCAGATCAGGAAACCATAGAGCCAGGGGCAACAGAGACTGGACCAATCGGCTCAGAAGCATCCTGTTCAGAATTCTTTGGTGACGATTGCCGGGTTGCTGGGCTCCTTGTCTCCCTTTGTCTCTTTCTGTCTCGCTTCATATATCCCTGTCTGTGGGTGAGCATTGCCGGGTTCCTTGTCTCCCCTTGTCTCCCTTGTCTCCCTTCATATGTCACTGTCCGTTGCCGGGTTCCTGGGATCCTTGTCTACCTTGTCGTACATACATAAATGTATATATATACATATGTATATGTATATGTATATGTATATGTATATATATATAGATATATGTATAGCGTTTCCTGAACCATTTGCCCTGACCTGATCCCCGAATTGTCCTGATCCATTTTTGTGAGCTGATACGTTTTCCTACCGGGTAGGTTAAGGGGTTTAGGGTTTAGTTAGGGGTTGAGGGGTTTGGGGGCTTTTGTGGTTTTCCAGGGTGTAGGGCCCGGCTGGGGTTTGACTCTACGGAAGCTGCTAAGTGATAGACATATATAGGCATAATGACTGTGGACAATGTAGGGTGCAGAGTGCCCTTTGCGGATTTCACACCTTCGGTCATATGGGTTTTTCCCTGAGGGTCCAGGTAGTCCTTGTTTATGGTTTTTGATACCTACAAGGCCCCTAAAGCCCTAAAGTCCCATTGGGAGTACTTGGACCCTCTGGGTTTTGTGTTGCACCGACACTCGGGGTTTGGAGTGTCAGGGTTTCGAAACTGTCGGGCGCAGGCTCCCTGAACCTTACAGCCGAAGCCCACCCAGAGAACCCAATACCCCTTAATTAAGGAATATACCTTAAATAATAGGGGGCTTAATATTATGATTTAAGGTATATTCCTTAATTAAGGGGTATTGGGATCTCTGGGCATGAATCCGAAGCCCTTATAAACCCTAAGTCGAAACCGTAAACTCCAAGTACCTATACCCCTAAGGAGGTGAGCCCTCCGACTTTTGTTGTGATGTAGGAATCGCAGAACTAAACATGGCGACCTTGCTTCAGACGGAGGCATCTCTGTTACTATTTTGGGGCCGTTCGTTCTTTTCAAGACAATCTACTCTTGAGGGTTTGGGATGCATTTAGTGGCAGTTGAGTTCGGGTATTGGTATTGCATGGCCGGGTATTTTATTGTATAGCCATTACAGGCACTCTAAGATAATGTTACCATCATTGTTTAGACCTCTGTGTTACTGAGGCCCAAAAGAGGTACAGCCTAAACCCGACCACATAGCAAGTCCTTCCCGAGTATGTGATGTCTTTGCTGGGTACTTGGACCTGCGAGGTCATGCACGTCAATGCCCAATATCCCCCGCAGACTCAAGAACCAAAGTCCCAAGATAGAGACGAAATCCTGACGGTGTATGCCATCATGTGAAATAGAACCCGAAATTAATTTGGAGTTTAAGGTTTGAAGTCACACCCGACACACTGCGCCGACATCAAGAACCTCTAGACCAAAAGTCTCGCATCCTCAAAGCCCTACTGGTAGCTCCAAACCCGACAAAGTAGTAGGGTATGACCCCGTGATTCTGCGGTATAATCTGTAAAACAGGTATGCACGCTAGAGTCCTTTAAGTCTTCAATCCACAAGCCAAGTTGTTAGGGTCCATGTGCCCATGCAGTATACTCGGCTCTCATGTTGCTATATGAGATCCACCCTGTGGGTGCCTTCTTATGATTGTCTTTTAGTGCTCCTGAAATGGGCAGGTTTTGGTGTTCAGGTAATTTCTGGCCTAGCCCACATGGCAGTCCTTAATGGTCCATGTGCCCGTAGAGTATGTACACTTGCGCCCCAATGTTACTATGTAAGAACCTGCATATGGCTTATGTACGTAGTCAATCCGGGCACATGGAGTCTTACCTTGGGGGAAAATATCACAAAGCAGGCGCAACTTCCGAGAGATTTTCGTCCACAGAGACGCAACGGATATACTTGGAGCCATAGAGTTGGGGAGCCCTGCAGCAGCACTTGGAGGCCCTTTTGACTTAGTAAGTCTACTTAGTATCCCCTAGAAACCCTATTATAATCCCCCATAACCCACCTTACTAACCCTACTTACTAAGTCAAAAGGGCCTCCAAGCAGAGGTCACGGTGGTTGCACCTGGCGCCGGAACGGGATTGAACGGCAAAGTTTACGAAGACCTCAGCCCGAGACTCAGGGAACCTCCTAATGGTCTAAGTACCATAATAAGGAACCCTAGAAAGGTAGATTATTCAGGGTTAAGGTAGGGTTTAGGGTTTAGGATTTAGGGTTTAGGGAGTTTACCCTGGGTCCAAGTACCTAATAATCATATACTCTCCTAAATATTGAGCTACATAACTACTATCCTAAACCCGAGTGCCTAATTATTGGGTCCTTTGGACCCTTAGGGTTATAGGAAACCCCAAAAAGCTGGAAACCGGATTAAGGACAAACAGTGCTGGGATTCCCTATACATTACTCTTAAGGATTGAGCTATTCGGTTTCCAACTGTTGGGCTTCTACCACAAGCTGTTGATGCAAAGGGTTTCGTTAATAACTGTGGGGTCTTAGTGTTGGTAAGCAGATTGCTTTGGCGTTGTGGGCTGGATCCAATTTCGCCAAAGCATAAACCCCTCTACCCCGCTTAAGCCTTTAGGCTGTGATGTTGGGTGTTTTGGGGTTCGAGGCTGTTGGGCACCTTTCGGGTCATGCCTTACCCCCCCCCTTTTTCGGGCACCTACTTTTTAATGTAGCAGGTCCTAGTCATGACACTAGGTACCCTATAGGGCAGGGCGTGACCCTCTAGGTACTGTTTCAGCATGCGGGGCCTCTGTAAGCTGCAAGCTGATGTACACTTTGCTGCTTCTACAGCTCTGCATTGTGCATCTGTTCTTGTGTCGGGCTAGGAGTCTTCCCAAGCGGTACTAAGGCATCGAGTCCAACTGGTAGCATGATTGCTCCAGAAACCTTTCCCTTTTCTAGTCTGTTTAGTGAGAGATCTGTCTTTCTGTCTGGTTTGAGGTGGTTCAGCACTCTTCAAGACAAGATCCTGGAACTTTGGGCTTGTGTAGCCTTTGTACAACGCTTAAATAGGGTTCCGTGGTTGACACGAGACACACCCTAATGGTCCATGTGCCCAATCAGGATATACGTTAGGCCCCAAAGTAGCTGTATAGGGACGACTTTAAGGTCATAGGACATGGACCCAGTTTCCAGGGCATAGGGTTTAAAGTCCCTTAGCCTCAAACCCTTAACCTATTAAAAGGGTAGCTGGGTTAGAAGGAGGGAATTCGAGGCGAGGTAGACCTCAAAGACTCTACTGCACCTCTACCCTAAACCCCTGAACCCTGAAGCCCTAAAACCTATTAAACCCTACCACTTAAACCATAACACCCGAATTCTTTATCCCTACATTGTAGATCTGAAATCCGGAGCCATCTGATCTTGACGAGGCAAAGACAAGCAGTTCAAGGCCAGTGCAGCAGATTTCCGGTACGCAGTTGGTGTTGTTCATAGCGAGTTTATGTTGTTCTCGGACATGATCGGCCGCCCTACATCGAGACTCTTGGGACTTAGTAACTACTGTTATAGGACCTTGATTGGCGTTATAAAAGCCTAGGGATCAAAGTAGCCCAAAAGCCTAATTTAGTATGGTCTTTGGGCCCAAAAGCCTTAATATATGAGTCCTTAGATCCCTAGAGAAAGTAGCTAGCAGCACAGTATTACCCAAAACCCAAAACCCTAAACCCTAAACCCAAGCCTAGATACTACGACCCATGACTTCAGGTTTGAAGGTTTGCAGGATGACTTTCTATAAGGGATCTATAAGGGTACTATAATATAGGGGCCTTAATAATTAGAATATGGTTTTGGGGCCCACTAAACTACAGATATGGAGCTGAAGCGTATCACTAGATTCCGTGGATGAACACGCCGTAGCCCACGTCCCCCGCGCACTGCGCGGTGGGAAGGTATGTTTTTTTTTGAACCCGGCTTCCCTTGCTAGATCTCCCAAGCAGAGTCTGAGTATCTTCAGGCAGGCCCCACCCCAAACCTTGAACCCTGAACTCCTACAGTAAACCCCTTAAAGTTGGAAACCGGATTAAGGCCAAATAGTGCTGGGATTCCCTATACATTACCCTTAAGTATTGAGGCTATTGGGTTTCCAACTTTTGGGCTTCTACCATAAACCGTAGCTCCTGAAAGTCTCAGTCAACCCTGGCAGCCGCTGGGTGGTGCTGATAAGATTGGATCGAAGAAGTGTTTGGGGTATTTTGGGGCAGAGGGTTTAGGGTGATGGTGGTGTTGATGCCCGTGATGTAATCAGCAGGCTAAAAGCATCATTGTGACACGACTCGGCTGCACGTGCCAGAATGGCAGTGATTGTTCACGGTGTCTACGGTTAGGGCTCATCCATCTCCAGAACAACAAGAAAACACATTTCCACTGCAGCAGCCATCTTGCCACTACTGCTTGACATTAACCAGGACCATCTAGGAGGACCCCACGAGCACTGTCACTGCAGTTTCAGCTCCTTCGTTTTATGGCAAGTAGAGCAGTTATCGCAATAGGCCCCAATAGGCATAGTACTTCCAGAAACTGACCCCTGCGACGACAGCTGAGTTTAAGGTTTGGTGTCTACTGTTTCCAATGCCTCCCCGACCGAAGGTGGACATCTGCGGAAAGAAGGGGGCCAAGTACGATCGATATCCGGAGTGACCCTCAATCCCAAACTCCAACTCAGCGATATCATGTGTCGTAGCGCCTTACCTCCACAACTCTACATCCTGGATGCCGTAAGCTCTGAAACCTAGAGTCCAAACCCTAAGCGTGTTGTGAGTCGATCCCCAGTTTCGTCGACACTAAACTTGCAGGAAGCTTCTCCTTGCAGGATCCTCGATGCTTCCAAGCTTCACTGACGATTCTCGATATGGGAGTTTCCGAAGATTGGGGGTCCCTAATATAGGACCCCAAATAGTAGGATCCTGATTAGAAATAAGGTACCCCTAATTTTTCGGAAACTCTCATATGTCCTGATTAATGGGGCCGAAAATCTCGAAGCCCCAAAATGATCTGCACCCCAAGCTTGGACAGCCGGCAACCAAAATCCCCACAGCCCTAACCCTCAGGTTCCAAGTGCCCAAATAGTAGGGTTTCAAGGTCCAAAAACCATTCAGAGTATGGCTTCTGGGACCTAAAACCCTACTATGTGGGTACTTGGACCCTTTGGGTAAAGGATCCCTCAAGCCCGACACTCCATGTCTTCTTCTTAGTAGCTGAGTGGATACACTTTACACTTTTTGGGATAATATGATCCACTATAAAACTGAAAATGTACACTTTTTGGGGCCTATGAACTCAGCAACTAAGTCTTGAGTGTTTTGGGTGAAGCCCTAAGCCCTAAACCCTTAAGTAATGTTGTGTCGAGGGTTCAGAACACCGTAGGTTTTGCGGGTTCCAGGTAGGGCATTTAACGGAACAGTTTGTCGGGAGATTCCTAAACCCTAAACCCTAAACCGCTTTTGTCGGGAGTTCAGGGCTTGCTCTCTTTTATGTAAGCATAGGGTTTCGGGCTTGTATGGGTGGTTGTCAAAATTAGGGTCCCTTTTTGGGCCCTTACTATAATATGGCACCTATTATTTAGGGTACCCAAAAAAGGGCCATAATTTTGACAACTACCCATATTGGTTTTAGAGGAGTGGCACACAAGACCCAGAAGCCATGGCCAAAACAAGCTGCAGAGCCCGAATACTTTTGGGATTGAAGGTGTAGGGTTTAGAGTTTAAGGTGTTTAAGATTCAACGGTGGCGGGTTTCAGTGTTCCCCGCAGCGGCCCTACCCCAGGTTCAGAAGGTACTGGGTGCATCCTAAACCCGAAGCAACCCCCAACAAGCATAAGCCACAGACTCCAAACTCGAACTCCTAAACCCTAAACGCTTAAACCCCGAAACTCAGAAACCCGAAGCATAAAGGGGTCAGGCTTTTTAGGGAGTCCAGACCAAAGTTCAGAAGGTACTGGGAGCATGGTGCTCCTCCGCCGAACTTAGAGACCTTCGCGCAGGCGAGGGGCATGTTGGCATTCTGTTTTCTGGTTTAGGGGTGTAGGTCAGCAGTTTAGGGTTTCGGTGTTTATGGGGTTTGAGGTTTAGTTTAGGGGGTCGGTGAGGGTACTACTTGGAGGCCCAGGGGACTTAGTAAGTAGGTTATAAGTAGAGTTATAACTGGGGTAGCTCCATGTAGGGTACTTTTGGTATTAAATCTGCATATAGCATACTTACTAAGTCCCCGGGAGCAGGGCGGGGGAACCAGGAGCAGGAGGACGACTCTTCAGAGGAAGAGGAGGAGGACCTCTAGATTGTACATCCTTGTCCTTGGGCTCCCCAAGGGTCATCCCCTAGGGATCTAAGGACTCGTACATTGAGGATTTTGGGCCCAAAGACCATACTATATAAGGCTTTTGGGCTATTTTGATCCCTAGGGATCATAATCACCACCACCATCATCACCATCATGTCATCATCAACATCACCAGCATCGTCGTCATCATCAAACACTTTCTTCGTTACCATCTTTTGTAGCAGCCCTGACACAAGCTCGAAGGCTTAAATCGAAGCTGAGGCAGGAGGAACTCAAACAGAACTGTGGCTTCATAAGAACCCTATAAGCCCCATGTAATGAGGCACTATACAAGACCCAGCAGACAAGCAAGGAGCGGAGCCACACCGGATTTAGTATGTAGGGTTTAGGGCTTAGGGGTTTAGAGGTTTAGGGGTTTAGGGGTTTAGGGTTCTTGGGGGGCTATAAGTACCCTAAGTAGGTTTGTCCTAGTTATAACCTTGCGTATAGCCTTACTTACTCTGTCCCACGAGCCTTTTAAGCAATCCTAACCCTACACCCTAGACCCTAAACCCTAAACCAGAAACCCTAAACCCTACAGGCCCTAGAGTCTAAACTCTAAACGCCCTAAAGCTCAACGATGCGTGAAGCCTGGNCCCCCCGCCCCCCACCCCAACCCATATAGTAGAACCCTTATCGATCCCTTTTAGGCCGCCCTTTAAGGAACGCTTAAAGGAAACCCTGTAAGGAACTTAGGGAGGCCGTTGAGGACCCCTTTAAGGAGCCTTAGTTCCTCAGTCCCCTAAGGAGCCTTTACCCATAGGCCCCATAGTAGTTCCTTGTTGGGGTTCATATTTAGAATTCCCTAAACCCAAAACCCAAAGGCAATCCCAAAAAGGAACTGCTATGGGGCCTATGGGTAAGCAGAGGACCTCCTGAACCAGCCCATGGGCGACGTCCTCGCCCTGGGCTCTCGGGGTGGCCAGGCCGGGGCGTGTTGAAAGTTTAGCGCTTAGTTTAGGGGTTAAGGGGTCCTCTAAGGGGTCCTCTAAGGGGTCCTCTAAGGGTTCCTTTAAGGGGGTCCTTTAATGGGATCTATAGGGGTTCCTGTCAAGGTTTAGGGTTCAGGGTTTAGGGGTTCAGAGGTTTACAGGCGCTGTCTGCCCGGATGCGAAAGGGATTGAGCTTGTCAGAGCCGTAAGCCCGCACCCCTAAAACCTGAAACCCTACAGAACCAAAAGCCAGAGTGTCTTCGGTTGGAAGCACTCTTATTCAATCGCTAGGTTTCCTGATTATACCCATGCTAGCCTGGGAGTTTCCGAAAATTAGGGGTGCCTTATTTCGGGGTCCTCATAATGAGGGTCCCAGTATTTAGGGTACTATATAAGGGTCCCCTATTGTCGGAAACTCCTGTATACCGCCAAACCCTAGTCTATTTGTTAAAGCCCCTGGAAAAGTGAGGTAGTGCTGCCTCACTTCTGGAAGCGGCCTGGCTTCGGTCATGCTAGCATCTGTCCAGGTTGAGCTTTTTGGGCTGCTGGCTGTTGGACATCGCTGCAAAACTAAGCCCTAAACCCTAAACCCTAAACTAGGAACCCTAAACCCTAAACTAGGAGCCCTAAAGCCCTAAACTAGGAGCCCTAAACCCTAAACTAGGAGCCCTAAACCCTAAACCAGGAACCCTGAACCCGAGACCCTAAACAAGGATTTCAGACTTAGCAGGATCAGGGGTCTTGTGAGGACTTCTCCTCAACCATATAAACTAAGGGAGCTCTTTACCTAGCTTCTTGTCGGATGTCTCAAGCCCAGGTGTTACAGGTGGCTGAAAGGCAACCCCAGCCAGAGGGGACGAATCCTGGGCCTTCTCCAGCAGACAGACCCCCTCGCCTTGGCCACCCGGGATTTTTCCAGGTTGTTGGATATTTTGCTGGCAATTCGGGCGAACGACCTGCAGCCCGTACGCGTCGAGCACGCATGGACCGAATCACGAGTGCCCTATCTGCAACTACAACTCCATCCACTGGGAGGCTCGGCGGATGCCTTCGGGGCATCATCTTGCCGTGGCTGCGCTGTACGCGCTACCCGCTCTCTGGGAAACTGGACCGGGCCAGAGTCTAGTCTGAGACTTGAGAAAAGCTGGCGACCATCGCGCAAGCGCCAGCTTCCAGGGCTTCTACATACTGCCGAGTGTAACTGCGAACAGGAGCCGAGCCGTACTAGGAGCATCCTTGACCCCAAACCCTACAAACCCTAAAGCCTGAACCACAAAACCCTATAAACCCAGAACCCTCAAAGCCCAAACACTACAAACCCTAAACCATTAACCCCAAACCCTATGTAGACCTTGAACCCGAAAACTTTAAAACCCTATGAACCCTAAATCCCACACCCCCGGGTGTTGGGTTGAGGGCCCCACACGGGGCAGGCATGGAGTTCGAGGTAAGATGGGGGCTTGAATAAAAATAGCAATATTGACAATTGCATTCAATACAAAAGGAACAATAATAATAGTAATAATAATAATATTAGCAGGAACTAAGAATAATAGTACTACTCAGAATCGGGTTTGGGTCTGTATTGCAGTATATCTTTATTGAGGATCCGTAAGGAGCAATGTTACTAATTACTCAGGCTTCCACAATAGCACCTGAACCCTAAACCATAACCCCGAAATCAAAGCTCCTTGTCCTATCGCTGCCAGTAGTTGTCCTGTTCCTGAGCACGAAAGTTCCAGCCTCACTCCTGAACTTGTGCAGACAGATGCCCCATCCGTTTAGAGCCTGGGGCTTTTGAGCTTTGCTGGCATTCCAAATCGTTCAGGCCTTCCTAGGCTGGCGAGGGTACTTCGGGCTTTTGCGCTGGCAGAGGGTTTATGGTTGGAGCCGTCTACGCTTTAGAAAGTTGTTTAGATGTTGGTGCAGTGTTTCCCACCCCTAAGCCTTAAACCCTCGTTCTATGGGGTTTCGGTTGCAGTCCCCACAGCTGAGGGCACTGGGAGATCAGATCCCCCCGGCAGTGGTCATCAATGGAGGTGGGTGTTGGGACTCACATGGTGTGAGAAGGACGAGTCTGATTTTGGGGTTGAATAGGTAGCCCTTATCGCCCCCACACATTTTCTATAAGATACCCCAAGACCCTATTCGGAATATGTGGCCCCCCTCTTGAACAATAAAGGTCGAAGGCTTTCGAGCTAAAACGAAAGACCCGACCTGCCAAACAAGCAAGCAAAGCAGACTAGCCAGCTGAGAGTGTGTTTTTTTCTGGGGGGATTCTTCTTCAAGCATCTTCGGGCCAGGTAGGTGACTAGATGCGATAACAATTCGCGCGTGCAGCCAAGTTTCACAGCCGCCGGAGGTTATAGAAGTTTCGCAAGGAAGCCTTGCAGTCGTCCGTGTATAGACCCCCTTAAACACGGAACCCCTAAACCCTGAACCCCTAAACCCTAAACCTTTAGCCCGTAAACCTCCACACCCTGAACCCCGAAACCCCTAAACCCTAAACCCTAAACCCCTAAACCCTGAACCCCTAAACCCCTAAACCCTAAGCCCCTAAACCTTTAACCCGTAAACCTCCAAACCCCTAACCCAAACCCTGAACCCCATAAACCCCCTAAACCCCTAACCCCTAAACCCCTAAACCCCTAACCCCTAAACCCCATAACCCTAAACCCTATACGCCCCTGCACTCCGGGGAGGCTGTGCCATGAATCTTCCGGGCCCAAAGATCCCCTGGCCGAGCAAAGCGGTGACAATCCTGCTCATGGGCGGCCAGGAGAGCAGGGCCTTTGGGGTTTAGGGTTTAGGGTTATGGGGTTTAGGCTTTAGGGTTATGGGGTTTAGGGTTTAGGGTTATGAGGTTTAGGGTTTAGGGTTCGTTATCGGGCTTAACATAGGGGCCTAAAGTAGTGACCTATACCATTTTGGGGGGGTTCCTTATCATCATTAGTGTGAGGGTTCACTATCGGGCTTACATCGCCTAGGGTTTAGGGCTCTTCGGGCTTAGGGTTTGTAAAGTTTGGGTTTTTGGCAGGGTTTAGGGTTTAAGTAGTTTGGTTTAGTAATTTAGGGTCCAGGGTGTAAGTGGCTGGGGTTTAAGGCTTGGTTTATAAGAGTTTAGATAGTTTGGGCTTAGGGTCAAGGGTGTACATAGGAAGGCACGGTTTCATATCATAGCGCAGAAGCTGCAAGTCCCTACCTAGAGGCTCCATAGTAGTTCCTTTTTGGGATTACCTTATAGGAATCTATATATGAACCACGAAATGGAACGACTATGGAGCCTCTAGGTAGTTGACTGTTTGCAGCCCCCGAATTGTGCAGCAGAGCACGTTCTTGACCCATGAGGTGCATCGCATGCCCCTTAACATGCTGGCTAGTCGGGACACAGGTGTATAGGAGCCCAAAAGCTTGTTCTAATTATTTTCAGGCCCCTCCTAAACCCTACCTAGGGCTTCCTTTGGCATCTTTATTTGTGTACCTAATTTTTTGTGCTCGAGGGGGTCCCTGATTAGCTATTGAATCCCGGAAAGCGCACAATGCAAAGAGAAAGCGCACAGGCAANTACCTAGGGCTTCCTTTGGCATCTTTATTTGTGTACCTAATTTTTTGTGCTCGAGGGGGTCCCTGATTAGCTATTGAATCCCGGAAAGCGCACAATGCAAAGAGAAAGCGCACAGGCAAGGTTCCAGTAATTACATAACTGCACGCACACAGCTGCTGATCTTCTTTCACTTGGCGGCCCTGGCTGAGTCTTGGTCGTGTGCAGTGGAAAGTCCGGAGAAGCATCGTGCGATACTTGATTAATGCCCGGGAGAAAACCCTAATCGGTGTCGTGTGGGCATAGCAGCGGCGGCTCATACGGGCGATACGCCCTACGAAATCCTCATCGGACCAGCAAGCCCAACCTGAGAAGCTGCACTTAGGCATGCACACACCATACCCGATGATTAACATCATATTTAAATTCTGACACCTGCCGAGAAGCTGAGGCTGTTGAACACAGCAGTGGCTCCACTATCGAGTTGGTGTTGGAGATCTAACCTGGGCTTACTGGAATCTTTGGAATAACAATTAGCAGGCCCAAAACCTGGAATTCTGTATCTATTCCTATAGCTATATCGCATCCTAGCCACACCAAGTGAACTTGATTATGGCATTTCGGTCTCATACGATACATCGGCCACTGGAAGCTGGCACACATGATACCCAGCTGCGCATAGCCCTCCTCAGATGGAAGCCAAAGTATACGCCTTTATGGCAATGGCTGCAATTTAATCTAAGCATCCATCATCTTGAAACCAGCTTCCACAGCGACACGAGCAGAGCTCTCAGTCATCCACATGCCACAGCTGTAGAGGGTTTTGAAGTGAAGATTTACCGCTTTGGTAGTCCAATGCAGAAGCCGGAACAGATCACGAAAGCATTCTCCCTGAGTTGCTTAGATATCATCGTACCCTAAACCTACATGTAAGGCCTTATTATAAACCCCATGAAACGATAAACCCTGTTAGAAATCCCGTAAACCCTAAACCCGGGACCCCGCCTACCCTAGTCACCCAGTCATAATCGGACGGAAAAGCAATTAAGAAAGCTTACAAAGCAGCTTGGCGAGCTGCAATTGTGGACTCATCGACGGAGTTCATCTGATCCAGCAACCAAGCTCCAATTACAGCAGTGTCGTGGCCCTTGCCACACCCTTGTGGGTAGTTCGATAGCCTTCAGTGATTCAGCTGGGTTCCGACAACCATCGATCTGACTTGCATGCAACATAATAATAATTAAGTTGAGCTAGGGGGCGATTGCATTTTGAAGGCCTTGAGGCTGAATTCCGTGAGGGATGTTGTTTTTTGTGTTCTTTGCACCAGGTTTTGAAGCAGTCGAACCCGACCCGAAGCTTAGCCCCAACATTCCTGTAGTTCCCGAAGATTCCTAAGTGTGCTAGAACCAGAATCGAACTGGATATCCAATCTTTGCCCCAGCCATTGATTGCGTAGCTGTGGGCGGGGTCGCTTTTGATAAACTGAGCACGGTCCCCACTTGGGAGGTCCCTGAATGGAGATCTTCTGTCCGGTTTGAAGCAAGATGGAGCCTGTCCATTTCGAGGGAACGTTCGCGCAGTTCCCGTCTGGCTCATATCGTACCAATCCTGGCATGGGGATTTAGCAATCTTGATTATTCTTTCTATTAGCAGTATCGATAGGGTTTAAGGCCGGTATACCATAGGTTTCTCGTTCGGGGTCATATAGGATTGAATGGTTATACAATTTGATAACACATCGGTGGGATCAGGATGTCTGATAATTCGTAGCCAAGCTTCTCTAGCCGGGCAGAGATGACACTTGCGAATACAATTGAATCCAGTGCAAAGGCGAGCTGCAGTCCGCAGAAATGGCCAGTCTCCTTTTAGACCCACCGGCACGAAGTGGAATCTGTAGGATTTTCCATGCCACTTCACCTCTGGCTATGGATCTCGACCCACAAGCCCCTGGCCCGAACAAGTAATATAAATGCAGAATTGCATAATACATCCCAAGACACTGTCAAGCCCTCCTCGTACAGCTTCAACCAATCCTCGACAAGTGCCCGGTGCAAAACTTCCAGTGTTCGCGAGGCATAGTACTCGCTCGGCACGACGGCAAACAGCAGACGTGTGGTGAAGCTGTGCCTGGGATACAAAAGATGGGGCTTTGGGTTTGGGCAAGATATCTACGTAGATTAATATAGAGCAAGATTCTACGTAGCTTAATATAGATATTATCATAACTATAGGTGTTTCGGTTGCGGTAAATAAAACAAGAGTCCCACTCGAATTTGTGAACTCAGGACCACGGTGTGTTATGAGTGGTTGGTAGGCTTCAATCATAATTGGGCGCTTCAATTTGCCTCTGCCTTCATCACCATGAAAGCTGAATGGAATCGCGGTTTCCCATTCAAAATCCCTGCTGTAGAAGTCCAACTCTGGCTCCACTTGCCGATACTGGGTCCAAAAATCTTTGAAAACTCCACGATACCTGACATCATCAATCGTGTATCCAGATAGTAGAAATTGCCCACCAGTGGAAAAGAGTTGCTTCGCCCAGGATGATAACATCATGGTCGGGTAGTTGCATGTGTGCACCTTCGGCTTCCCTTTGAGAATTCTGATAGGGGTCGGAACAGTAGTAATAGTGACTGGAAGGGTTCGGCCAGTCCGGTGAATCAGGCGATGCAGGTTGCGACTATGATTGCGACCTCCCTGCCCACAATTTGCCAACTGCGATAGCTGCACATCTACCACACCTCGCAAAGCACAGGCTGCTGCACAGCTATGAGCACCCGATCAGGTTGGTTGAGTTTGCAGGATCGATAAATTACTGGTTGAGAAAGGGTTTTGGCGACCTTAATCGGTTTAAGGCTTATATATTAGGGCAGTTTATGACACAGTTTCGGTTAACGATTTGACAAGAAACCATGTCGACGAAGCTTCTTGTCGGCAATCGTCGCCAGATCGATCACATGCTTAGCTGAATCAGCCTCGGCAACCGATCCATAAGGCCTTAAGGTATGCAACTTCCCGACAGACCCACACCCGAACATACTGCAGTATTGCCAGTAAGTGGCTCCTTCTGCAAAGCCATAAAAAAGAGCAGCAGCCAAGTCATCATCGACGCTGCTGTCTTCGTCGCTGTCGGATCGCCCTGCAGGAGCATTGTCTCTCACATGTGATTCATGACAATGTGTGCGTATATTAAATTATATATGAAGCAGGCCTTGGTTTCTCGCCGCAGCTCTCAACATGCCTGCGAAGGGAGTGTGTAGTAGAATGTAGCGGGGCCCGAACAAAGTCAGAGCATGTGCATGACCGCATGGATCAATAGGCTGTGCTCTTTTTTTTCCACGAACTCGGATCCAAAGATGCTCGAGATCTAGACATTCCCCGAAATTGCATTAGTGCGTGAGTGCTTCTGCACAGTCGCACATGGAAGTGCACGGCAACGACTGGTGCATGCTCCCCTAATAGTGCAAGATCATTTCTAGACTCCATGCGTGTGCTCACATCTGCATGCATGTCGCTGCAAGGCGCCCAAAAAGACTAGTGATCGAGACCCAGTCTGAAACCTAGCTACTTAGCCTTCTTCTCCTTCTTAACCTTTTTCTCCTTCTTGTCCTTCTTCTCCTTAGGAGGTGTGGATTTTGTCTTGGCCTTGGCCTTCGCTCCCCCAACATTGGAGGAGGGACCGCGCTTCATCATCGACCTCATGTAGACCGATCAGATCACGGAGAATCAGATCACGGAGCTCGTGGCCACTCGTGGCCTGCTGCTACTGCCTGCAAACAGTGCTCGAAACCGATCTAGAATTCAGTCAGGGCTCTTTGCTCTCACGATGTAGTTGTTCATAACGACGTCGTTCTTCGTGATGCTTGCGTACAGCTGCAGCAATGCGTCATTGAAGTCCCTCGTTTGGGGTTTGGGGTTTAAGTTTAGGTAACATTGGGCTATCTATATGGGTTATAGATCGATATATATATATATATACTATCGATCATATATATATATATATATTTGTGCCCAGGGCTAGGGCCTCCGATGTATGGGATACGTACCGATGTGTGAACCCAAGGACTATAGATACCCTAGACTATACCCTATCGATTCAGGCAAAGGGACTTATCACATGCACCGTTCAATGACTCCGATTGCTTCTCTGTCAGCAGCTTGTAGTTCTTCTTCATGGTCGCAAGCAGAACAGACAGCTGATCCTTCAACCTCGAAAATCACCAAATGCTAGGCTCAGATGAGCCAGGGTTGTTTCAGCCGGGCACACAAAAAAAGGCTGCGGTGCAGCTTGGTAGCGAGGTGGCTCGATTGTTCTTCAAGCCCTCCAAGGTTTCCTGGGATGCACAAGTGGGTCTATCAGAATTTTGCTCATGATGCGAAATTCGCGAGCAAGCATACAGACCTGAGCGGGTCTAGATCCGAGAGTCCATCAGATCCTCGCACGAATCAACCTTCCTCCCCAATACCTCGATGAAGCTGGCCAGAATAGAGGTCGCAGAGGCATTGTGGCACAGGGTCGGGAAGATGATCCTCGGATATCGATCGTTTAGTTGTGAGACCAGGGTTTAGGGCTTAGGGTTTTCTACACACGACACGAAACCATAATGCACACCTAGATTCTTGAAGGAGGCTGTGCTTGCATTCGTTGTTACCGTAGCATTGTCTGTTGCAGTGACACCAGTGGCACCAATCAGATCGCCAGCGGAGGCAGACATAGTCGGGATGTCTGACCCGAGCAAGAAGCCGCTGTCATCCTGTGATCATATTAGCTGACAGGAGATTTAAATGGGAAATAAACGATTAAGTTTAATCTATAAATTATATTAATCGGGGCATAGCCTACATTACGATCGATTATGTGCGACCCAGATATTCCAGTGTAGCTGGTAAATTAAAATATATAATTAATGGATCGATAATTATTGATCCCCGTTTCCAAAAGCCCCTATTTCCAATTCTGGTTCCCTAGAGCTGTTGGGACTTGAATCTTTTTAACAGAAGGCATCGAACAGAACTCGGGGATATGGTCTAGGTATAGGACTGTAGGGTTGGAACAATTCCGGCGTAAGGAGGTTGTCAAGGGTTCAATTCGGCTTGGGGTTTAGGACCTCGAACCCATAGGCCACATGATACTACGTACTGGTGAGAACACCATCCAATATTTATCAGTGACCCCTGCCCCAGCCAAGGTATATCGGGAACGACAAGTACCCATCGGACGACGAGTTGAGCGAACTTCTTCAGGCTTGTAGGTGTCGGGTTTCACTACTCGTGTGGGTCTGGGTTATCAGATTATGGGGCTTTCGGGCTTTCAGATTTAGGGCTTTGAGGCTAGCAGAAGCAGGGTGTCGGGATAAAAGGGTTTAGGACCTCTTAGACCAGTGAAGACATGAAACTGATACACTTTACCCGGATATGCATGAACCTCACCGGTTGAGAAACTGGCCGGGAAACAGCATACATAGGCACAAGCGTACCTATATGCATACCTGCATGTGCATGTACCATGCATGTATATAATGTTATGAAACGAATGTGTATATATGCATATATATATAT
>BGNK01000216.1:377325-405728 GCA_003297005.1 Symbiodinium sp. clade A Y106
ACTGGCCGGGAAACAGCATACATAGGCACAAGCGTACCTATATGCATACCTGCATGTGCATGTACCATGCATGTATATAATGTTATGAAACGAATGTGTATATATGCATATATATATATATATATATGTGTGAACACACAATTTAGAGAGAACGATAGCATGCACTCGATATAAATATATATATATATATATATATATATATTAATTTAATGTATATTAGAGAATATATATATATATATATTAACTTAGAGACATATATGCATGCAATGTGCATACACTATATATATATATATGTTCTTCGGGTGGAATGCATAGACACTTAAAGCCATGGATTTTTAGTGAACGACTTAGTTAAGTGTGCATTAATATGAGTGCTTTATGAAATGAAACACATGCAACGANTATATATATATGTTCTTCGGGTGGAATGCATAGACACTTAAAGCCATGGATTTTTAGTGAACGACTTAGTTAAGTGTGCATTAATATGAGTGCTTTATGAAATGAAACACATGCAACGATCGGTTATGAAAGTTAATCGGGCGTGAATGTCGTGCTGCATGACACCCGGACAATCCTCGGCTTCGAAGCTTCCGCTGATATTGATTTCTTGGCCGCTCTCGTCACACAGCTGGAAATCGTCGTTGAGCACGAAACGGCCTTCCTCCTCTCCGTGGATTTCGCTGTGCCGCAACAAGCCACGGGACTTGGCCCAAGCGAAACCATGGTCACACATGGCCCTTAGTTGTGCACAAATGAAGGAGGTCTCAAATACCTTTTCGTTGCATCTGTTGAGCACACGTGAAATCTTAAACGGCAAGTCTCTTCGTCCAATGGGCGTTGGCCATCAACCATGGGCGGGTGTACCACCCGCCAGATTTTTTCAGGGCCAGGCTCCGCTTGTTCCACTTGCGAACAGCAACTTCCAGGGAAGCAAAATCCCCGTGCTGCTTCAGCAACGATCTCAACTTCTCCCCTAGGTTTGTCAGTAGTCAGCTCAAATAAGCATGACCACATGAAACTCATGCATACACACATATACTCTAAAGTGTAGATCGGGGCACTGCCCTCATCTGTCTTATACATTGCCAAGGCCTCCGCTGAGCACTTCAGCGACCCGCACTTGCGGGGCTTGAAGTACCTCCGAAGCCTTAGAGAGACCAAGTGGTTTCGGTGCATGTGGGCACATGTATTCGATGATATCACATGATCGACAGCATCGTTCTCCCGAGTAGCCGCCAATAGGTCGGGCTTTGCGCCCGGGCCTTCTTGCCGGACTTCTCCGGGCTAGCATCATCACTCGACAAAGCGGAAGTGGCAGCAGTAGGAGCCTCAATCGAATCTAGGGAGCTGTTGTGTACGATATTTATATTGCATGAAAATTGTACTATAGTGCACACAGATGATATGACGAATCTTGCTAGTAACGAAGCTAGGCACAACCGGGGAGTGGGCTTCTCGCTCTCGGTGGCGCTTCTTGCTTCCGGACTTGCTCGGAGAATGGTGCTTTAAAAGCTTCTCATAGAGTCCCAGCTCAGGGTTCGCGGGGGCCTTGATGGACGGGGTGCCCTGGCCTTTGCCCTTCTTAACAGGAGGGCTCCCCATCCTGATGAGGTTCTTGGTCGGGGTCGCATTAGGAGCCTTGGGCTCATCACCTGTAGAGCTTCCCATCCTGAGGGTTGCCTGAGAATCTGCCCACATTAGCGGGTCTCGCTGTGCATCTTGGCTGCTTGCCTTGAAACTGCCCAATGCAACAGCCTTCTTGCCAGCAACATCTCCCGGAATCGACTCATCTGGGGCAGTGCTCTGCAAAGCGGTGAAAGGGGCACCTAGGAAGAGGAACCCCAAACCCAGGAAATCCCAGATAAGGCCTATGCTATGTCATCTATATACCAATATACCCTATAAGGCTTATTCGCTCTGGTCGATACTTAGGAAAAGACCCTCTCAACTCCTAAGCCTGCACCCTATGGCCTGTACATATAGGACCTTAATTTAAGCTAGGCTTTGTAAGACCCGGAAGAACAAGCCACCGGGGATCGAAGGCGGCTCCTCCTTGCTGGCTGGGCGATTCAGCTGCGACTGCAAAGCTGCAATGCGAGCCTTGGCCGCCTCGGATGAGCAGGTATTATATAGTATAGGGATTGGTAGCAGGAACATGCAGGGATGATTTGTTGCGATCATATGCCGAGCTGCTGCAATCCTTTCCTCCAAGGCTTGAGAGTTGGTAGCTGGTTGAGCAGGCTGCATGGTGTTCACCAAAGCAACCCCTGCGACTAAAGTCTGAGAGGATAGCTGCCGAGAGGCCATCCTACGTACACTTTCCTGTTGGAACACACAAGCCACGGCGATCAACCTAGCATAAGCTCTGCAACACAGCAAGCACGTGTATATGCAGCCCAGGACTCTGTGGCTTCCGACCCTCCGATAGCTCTGTTTCCGAAAACATTAGGATGTCTCGGTGCTACAGGCTTGCATTCCTTGTAGGAAGTAGCCCACACAGGCCTGCAAATTGAGGTTTCTGCTCGATCTTGGGGCTTCTATCAGGATGACCACGAACACTTTCTAAATATGCGCCCGTTTGCGCGAATATGCGCCCGGTTGGCGCGAATATGCGCCCGAAATGCGCCCTGCCATTTGCCCCAAACTCGCACCAAAAACCCGTTCGAGCAGTTTTGCTAATTAGTGCTCGGAAGATCTCTTCACTAGTGCTTGCAGGGTCATCAGCTCCAGTCGCAGCTCGTCAGAGCCCAGAGCCTGGGGTATAGACAGACGATCGAATAGTATATGGACACCCGAAACACCCCACTAAAAGCTTAACTTATAGCCCTCAGGAACCCCTACTCCTATTAACCCAGAGACCCTCTTTGGTGTCAGGTAGCTTCCCTGCGGACCTCTGCCACAAAGCTGTCCATCACATCGAGCCAGCTGTCTGGAATCCTGGGCATAATTATTATGGCAAGGAGGGCTGGTTTACTTAATACATATATAGCCGAAACTCTGACAGTGTCGGGAGTCGTAGAGATAGAACAGGACTTCGTGGAGGCCAGACTCATGCCAGAGATCCCCCAACGGCATGCTAGCAAAGAGCTCTTTATCTGTTTGCTTGGAATCAACCGGTCTGCGGGCTCGAAGACTACATCTCGAAGAAGCCGGCTCCTTAAGCCAGCTCTCGTAGACAGCCATCACACTCTTGGCAAATTCAGGGCTGTAGATCCTAAGAGGCACAAAATCGGACAAACCCAAACTGCCTATCCGAACCAAGAGCCATAGCCTAGCTTAACCGGGTGAAACCGACCCTATCCCGAAACCGAAGCAGCCCCTTGGGACCTTATGCAACACCGAATTCTTAAGGCAGGGCAAGTGGGTCCAGACTATATAGAGCATATATTATTTAATGGCTGCAGTACTTAAGACAGAAGGACTTCAAAGTGCATAGAGCATGTGAAGCCTCAACACCGAGGCTCGGAACAACCCGAACCCCTAAACACCTAAACCCCTAAACCCCTAAACCCCTACAGCCCCTACAACCCCTACAACCTCTACAACCCCTACAACCCTAAACCCCTAAACCCCTAAATCCCTACACCCCTAAACCCCTAAACCCCTAAACCCCACCCAACCACCTAACCACCCAACCACCCATACCCACCCACCCACACACACACACACCGAACCATGGCTTATTGTCATGCCAAACGAGCGAGCTTCTGGTTTGGCAAAGAAAACACAAACATCATGAGCATCAGTTGTGGTTGCCGGTGTGACCGGCAAAGGCAGTCGCTGCTGAAACCATTCAGGAATCTGGACTGATTTGAGGCTAAACTATATACATCATCATGAGTGCACATACATGCTTCTAATGGAATCTTGCCACTACATGTGTTGGCTTGTTGGGGTATTTGCAAGGCTGATCTAGGCTCGTTTTGAGATTCTTCCCACACAGGCAACCGGCTACTTTGACGACGACAATTAACATCTAAACTACCCGAATGATATCACACATCCTGTAGGTTTTGGAAGTTGGGGTTTTGTAGGATTAAGCTAGGATTTAGGGTTAAGGGTTTGAAGGGTTTAAGGGTATGAGGGGTGAGCGGGTTTTAGGGTTTAAGTATACAATTAATTAAGTTTGGTTTATATTAGTGCGTTAATTGGTCCTGACGTTAAACCCAGCGAGCAGCCCTGACTCCTTCAGCTCCTTCTTCTTGCCGGTGAAGCAAGCCTTGCCCCGTTTGTCAATATGTCTACCTGGGACAGAGGGATTGATTTGAGACACAGGGGTTTGCAGTTCAGACTTTGTGGCTTGGAGTGTTAAAGATTCAGACTGGAACTCGGGATGTGGGGCTTGAGGCTCGGGGTATGATTGATCCTAATTATAATAGAATTTGTCGAAGGTGCGTACAGTCTTCGTAGCAATGGTTCGCCGTGTGGCCTTTGTAAGTTTTCCTCGATCAAGTGCCTGGATACCAGCAATGGGACTAAACACCGTTGTTCTTTTCGGGGTCGGAGCTCCATGGTGCTGCATCCAGAAACCTGCTTGGTAGACCTCAGCCATCTAAGCTAGGTACAGACACGTGGAACCGGGCAAACACCGGACTGCAAGTTAAGACACATAGGCTACACGGTTGGCGAGCCATTCCCATCGAGCTGATCTGTATAAGAGTGATTGCAGGGGCTGCTCGACGATGAAGTTGCAAAACTTGGCCAATAGAACCAAGATCAACAGCACCATCCTCGGCCCATTCAGGTTGCCCATAAAGTATATGGACGGTAAACCAAACTGTATTTAATAAAGCCTAGGTTCCTCGATACCAAGCAATTGTTGCTCGACACCCAGCCCGACTGCATGTGCCCGCTCGGGTTCAAGTAATTTCTTCCAGAGGAGGATCTAGCGGTAATCCCCCAAGAACTGCAATCGGGGCCGAGGACCGCCAGCCCTTCTGGAACCATGTTCAAGGCAGTCCAGATCGCTACCCTGGCACGAAGCAGAGAGTGGGGACTTGGCCATATGGTATTTGCATTGCAGTGTTAATTGGGTTAAGTCGCGCATAACCAGCATTGCCGGTCATGTCCATGGACTCACCATGAACTCGGTCATATGTGGCCACCGCGTAGCCAGCTTCACACCTGAGCTAGTCGAACACCAGGCAGAGAGAGACAAAGAAAGAGAGAGGGAGAGTGAGAGAGAGAGAGAGGGAGAGAGGCGGAGACAGAGAGAGCGAAAGAAAGAGAGGGGGAGGGGAGAGGAGAGAGAGAGAGAGAGAGAGAGCGAGAGAGAGAGAGAGGGAGGGAGAGAGAGAGAGAGAAAGCGAGAGAGAGAGAGAGAGAAAGAGAGCGAGAGACGAGAGATGTGATTAAATAATATCTGATCTATTAATTAATATCAGTTTCCACAAAGATGTCTCTTTAGGTTTTAGGGTTTAGCCTATATGACCCATATATTTATCTAAATATATTTTCTCATTCATATAATGAATTCTCAATTTAAACCTATATAATTAACTATAAACCCTGAATAATTATTGTCAAGCAGCCAAACTTTGGACATGTTCCCGACTCCACTGAATACATCGAACAGTTGAAACCGTTCCTCAAAAGCCAAGTTGTCCATCCATCGAACGAGAAGCACCTCAACTTGTGAGGCCGAGTCATTTTAAAGAAATGGCACTGATGTGTGACCGATAACATCGACTAATATGGTTTGCAGCAGAGCCCCTGGCGACCCCAATCAAAACCTCAGCTGTGGGATATCTGCGTGTGCACAGCTTAATTATAATTACAATTGGCACGATTGATGCACTCGAACATGTTTGCGAATAACACAAATCACTGTGTGCGAGATGTTGTGACCTTCGGGGCACCGATCTGCATCAGATTGATCACGATTGATGGATCCATGCTCGCAGTCTCCATAATGTGGTACAACACTATACCTACAACAATCCTGCCAGCTTGTGAACAGCATCGGCTATGTAGGTGGAACCATACATGCAGCAACATGGAAAACCTTCGCTACGATCGAAACTTGCATGTGCAACAAAGGCATCAGTGGCGTGGCCTTGAAGATCGGCCCGAACTCTCCAGCCTTCCAGTCGTCCAGCATGATGCGGAGGCCGGGGCATTGCAAGCAGAACCTGCACACAGGTGCTTTGAACAATTGTTGTAATATATCAGTGATTTGCATGCCGTCCCCGATGCAGTCCAGTGCATATTTCTCTCTCTGATGCACATCGGATCAGACAGAACTCAAGCTTTGAGATCACATGGCACAGCGATGTTCTCACCGCAGCAAAGAATTAAATGTCGCCCCAGCAGAAGCAGGGCTCACCCCATAAGTGTGTACGCATGTGCATGCATAGCACACCGACCCGAAAAGCAACACTCGAGGCCCTCTTGCCACCAAGCTTGCAAACTCGACCACTGAAAACTGTGTTGGCTCTTAATCACTCGAAGATCAGTCTCATATCATTCGTAGATCACGGCGTCTCGCGATAGGCCTTAGATGTACCAACTGTACACAAGCAGCCAGCACGAACAAAGAAGAGAAAAGATCTAGCATATTAGCACACATCATATATTAATAGCATCGAACCGAAGTGGCTATTAACATAATGCATACCTTGATACCTTTTTAGCTTCCTCTGCGGCTTCTTCAGGGGTCTTCCCGGCTTTCAAAGCTGCTGCTTTGGTCTTGTGGTACGCTGACGACTTGCGGCTGGCCCTTGCCATTTGCTCAGCCTTTTTGTCGGATCGCTCTTCGGTGCCCCCCTTGCTTTTGGGTGCCTTCTTTGCCTTCGCCTTTGCCTTGGTTTCGGCCTTGCGCTTTCCACCCTGCTCCCTTGCTCGGTCGGCCTCAGCTGTGGAACCTGGCTCAGCTGGGCTCTCCTCGCTTTTTGCTGCTTTGCCTTTCGCCTTTGCTTTGGGGGAACCCTTCGCCGCAGCTTTTGGGTTGGCCCGAGCTTTGGCCTTCGCGGATGCACAGGCCCCTCCCTTACCTGCAGCCTTACCACTCCCTTTCTTGGTCTTCTTGGTTTTGGGGCTGGATGGCTCGTCCTGCTCCGGGCCCTCAGCCTCATCCTCATCACTTGGCTCACCTTTGCGCTTCGTGGCAGAAGGTCGGGGGGACGAGGATTTGTGGCCACGGCCCTTACCACGGCCCTTGGCACCACGACCGGCCCTTCCCCGACCACGACCCTTCCCACGTCCACGATAACCTGTACCTCCCGAAGAACAGGCGTCATCGTCACCCGAAGCCGAAGCCTCCTCATCATCATCATCATCATCATCTGCCGCAGGCTTTTTCTTCTTCTTGCTGTTCTTCGGCTTGGCACCGGCGCACTTAGTCTGCTCTTGGGGGCTCATGGCCGCCGCAGGCTTGACTGGGCAAGCTGGCAATGCCTTAGATATGTTGAGGCCGGAATTAGGGTTTGGGGGGTTGAGTTGCAAGGTTAGGGCTCGAGGCATCATTTCAAGGTTCAGGTCGGGGATAAGGCTTAGAGTGAAAACCCATTAATATCAAAGCACATCATCCACAGAAGCGTCTTTTGCAGCAGGGGCTTTAACATCTCCCACAGAAGCATCTGTTGCAGCAGGAGCAACGACAGCAGTCTCTGGCACCGTGTCTGGTTCTGCCTCCTCTGAAGCCAGTGTGTCCATGGTAACATCACGACGAAGCTCGACATCACCTAGAGTGCTAGGCCGTTCGGGAGAGTTGTAGACCATCTGCTCAATATCCATCGGACAAGTGTCCATAGCATCAGTGCCTTAGATTACATAGCAGCACATATGTAGGAAATCATCATGATCGAACAAAACTCTCAGCCACTCAAGTCAATCTGGGCTGCCGTAAGGAAGATTGCGAACATCCATTGGAACAACGGACACTAGTGGCTCGATGGTTGGTGTTTCTGGCTTCGGTTTGACACATGTGGTGACTCGGATTTCCTGTGGGTTTCGCTTCGGTCCGGCACATGTGGTGACTGGGATTTCCTGGGGGTGTCGCTTCGGGGTGACCAGGACCTCCTTGCTGGGCTTTCGTCCGAAATCAGTCTTCGGCAATTCGACTACAGTTTGCTTGGAAGCTTGGAGCGCCAGCTCCAAAGCCCGCTGCTCCAGCAGCAACCCACTCAACAGGGCCTCTTCCATTTGGAGTTGCTGTAGCTTGACCATCTCAGTAAGCTCAAATTCCTCGGCTTCGAGCTGTCTCAAAGCTTCAGCTTGGGCAACTTCATCCGGTGATGGGGTCCATGTGGTAGCTCGGGTCTCGGCTGGGCTATCCGAAACTTTGGCTGGGCTGGGTTTACACTCCTGCTCACGAATCCACCTGATATCTCCACCAAGCCCACAATGTAGGCAAGTGTAGCCCGTGACACGATCTTTGACAGTGTAGTGTTCACCACGAGCTTTTGCCAATGACATCGGTGTCAGTGGCTCATCATCATCACCACCTTCCGAAATTCTATATAGTTAAGCAGCGGCTACCTGTCGTCCTACTGGCACACATCATGCATATCACATCGGACCAGCCTGCCACCGCCTTCTTGGGAGGCGGGGTCACGATCGAGGGCGGCGAAGACGAAGATGCTGCCGTCGATCCTAGCAGCTTGGGATCGTACATGGTGAGGATCAGGGTTTGCGACGGAGTTTAAGGTTTAGTGTTATAGGCTGAGGTATATATATATATGTATATATATATAGAGTATACATACATTAACAGGGACAAGGGTTATTATTATTATTAGGGTTCTATATTTCGACTTAGCAGCCGGCATCGCCCGCTGGGGCAATGTCCGTAGCAACAGCACTCGATTTGAAAGGCGGCAAAGGTTCCCGGGGCACACAAGCTTCGGCGACAACCTTAATCACAATCACATATAAGTCTCTGCGTAGCAACTATGCAGCTATCGATCGACGTACACTACATGCTATTATAGCAGATGAGGCTCGGGGTCATCTTCAATCTCCGTCTCGCTTTCTGAAGACTCATCATCATCCGTTGACTCGTCATCGGATGGGCCATCCCCTGCAGCACATGGATTTATAATTAACGTATGATGTAGGACTATCGGTTTGTGCAAGATCTAGGCGCCTAGGTCTGCAGCTAAGGCACCATCGTTGATTTCCATACCAACATCTCGCATCATTTGTCGAAACCGGGAACAGCGGGGACTGTGAGGTCTTTTGGCGGCTCTGGAGAAGATGCTTACGAGACGACGGACGGCCCACGCCTGCGTCTTGATCTCCGTGCCTCGGATTCGAGTACATTCTATGCGCACAAGGGTTTGAGGGTCGTGTTTGGGCTGGATAATCGCACTCACTGCTGGCCCCAAGAAACTGGATGGGATTGCCTTGTTCATAGGACGGCAGTTGGCATAGAGGCGGTGAAGGTACTCGGAAACCAAATCAACGGAGGGTCGCAATCCTCAGCCAAGAACCCTTTCCCCCGAAATTATGATAGCAGGTCAAAGCTCTAGCAAACGACATGAGCCCAGTCTCCCACCAGGTTTATCAGTGGTACCAGGAGCTCACGATTTTCCACCACGACCGCCCTATTCAAGGCTTCCCCACTCAGAATCAAGAGGTTCTTCTTCATGAGCCGTTGCAGCACGATCTCACTTTCACTCCAAGCTTTTAAGACTGGACAGGATGAGTAAGAAGACTCCGACATGGCAGCCCCTTTTCGGTCGGATCTCGAGACACCGATCTTAAGAAGAGCAACACACAACCATGGAAGTTAGCATATCATCAATCTTATAAGTAGTTGCAGTGTCTGTGGAATGCCATGAATCATCTCGATGAGCCAGCTGATGCATCCAAAAGTAGATTGTCGATCATATGCAACCATCGTCCAAAGCTCAATTAAGCACGTGCAGCTAATGTGAAACCGGGGCCTTGGAAACAAAGCTCTGCCAGCCGCAGAAGCACCAGAGTACCTGCGGCTTCCGCATCCCAGCCCAGGTCCGGACTACAAGCTGACTATCGAGCTGGCAAGAACACACACTCACACACACACGCACACATACACAAATGCACAGGGCGGGGGGGGCGCACGACACCATGTGGAGGGGAAAGTCATTCAAGATTCGACGACAGAGCCGAGACGGCTCTGCAGCAGGGGAACCATTCCCGGTCACACCCCTGGAATTGTATGAAACTGCTCGGAGATGGGTGCTAGAATCTGGAAAGCGCACGTAGCTTTAAAGAAGCACTCGCAATTCCTACCACATAACCCCAGATGACCCATAAGTGTAACAAAACCCCTTTGCACACAAATATTCGGTACAATGGAAGGTCCAGGTAANAAAGCGCACGTAGCTTTAAAGAAGCACTCGCAATTCCTACCACATAACCCCAGATGACCCATAAGTGTAACAAAACCCCTTTGCACACAAATATTCGGTACAATGGAAGGTCCAGGTAATATATGAGTCCTTAGATCCCTAGGGTAATACAGTACGGCACCTAGTATTTAGGGTACCCCAAAAGGGACCTAAATTTTGACAACTACACACCTTGACCCGGAACGCTTGAACTTATGGTCGGGGGCTGCAGGCTCCCTTCCAGTCCATTTAAAGGATCCCTTAAAGGATCTTAGAGGATCCTTTAAAGGATCCCTTAAAGCAGTCCTGTTCTAAATCAGGCCCCCTAACGCCCTAAACCCTGAAATCTGAGCATGTGCTCAGGGTGGTGGCTCCGCGATGTCGGAGGCATTCAGGAGCGAACTTTAGGTTTCGTCTATTGTTGTTGTTATTCTTGGTCTTACTTGTTTATTATTCTTCTTGTCCTGATTTTGTTTATAAGCGGGTCTGATAAGGGAGTTGAGCTTAGAGTTTAGGGGTTGCGGTTCAGAGTTATAAGGGGGTCAACAGTAGGCTCCCAGTTGGTTTAAAATGATTGTGCAGGCAAGCGCGAGTTTGCATTGGGGGTTTTCAATTGGTTTCAGAGGTGTTTAAGGGTCTGTCTTCGAAGACCTTTTAGCTGAGCCCCCAGCCCCTTAATCGGACCCTACTTGGGCCCTGTACACCTACTAGACCTTCAACTAGGTAAGCCCTAAACCGCGTAAACCCCTTAAACCCCTCGGCCCCTTGAACCCCCTGGTCCTAAACCCTTGTCACTAACCCTTGTCTTTAGAGGCAGAAAGGGAGCGAGGGAAAGTTGCACAACAGGATCGTTGCATGGGAAGTTCTTGAGGTCATCGACTTCTTCTACAAGGTGTTTTTGAACGAGTCGACGGTGTCGGTAGTAGATGCCGTAGTCAAGACCGAACTGGTGAACAGCGCGGCAGACCCTAGGGTACGAAGCGGAACGCATTTCCCCGCGTCTCAGCGGTCCTGAGTCGCCCCGACGTTGAACCTTCGCATCCACCTCACGTCGTTGGCGAAGAAGGCCTGCGGAGAGTCCTCTGACCGGAAAGTGTCGGCTAGAGCCTTGGCCTTCGAGTTCCTCTCCACCAAGACTTCTGTTCAGAACTGGAACGAGGAGATCAAGGCCTTTACCAACATGCTCCAGGCGGTGTTCCTTGATGGTAGTGTGGACGTTTGGGGAAGGCAGAGTCGACTCTGGTGGCCGACTACTTGTACACGGCTTCCAAGGATGGCTACTAAATGGCGGGTATCAGCTCGACGCGGGGGGAGGATAATATACGTGTATGTATTTGCTGCCGGTTCGTTTGTTCGCGACGCCACCTCGGGTCTTTGGTTAATTTCGGTTTCTCGAGGTTGACGTTTGCTTGCTTCACTCCTCTGTGACGTCTGCCACAATGCGCCGAAAGGCGGCCGCGTGGCTTCCGTGGTCTTCCTCCTCCAGCCAATCTCCCGGCAGGGTCTATGAGGGATTATGTTCTATGAAGGTTCTAGAAGGGGTCCAAAAGGGTTCTGCATTCGGCGATCCTGTCTTCGTCGCGGATTAAACTTTCACAACGTCTTCCGTTTCGCCTTACCTCTTTGGGGGTTTACTGTTCAGGGATCTTTGCTTTGGGGTTTGTGCCACTCTGTCTCTGTGTGCGTGTGGGTGCATGAGCTTGCCGTCGAAAGCTTGGTCCAAAACCCGAAATCCGAGAACACTAAACCCTAGACCCTACACCCTGAACCTTAGAACCCTAGAACCCTAAAGCCCTAACCCTAGAACCCTGAACCCCAGAACTCTAGAGCCCTAGAACCCTAAAACCCTAGAGCCCTCAACCTTTGAACCCTAGAGCCCTCAACCCTTGAACCCTAGAGCCCTATAAACCCTAGAGCCCTAGAACCCCAGAACCCTAGAGCCTAAACCTATAGAACCCTACACCCCATCTTGAAGCCCGGAAGACCACCGAGCCGCCAACAAAAAGAAAGGAAGCTCCAAGTTTGGAAGCAAGGGCCCCTGAGTCCGAAACACCCCTCGACCATGTAGGTTTAGAGTTTAGTTTTAGGTTTTAGGGGTTTAGGGGTTTAGGGGTTTAGGGTTAAGCAATTATTCCTTTATAGCTGATTCTATAGGCCTTATAGAACTATATGCAGTACGATGTAGCTTAGAACCCTTTTCTGACTACTATAGGGGCCGAAATATATATATATATATATATATATATATAATTACCTATACTATTTTGGGGGTCCCTTATTATATTGATAGTATAATGGGCCCCAAAACGCAATTCTAATTTCTAAGACGCCTATGTTATTGAGGCCTCTCTAGTGACTCGAAGCCCTAACCCTTCACAGGAAGCCATTGCCCTCCAGTGACAAGCTCCACCGATACACAATTGTAACATCTGCAGCACACCCAGTTTTCAGCTCTCTGTTACGGCTGATGGACAAAATCCTGCATTACCCATTAAAGGAATATACCATAATTCCCATAGTTTAGGGTCCTTAAGGTCATGCAGGATTTTGTCCATCAACCGTATGGCTTGCTTTCAGGGTGTAGGGTTTAGGCCCGAGGTAATGTAGGAACCTGATTAGGAAACCTTGGGTCCTTATTGGGCTTCTTAATATGGATCCTAATATTTTGGGGTTATAGGGCCAGGGTTTCTTAATCAGGTTCTTACATTAGGCACTTCATGGGGTCTATGGGTATTTTAACCCTACCCGAAGATTCGAGGACCCAGTTTGTTGGGGTTCTGAGCTTAAGCACCAGGCTACACAGAGGGTCTCTGCGTCACCTTTGGAACCCTGCTCCGGGAGTGGCAGGGAAGGTAGGGTTTAGGGTTTAGGGTCTATTTTTTAGGGGAAGGGTTAGGGTTTCGGGTTCAGTGAGGGTGGGCCAGTTTCGCTCTTCGACCAGGCGTAGGTTTACATGAATGGAGCACTTGCGCGACTCACAGTTCCTGTTCGTATCTTCGCAACATGCTATGGGAATGCAGTTGCCCTTTGGAAAACGAACTGGTCAAAGGGCTCCAAGCGTAGGATGAAGGTAGTGAGGCCTTCGAACTTGTTGATCTTATCACTAGTACTTTTTCAATAACCCGAAGGGTCAAGTACCTAATAATCATATACTCTCCCGAATAGTAACCTACGTAACTACTATCCGAAACCTAAGTACCTAATTATTGGGTCCTTTGGACCCTTAGGGTAATTTTGTTGTTATTATTTTTACTTTGCTATGCTTCTTAGACAGGAGGCTACGCCTTGCCCCTGCGCACAGCACTCTTCTGTCCGGACAGAACTCCTAGTACAAGTAGGGTTTAAGGTTTAGGGGTTTAAGGTTTAGGGCGGAGGGTTTAAGGTTTAAGGTTTAGGGTTTAGAGGTTTTAGGGTATAGGGGTTTAAGGGTTTTAGGGTTTAGGGGTTTCAGGGTTTAAGGGGTTTAGGGTTTAAGGGTTTTAGGGTTTAAGGTTTAGGGTTTTAGGGTTTAAGGTTTAGGGCTTTAGGGTTTGGGCTTCCCCTACATGGGCCATCAATGTCACGGATTTCTCTACGCCTGTAGGGGTCGTGCTCTGGGTCATTGGGGTTCCTAGTACCCTAGTACGGCACTCTTGACGGTGTTGGGTTCCTAGTTGCCTCTTCGTGTTTCTCGGCAGTGGACCTGAGACCCCAGAAAGAAGAACCTCCACCGGATGCCAGATCTGCAGCGTTTGCCTTCTCAGCAGCAAGGGCTAGTTACGGAAGTTTTAAGCAGCCATGGGCTGTTCGCAGGGCATTCAACCTCCTGCGGATCCAAAAGCCGGCATCAAAAAACTGGACGCCGGTTTCGGGTCTGTTGGTGCAATACCGTGTTTTGTTGACTAGAGTTGAGAATAACGGCCTCCACAAAACTATATAGATGACTGTAGTCTGAGTCAGGATTGTGACAAACACTTAGAGGCTGCAGAGTTATAAGTACCGCAGATGGAGTTACCCGAGTATACCCCTGCTTATAACCGACTTACTAAGTCCCCTGGGCATCCAAGCAGGCCGTCGGCTTCTAAAGCCTTAAAAGGATTTGAAGAGGGCTTAGGGTTTAGGGTTTAGAGGCATTTCGGGATGAGGCGTGCGGGGTTTAGGCTTCAGGTTAATGGGAGCCCGGATGGAGTGCAGTTTGGGGTCTGGGCGGGGGTGCGGCCGGGATTTCTCAGAAGGGGCTTGAGATCATTCGCAAATCGTTCCTGCTGTGAACTTAGCTGCCCATCTCTGCGACACATGAAGATGCTAGACAGGTTGTATTTGCACTCAAGAGTAATGCGTGGCACGGGTACCAATGATGTTCGCTCCTAGCTGATTCTGGGAACTAAGTCTCTGTAGTAAGTTTGAACCAGTTGTGGCACGCAACCAAGCAACAAGATAGCATTGTTTTGATTGAAACACAGCTCAATGACCCGAGTCTGCAGATTTCCCTATCTGCAGAACACTGGGCCACACGCTCGAATCAGCTGCTTCTTTGAGGCAACCCTAAACCCTAAACCTCTAATGGCATTTCGGGAAGGGTTGAGGACTTGGGGTTGGGGCTTCGGGTTTAGCCTTAGGGTGTTCAGCCTAAGTCCCTAAACCCTAAACCCTAAACCTTTAAATCCCACCTCGCTGCTCTCCATGTCAGGACAAGCTGAGCCCATGGTCATCTGAGTCCACACGAGAAGATGCAGATGACGCAGAGAACGCAGGCTCGGGCTTAGGGTTTAGGTTTAGGGTTTAGGGTTCAGGGTTTATAGTGAACCCCAGAAAGTTGGAACATGGACTGAGGACAGGGATGATTCATGCTGGGATTCCCTAAACTTTAACTTTACTTTAAGGGCATGAGGCTAATGATGTTCCAACTTTCTGGCTTCTACTGTAGAGACTCAGGATTCAGAGTTTAAGGTTTTAGGGTTCGCGGAGTCCCCCAACCCGTAAAGCCTGCAACAAGAGTTTGAGGCACGCCCGACATCCAAGCCCTGAAGGCCTATTCCGTGAAAATTCAATCCCATACTCCACGGGCCTGCGCCAACGTATGGGGCCTGAATAAATGTTTCGACACTGTTGAGCACCCTCAAGTCTAAACCGTAAGCCCTCAACCTTTCCTGTCAGGCAGCATGATTGTGTCCTCATGGGCTTTGACTGGCCACGGAGCTCAGGGGCGGTTTCATTTCGGAGCCTAGTCAAGAAACCCTGGATCTTCATAAGGGTTCTTTTTTTCAGTACGAATATTTTGAGGTTGCAGGACCAGGGTTTCTTAAACAGATTCCTACAGTAGGGTTTAGGGCTCGAGGGTTTTCAGGAGTGTACGTAAGCAGGGATTGAGCAGGATTTGGGTTGGCATTCGAGATTCTGACATGCGGTTGACATGTGTAGCTACGAGAAGCTTGTTTTGATGAACCAATTTTGGGGTTAGTTGGGGTCCTACAGGCGAAAACATGGAAAGGAAAGGATTGATATTTGCGGGTCTAGGTAGTGTGCCCCGGGGACTTAGCAAGCAGGTTATAAGTAGATTTATAGGTACCTCAAATGGAGTTACCCAAATTGTAACCGTGCTTATAACCGACTTACTAAATCGCCTAGGCCTCCAAGTAGGGTTTCGGGCTTGTCATTGCGCAGGGTTCGAGATTCAGGGCCCAGGGTTGGAAGCAGCATGTACTTTGGTTGGCCCCAAAGTACCTATATAGGGACCACTTTAAGGCCAATGTATATACCATTTGGGCACATGGACCCTTAGGGATTGTTGTTCCTGAGGTTTAGGGTCCTAGTACAATCATACCATATTGTACCACAATAAGATACCCGAAAAGCCTCATTCTAACTGTCAAGCCTCCTATGTTACTCGGAGTCAGCCCGGTGCTCTCAGGTCGTGGCAGCCACGACGCCTACGTGAAACATCTGGACCGGGCGTTGGAAATGTTGTGCTTCGGTGGAAGACTGGCTGCTTGTGGCAGCACGAGCATTGCAGCATCATCAAGTCGCGACGATTATCAGCATAACAACCTAATCATCACGCTGAACATTTCTATCATAGCCAGCATCATCATCAGCAGCAGCCTGCATGAGGGGGTTGTGGTCGTGGTCGAGCTGTTCGTGCTGGGTGCCAGGATCTTGTTGTACTCCGTATCTTACTCTTGTTGTTGCCTGCGTATTGCTCTGCGGCGGCAAGATCTGAAGTATTCGTTGTTGTTGCTGTCGTAGTCGTTGTCGTCGGTGTTGTTGTTGTTGTTGCTGTTGTTGTCGTCGTTGTTGTTGTTGTTTGCTGTTGCTGTTGCTGTTGCTGTTGCTGTTGCTGTTGTTGTTGGTGGTGGTTTTGGCGTGGTTGGTTGGTGGTGGTGGTGGTGGTGGTGGCCTTTGTGGTAGCGGTTGTTGTTGTTGTTGTTGCTGCTGCTGCTGCTGTTGTTGTGGATTTTGTTGTTGCTGCTGCTGTTGCTGCTCTTGCTGCTGTTGTTGTTGTTGTTGCTGCTGCTGCGGGTGCTGTTTCTGTGCAGATTCTTCTTGGTGGTGGTGGTGGCGGTGGTGGTGGTGGTGGTTGCCTTTGTGGTAGCGGTTGTTGTTGTTGTTGCTGCTGTTGTTGTGGCTTTTGTTGTTGCTGCTGCTGCTGTTGCTGCTCTTGCTGCTGTTGTTGTTGTTGTTGTTGCTGCTGCTGCGGGTGCTGCTGCGGGTGCTGTTTCTGTGCAGATTTTTCTTGGTGGTGGTGTGGTGGTGTGGTGGTGGTGGTCAGTGGTGGTGGTGGTGGTGGTGGTGTTGCTATTGTTGTTGTTGCTGTTGCTGTTGCTGTTGCTATTGTTGTTGTTGCTGTTGCTGTTGCTGTTGCTGTTGCTGCTGTTGTTGTTGTTGTTGGTGGTGTTGGTTTTGGTGTTGGTGTTGTTGTTGTTCTTCTTCTTGTTGTTTGTTTGTTTGTTTGTTTGTTTGTTTGGTTTGTTTGTTGTTGTTGTTGTTGTTGTTGTTGTTGTTGTTGTTGTTGTTGTTGTTGTTGTTGTTGTTATCATTTTTGTCGTTGTCGTCGTCGTCGTGGCCGTAGTCGTCGTATTTGGTGGTGGTCTCGAGCACCTTTCACTTAATAGCTGCATGCTTGTTCGTGCCAGGACACTTTCCGGAATAAGGCGTGGGAGCTCAGTCGAGGTATATAATACAGCATAACATTTCGGTGTCGAAATCAGTTCGGGACAACCTACATCAGAACCCTGCTCCAGTTTAGATCACAGACCCAGAGTTCAGGAAAGCCTCTTCAACAAATATGGTCGTTCCGATTAATAAGACCTGCGATTTCATCAGGGCTCATGGTTTAGGGTGCAACGAAAGGTTTCAGGCTCAAGTTTTCATTTTAAGGTCTTGCAACATGGGACATGCATATACGGCCGGACACAGCAGCCAGCCCACGAGAAGAAGAGGCAGATGCGAGATCTACGCCGATGCCCTAGCAAACGCAAGGCCGCACGAGATTCTAGTCATGCAGGGCATCGTAGTGCACCAAACCTTTCCAACATCCTACAGGCACTTCACGATGGAAAGCATAGGTCACTAAACCCAGAACCCCAAAACCCAAATTATACCCTAACCCGAAATGACGGTGAGGTCGAAAACACGCCGGACTCCTTCACAAAAGAAGTGCGGATTCGTCGCGCCCGAGACCCGAAGTTCCAGGCGCGTTTTTTGGTTTATAGGGTTTTTATATGTTTGTAGCTTATAAGCCTTTTGTGGTGTTGCTTTTAGGGCTTATAGGGTTTAAAGCATGTATAGGGCTTGTAGGCTTTGGGTTTACAAAACCTAAACCCTAAGCCCCAAACCCCAAGAACCCCAAATCTTGAACCCCAAAATGTATCTTCCCAAACCCTACCTTAACCTACCAAACCCTACTTTTTTGTAGGTTCTCATGAGAAGCCCTAATATGGAAATTATTGGGACCCTACAAAAAAGTAGGTTTGGGTAAGTTAAGGTAAACCCTACTAGGAGCCCCTCGGCTACGGCTTTGGCATCTGACAACCGACGGAAGCGTGAGCTGATCCTACACCCGCAGAGGCACTGGGATGCTGACCGACTATAGGCTTTGACTTGAGCCGAACTCCGACAGTTGCGATTTATAGGGGTTTGGTTTTAGGGTTTCTTTCAAGGGTTCAACCTTGGCCTTTACTCTGATGGGAGTTAAGGTTTAGGGGTTGAGCGGGGTTTAAGGGTTTAGGGTTGGTTAGCATTTACAGGGTTTAGTCTTTAGAGGGTTCAGGGGTTCTTATTATATAAAGGCAGGGAGCTTCTTCCAGGGATCATGAGCTTTGGGGTTCTTGTTGCTTCTTCCAGGGATCATGAGCTTTGGGGTTCTTGTTGCACCCACCATTGCCACGAGTAAGTTAGCTGTTTCAGTTGTCATCATGATAGGAAGCGCAAGCGATAACGCACATGAACCTGTACATACGTATATGTATACATATATATATATACATATATATATATATACATATATTTGCATACATATATATATATACATATATATATATACATATACACTCAGAATGTGTGTATGTATGTATATATATATATATATACTGTATATACACATGTGGTATCTACCTATTTATGATTGTTCACTTACTTACTTACCTTTTTTGGTTGTTTTCTCATGATCTTCGATTTTACTAGCATTCTTCTTATGCTTCTTCTTATTTTAATATTTATATACTTCTTATCTGTTGGTATTATTCATCTGTTTATGTGAAGAAAGAGGACTTCAATATTATGCTGACTTGAGACAAGCTCCTGAATCCTAAACCCTAAACCCGAAACCCTGCCCCGAATTACCAGGCCGGGGGGCTGAGCTTGCTTGGTGTGGACGGTTTAGGGTTTAGGGTTTAGGGCCCAGGAGACTTAGTCAGTCGGTCGTAAGTAGGGTTATAATTGGGGTAACTCCTTGGGTACTTATAACTCTACTTATAGCCTACTTGCTAAGTCCTCTGGGCCTCTAAGTATAGGCACTATAGGTTTAGGGTTTACGGTTTAGGCAGTGCTAGTAAAGTATCCCCTCACTCCTAGTATAGTATACGCCCAAATCGTCCTAAAACCCGATCGTTATATCTACATGCTTGTGATTAGTTCAGATTCACCTATGTACTGGTATGCTGTTTGGGGCCATGTACCCATATGAACCTTAGCCCCTAAACCCTAAAAGTAAAATCCTCAACCCTGAGCCCTGAACCCTAAACCCTGAACTCTAACCCTAGCTCTCGAAGCCTAGGCCGTAAGACGTGGTTGAACAGTCGCCGATGTGCAGCTTCAGACCTCAGCCTTCCCGTGAATCATTGCTGGAATTTAAGGAAAGTTTAAAGGGTTTAGGGTATAGGGTATAGGGCTTAGGGTTTAGGGGAAAGTTTAATCTTTGGCGGTTTAGGCGTTTAGGGTTCAGTTTAGGGGGTTTAGGGGTGTAGTAGGGTTAGGGGTTCGTTCGTCCTTGTTGTCAGCATCCCATGGCCATGATGGGGCATCTGTTTCACAATCCGCTGGCATCAATGGTCCATAAATGGTCACCTCCGGGCATCCGGCCCAAACCCCTACATGCCGAGATCCTTGACCCTGAACCCTAAACCTGGACCCTTACACCCCTACTTAGAGGCCCAGGGGACTTAGTAAGTAGGTTATAAGTACAGTTATAAGTACCTTAAAAGGATTTACCCCAACCATAACCCTACTTATAACCGACTGACTAAGCCCCCTGGGACTCCAAGTAGAGATCTCAAAGCCCCCAAAGCCGAAGCCCCCCAGAGACTCCAAAACCCCTTAATTAAGGAATATACCTCAAATCATATTGGGGATCCCTATTATAATTTCAGGTATATTCCTTAATTAAGGGGTTTTGGAGTCTCTGGGCCTAAGGCGGTAAACCCTATATCCGCATTTCACGCCCAAAGTGCGCGCACCCTCGGCCCCAAGGGTATCCCATGGCACCCGCAGGTTCTTCTGTCTTTGGGTCTGCTAAGATGAAGGATTTTTTACATTTCGGGTGTAAGCGTTCGGGTATCATGCTTCAAACCCCAAACCCTAAACCCACCCTGAACTGTAAATGCTAGATTGTCTTCCTGCATAATGAAACAGAACCGGACGCATTGCATGCCCATGTTCACAGTGTAGGGTTTATACCTTAAACTCATGTTCTATAACATATATGATCAAATACGACTTTTAATCAAGCGCACTAACAGTAAGAGTCTTACATCTGCTTCCGTTATCTACATGAATCAACACGGTTTATAAGAACTCAAACAAACCTATGCTGCATAGTTCGAATTCACGAGTATACAGAAGGGTTGCAGAGCTGACATTTACGCGTAAAAAGGGCCTGTAATGGGTCCTACCCTCCAGAAAGCGTCGCACCTCCAGAGAAACCTATATGCACTTTTAGGGTTCCCAGCTGTGATGTCCTTGTATACATCCGTATGAAGGTAGGGTTTTGTGGGTTGGGGTTGAGATTTCGTTTTGGGGATGAACCTGGCCTCGTCACATCCATAGTCACAAATACTACGAAAAGGAGGCGGTTTAGGGTTTAGGCTCAGGGTTGAGGGAGGCTTCTCAAAATTCAGATTCTTTTTTCGGTTGGCACTTCTACTCGGGACCCCTTCTGATGGTGTAAGTTGGGGTCCGTTCAGTTCTGAAGCTCCCAGATCAGGACGTGGCCAGGCTGTTGGACTTGACCCACCATGCAAATAGCAAGGGCTTGAATAAAAAGAAGTATACCCTCATCGTCCCGAATATAGCCCCGGATTATCTCCCCCGAAACCCTGATCGAACTGGCCACTATATTGGGTTTCTGCCACCCGCGACATCCTCAATTTCGCGCATTCTTGCAGGCACGGTTCAAAGCCGAAGCCCGAACCCCTGAAGCTCTGAACCGCTAGACTCACAAGTCCCCACGCCCTACGTCGAGGGTTTAGGGTTGTAGGTTGTAATCAATGCGTGTGCCTTTATAATTTGTATAGGGTTTTGGGGCCCCCAAACCTTGTTCTAATTAGTGCTATAGATCCCCTATAGACCCCTTTAAAGGACCCCTTTAAGGAGCCCTTTGAAGGAGCCCTATTCCAATTGTCCCCGGTGATCATCTTAAACGGCCAAGAAGTCGGCTAAGGCCGGCCAACGGCTAACGAAGCCCGCTGCTGTTCCCTCACAGCCCAGAGAGCCCAATACCCCTTAATTAAGGAACATAGATCCTTTAAGGGTTCCTTTAAGGGATGTATGGGGTTTGGGGTTTAGGGGATTCTAATACCCCTTAATTAAGGAATATAGCTTAAATCATAATATGAAGCCCTATATAATTAAGCCATATTCCTTAACCAAGGGGTATTGGGCTCTCTGGGAGCGAGGGGCTCTATTTCAAATCGTCTCCAGTTGAGAAGCAGTGGCTCCTTCCGCAGCATACTGATTGCGGCTGTTCGAGAGAGACCATGGCCCTAGGTTTTAGGGTTTAGGGTTTAGGGTTAATGGCATTGACACTTTTCCAACCTCTTCATTCTGACACCCTGTGAAACTCCGACAAAGCCCTTCTAATTAACGGCCGTACAGAACTCTAAACCCCTGCAAAGCACAAAAGAAGAAACTCCCATATCCATACATCAGAGTGCCCTCTGCTTAGGAGTTATCGTGTGTTCTTGAGGCTTGTTTTTTTGCAGATGTTTTTGAATGAATGGCTATTGCAGCCCTTGGCAGGGGATAATCCTCAGATATCCTCAACCCAACCCCAGGCTCAGCTTCCCAGAGAGCCCAATACCCCTTAATTAAGGAATATGGCTTAAATCATAATATGAAGCCCTATATTACCTATATAATTTAAGCCATATTCCTTAATTAAGGGGTATTGGGCTCTTTGGGTTCCGGCTTCCAGGCCAACACCCAGCTTCCCGGCTGTGACGCACAGAAGAAAAAACACGTCGCACACAGACACGGGCCACCCCCTGCCCAGCCCAACCCCAGCCCAGCCCCAGCCCCAGTCGCAGTCCCCACCCCCAGCCCCAGCCCCACCAGCCAGCCCCAGATTCAAACTCAGGTTCCAAAAGACAAAACCCTGGCAAAGCGTTTCGGTCGAAACTTATTGGCAGACAAACCCTCAACAATTTCTATAGACCCTAAACCCCAACCTCACCTCAAGTCACTACCTTAGGCCCTAAGCTTCAATCCTCCACCCCACATCCACAACATTTCCACCCAAGCTTTAAACCCTTAACCCTCAAGCCGTGCCCGTCCTCTCCCAGCCGCTCTGGTGTTTCAGAGTGGCTTTTCCGGAGCCTGGCTGTGGATTCTGATTCTGCGTGCGTAACTTCGGGTTTAAGCTTTAGGGCTCACGGCTTATGGTTTATGGGTTTGCTGTGTAGCAAGGCAGGCCAAACCCTATGTTTCTGTATAGCATTACTGTACGGGAGGCTATAACGGACACTGTAAGGGTGTTGTCGGTGTTTACTAAGTTTTCTTCATGTAGATGTCGGAACATTCTGTTCTTTCTATTCCTCAGGGCGCCTTCTGAATCTATAGTACAGTGTGTCTAAACACTATCAGATACCTCGAAATCCTAGTCTAGTCATTGCTTACCCAGACACGTGTTAACGAATACATCTAGTGAGCGCAGGGTTTAGTGTGAATCATCCTCATCTTCATCATCTTCCTCTACACCACTCCCATCACCGTCACAAAGAGCAGCACGGTTTCGATAATCCCTAATCCGATCACTCAAGATCTCTTTGAGTTTCTTCCCTCGGGCGACATTTCCTATGGCATATGGGATTTACGGATCAACAATCCAAACGATAGTATATATATACACACACAGATTTTAGCATAGGGCTGGAATTTGGAGTTTAATTTACGGTTACATAATATATATATGTATACATATATTGATGTGTTTATGGATATAGTATTGATTGATGTTCACTAGTTCATTTTACTATTGAAGAGCGTAGTTGGATACATAGATGGATAGGCGGAAAGGTGGCAGCTTTCATCAAGCTGACAGCAGCAACTGATGAAGACAATAATCAGCACGGTCCTGGAGGCAGTATGCTACGGCCCAGGTTTCAGAGTTTGTAGGGTTCAGGAGTACCGGTCATAACAATATACCCAAAGGCTCCATGTACCTTTATAGTAGGTACTTAGGCCTTAAAGGGGTCCCTATATAGGTACTTTAAGGCCTAAGTATCTACTATATGGGTACATGGAGCCTTAGGGATAGTCATGATCAATAAGGAGGCCCTACGTCCTCAAAGGTTCTGCTGTCTTCAAGTGAGGGCAGCCTGGCTGCTTAAATATGCGAGCATCAGGGACCAGAGCCCAGGTTGCAGCACTCCCTCAGAGACCCGTTACCTGCATATTCAGTTATTGGTTTAGGGTTTCGAGGAGTTACTAGGGGTATGGGTACTATACAGTTGGTACAGGGCTTGAAGGACAGTAACCTGCTATATAGGTAACTGGGCTCCTTGGGACTGCTTAATCCCTTTTCGATCCGACCGTCCTCGTTTGACGTCCAGCATGGTGCAAGGAGGTATTCTGCACATACAGTAAACCCCATAAAGTTGGAAACCGGATTAAGGCCAAATAGTGCTAGGATTCCCTCTACATTACTCTTAAGGATTGAGGCTATTGGGTTTCCAACTTTTGGAACCCTAAACCCTAAATCTAGTGTAGGGGGAGGTTTGAGAGCTCAGGTTTGTCAGGTCTTTGGGATTTACTACAGGGGCCGTGGTAAACAGAATAGGCCTTTGGGGTATGTTATAGTAGTGCCAGAATAAGAATCCCTACGGAATACTGTTGGTAATTATCCAGGCTTCTCCATCAGGGGTTTAGCGTCTGTCTCTTTCAAGGCAGTCGTGGGGTCTAGCAGAGAAACTGCACGTGTAACAGGGCCCGGGGGTTGTACGAAGCAGGCTGGGGCAAATACAATATGAAAACCCAGCCAGCAAATCCTATCGTCTTAGCCGGGGCGACCATAATTTTCGGCCTGGTTTGGGGTGTAGTGATTGGGCAGCCCTGGTTGTGTCAAGCAGAGTCATGCACTTCGCGATTCAAATCAGGTGTTGAAGGAGGCGTCAGTTGGATAAAAGTCAAGTGAACTATCATAAATTCCTCTCACGTCGGCATTTGTGTCACCTCAGCTCAAACTGTCAGATGATGTCTTACCGCACGTAACCCTAAACAAGATGGAGATAGGAAGCCGTGCAGAGAACCAATGCCCTTCCGCATCATCGCTCTGCTGGAGTTTTCACTCATGATGCAGTGCATCCTCGATGGCTTGATCCGGGAGCTTCAAGAGATCAGTTGGAAAATGGCCCCGAAAGCTCCATGTACCCTTATTATAGTATATGGACTTAGGCCTCAAAAGGGTTCCTGTTTGGTACTTTTAAGCCCAAGTAATTACATACTAAATAGGTACAGGTACATGGAGCCGAAGGGTTCGTGTGTCTTGCAGCAGGCCCCACAGGCTTGATAGTGCTCAGGGCAGACGGCACAACTAACTACTAACACTTTGCGTGCCCGCTGTCACTCATGGTGAGCGGGCCTGCAAGCCAATGCCTCTGCCATCTGATGCCATCGAGATACTTCTTAACTTGGGTTTTGTGCGAGTTATTCAAGCTACACAAGATGCATCTTCGTGCTCCATGTGTTCCTCTGTCTGTGTGTCGACCAAAGATATCTGTCTGTCGATGCATGCTCCAATATATGAGCATCAAAGGGTCCAAGCTACAGTATAGTATTTACTGTCGGGCCCCAAGTAGCTACAGTACCCCTTTGGGATAGTTAAACAATTTACTTGTGTACCTGCTGTGTGTGTTGACACGTACCACAAAGCGTCTGCCTTTCGGACCAGAGAAGCCGCTGCAGCGACCCAATCGATGGTCCAAAACCCTAAAGCCTCAGCGTTTGGGCTGCCAAACAGGTTCCTGAACGGGAACGGTTTAGGGTTTAGGGAACTGGATGGCTCCAAATCCCGTGAGACCACACCAGCTGTAGTAGTCTCGCTGGGTGTTGTCTGTCTCTACGTGCCTGTGGGGTTGCGTCCTTCCATGGTGTATTTAGGCAACTGGGTAGTTATTCCATGTCATTCCTTGGTACAGCTCATATGAATTTGTGCATGTCGCCGTGTAAGCACCCATATGCATACAGGTACCTGTACATATGTGTCAAGCATGCACAGGTGTTTCAAGTATATGCGTGAACGAAACGCATGTACGCATGCATGTATGCAGGTGTGCATGTATGTATCTGACTAGTTATCTACTTATCTACATGTCTGTCTATCTATTTACCTGCTCACCTGCATGTCTGCCTGTCTTGCTATCCGCCTGTCTTTCTATCTGCCTGTCTACCTGTCTATCTAAGATGTATCTATGCGTGTGTCTGTCTATCTGTCTATCTAACGGGATGTCTAAGCGTGTATCTGTTTGGCCGTCTATCACTGTCTACCTGTCTATGTATCTATCTATCTATCTGACTGTCTATCTACACGTACGCGTCTATCTGTTCAGTGTCACTTGTTCATATAAGTTTGCATGTGTGTGCACTTTATCCTGTGTTGCATACATAGATACATATATATATATACGTATGTTTATTTATTTGTTCATACCTGCATACATACATCCATACATGCATTATGCATGCATACACACCTACAGACATACATACATATACATCCTACCTACATAACTACCTACCTACATGCATACATGCATGCATACATACACACATACATGTATGTATATATATATATATATATATATGCGGTTGACCTTGGTTATATCCACCCCGGCCCCAGACAGGAACGCCACATTATACATAAAGGTTCCTCTTACATTGCATATACGTGTATATATATATATGCATGTGTATGCACACTTGTTTATGTTTATACATGCATACATACATACATACATACATGCATGCATGCATGCATGCATGCATACATGCATGCATGCATGCATGCATACGTACATACAATATGTGCATATGTACATATATGTGTTTATACATATATATATATATATATACATACATACACATACATATAGTCACTTAACTGTTTATTCGCTTGTCGATAAACACATACATGCATGCCTTCATGCATGCATACAGACGTGCATACATAATTATAAGTATGTATTTATGCACATACTTGACTGTGTATTATACATACATCTGTTCATGCGTGCATCCATCCATCCATACATACATACGTATACATACAGACATACATACATGCATACATAAGTGTACGTGCATTCATAAACCATGTACACTTCTGTATATCTGCATATATACATAAAGCCATATTTACACACATGCGTTTTGCGATTGATACTAAGAGTATAACCTGTTTGTTTCTTAGCGCGCATACGTGTGCGCGGTTTTTTCTGCCTGTTTCTCAGCTTTTGGATCGGGGTTTAGCGGTAATTTCCCCCACACCCTAGATCCAGTACGCATATATATATATATATACATGTGTATATTATATATATATAGCAGCTAATGGTGGTTAGCCGAAAATCTGTTGTGAAACATCGTTTGCCAGAGCAAAGAAGCTGCAACCGGCCCGATCGTCTTCTTAGGGACCACTAGATTTTACATAGCATTCTACAGAAAACCACAAGAACACCTATTCCCGTGAAACAAGGAATTCAGCCGACAGTATGTTTTTCCCAGCTAAGGGTGGGAGAGTCCACTATTCCTAGCCAGACTGTTATTCCAGCCTGATGCAGGTGTTTATATATATATATATATAGTGGCATATGGAGTTTGTGTAGCAACAGATCACTAAGGAGTCATGTATGCTCGCATGCTTGTGTGCCTGTGCGTGAGTGCGTGTATGTGTGTGTCTGTGTGTGTATGTTTGTGTGAATCAGTGGCAGTGATGCTGAGGAGAAATATTTAGTAAGGTTCTCCTCCGTCGTAGAAATGGGACTATCGATTGTTTTTTCATAGAAGACTGCAAGATTTGGCAGCCGAGAAAGCGCAAGTTGATAATAGAGGACTAGAAAGCTAGCCGTTCGATGGCAAGGGCAGCGGTGCTGTATGCTGTGTTTGTAATTGACCTGCGACGAGCAGTTTCTTGCAGTTCACATCGGCGGACTGGACTGATTTTTCCTGGAACAGAGAGCTCGCTCTTTGGCAAACTGAGATGTCATCCTAAGTGACAGCCTTTCTGCAACAAGATTTGCCTTTGAGAAATTGTCGAAGCAAAAACCCAGCAGCTTGTTGTTCAGTCCCCGACCCTGCACAACCAGTATCTGTGCGACTATGTTGTGTCGGAATACCTTTGTAATGGTACCTTCTGTAGGAGCTGTGCAAGTCTAACGAAGCTCCACTGACCTAAATTTCGTGATCGCGGCATTGCTGAGATCTGGGCAGGTGGGTTTCGGGTGCACGATTGATAGCTCTATGAAGTGGTGTTTCTCCAGGCTGCAGTGGAAGGCTTGCCTGGGGGAGTGTGCTACAGAACCCCCACAACCAACAATTGTGTTTACGAGCATTTCGCATGTTATGTTTGCAAGTATTCTTGCTCGTCCCAGCAAACAGGCTACGTATGTTCAAACTCAGCCACGATCATATGCAAGCTTGGAACATGCATCCTTCAAGGTACCGGTACCATTGGTTGTAGTGGCACTGGAGCGGTGGTCGTGGTGGCATTGGTGATGGTTGCATTCGTTGCCCTAGTTGTTGATTCGTTATATTTTTGCGGTTGCTAAGGGTGACCTGGGCCTGGGCGGTGGTTTGGTTGTTGACATTGTTTGGCGGTTGTTCAACATGAATAATGTAAGCAGTTGCGGACGGGAGAGGCTATTTACCGGTGGAGTAGGATGCCAAGCCGTAGGCGTCATCCCTTGTTCGGCCTGCAGCTCTTGTTCTGCGTCCAGCTCGTGAAGTGAAGGGCTTGCATGCGAACTGCTGCAATTTCTAAATCGTCTCTTCGCCTGGCGAGTTGTCTTGCATCTGTAATTGGGACCCTTAAGGGGGGTCAGGGGGAAGGGGGTAGGGGACTATACTTCCGTTAATCGGCCTTATTAAGTCCTTATTATGGGCATTAAGGCCCCCTAC
>BGNK01000216.1:405752-416144 GCA_003297005.1 Symbiodinium sp. clade A Y106
CCCCCCCCTACTCCCCCTAAGGGTCCCCATGAATCTGAGCCCAGGCGACCTAATCATCTGACCGATGGCTGCGTGTACTAATGGGTTTGCTGCACTGACGGCCACGCGCCTTTTCAACTTTCGGGTCCTTTGGATCTATAACCTATTTCTGTTGACGCTTATGGTTGCTCGACTTCGGCAACTGGTGCGACTACATTCTTTGTCTGCCCCCGTGTTGCCACCAGAGTCTCACGTGATGTTGAGTGCAGCCGATGAAAGACTGAACAACAACAGGAGCATCAGCAGCAATAACAACAACAGTACGAACACAAACAACATCAACCAAAAAACAGAGGCAGCAGCAACAGCAGCAGCAGCAGCAACAACAAATCCAGCAGGATTACCAACAGCGGACAGCAACATCAACCCCACGACAGCAGCATTAGTGGCAGCACCAACAGCAAGTCTGACGTCCTCCTGATCTACTACGTCTTCCTCCGTTGGCTCTTCTTCTGCTTGGTTGTCTGCTTCTTCCGTTGCTGATCCTACAACAACCACAACAAGAACTACTACAAGCACAACGAATGCAACGTTTCAGAAAAAACAACATCATCCTCTACAACATCGAATACAAGTGCAACAAACTATCACTACCATGCTGCGGCCACTACTGCTACTGCTGCCGCTGCCGTTGCCGCCGCCGCTACTGCTGCTGCTACCGCTACTGCTACTGCTGCTGCCACTGCTACTTTGCTGCTTCTACTACCACCGCCACCACTGCCACCACCGCAACCGCTTCGACTACGACGATGTTGATCGCTTCTTCGGCAATTGCTAGTAGCCTGAGCAATACAGCGGCTATCGGCATGGACAGGGAGCCTTGGGGCAAAAGTTAGCGTTGCTGCCCTCCGGACAATTGCACGCGGCACATTCAGGTGCGACCATTGTTGTGCGATAGCCCCAGTCCTTTCGTGGTGCAATGATTACCTTGCAGTATCCCCCCCCCCCGAAATGAGGAAGAATCTACTGATGCATGCGCCTATGCTTTGACAGTATCGTAGCATTGCTGGCAACACGCTAGGAGGGAGAGACAGTTTGAGGGTTCAAAGGGTAGATCACTGAAGTTAAGGATTTGAGAATAGTACAATTTAGTATAGTAACATGTAGTATATCAGAATATAGTACAGGATATGCAGCGTAATATGAGATACTGGACAATCTGAGATTACAAGACAATACTATGTAATATTATATAGTATCGTATAATATTCCAACCCAATACAATACAACAGAGCACAGCAATCTCATTTATCAGAATACAACGGACCAGAATGTGCCAGAATATAGTACGTAGCGACATTATATATAGTATACTATGGTATGATACGACAGAATTGTGTGATAGCCAGAGAACATAGTGCAAAACAGCAGAATTTGCAGCCACATTCTGCATTGTACCATTGCAAAATAATTTGCAACGCGAAACGATATGACTTACTATAATATAGTACAGTACAGGCCAGCATAGTTTAAACGTGTTTTATAACACATAATGCAGTTTAGTGGAAAGCCGTATAATGTAACGCATAGTGTTTGATGGTTTAACAAGGTATCCAACCGTATGATGTAGTGTAATGTAGTACAATACAATATAGTAGAACGTAGCATAATGTAGCAAAGAGGAATAAAGCAACGCTTATAATGTAACGTGCAGGAATATGACTTAATGTCTTGAGTCACATTTTAATCCTGGCCTGCAGTTTAATACAAGAATATATAACAAAGCATATACTACATATGTAGCATGGTGTAATGCAATATGATGCAATGCAGTGTCATATATTACTCGATCTCGTATTGTTTTCGCAAATCAATAATAATATATGTTACTATAAACGTAGGGCAGCGTAGTATAATGTAGTAGAATGTAATACATCATAATCCAGTGGAGAATTCATATTCATTAATCCAATACGACAGAACCGAATATGTATTAAGATAATATAATATACAATGCAAGCATTGGCAAGCCCCGAACTTGGAACCGTGTCTTCGGGTTCTGAAGGTTTCTTCGATGTTTTTGGGGTTTAGGGTTCCAAGGTTTCGTAGATCATTTTCCAGGCGTTTTGGTTTGCGGTGTCGGGTTTTTGGGTTTCGACCTCAAGTGTGTAGAGTATTCAGATTTGGGACCTGCGATCTTCGGGCTAAAGGTTTCTGGCTGCAAGCTTCAAGGTTTTTAGGCTGGGACTCCAAACCTGTTTATTAGGGTTTAGGGTTTTGGGTTTAGGAAACCCTAAACCCTAAACCACCCATTTTTTTGGTATCGTCTGTTGGGTCTTAGACTCAGAATTCCCCAGGCTTCCAACTAGACTACGAGCATATGCAGTATAAGCCCAAAATTAGGGGCACCTAAGGGTTCTTTTAAAGGGTTATATACTACAAGGGTACTATAAGGGTTCCTTTAAAGGGCTCTATAAGGGTTTTAGAGTTTCCGAAAATTAGGGGTACCTTATTTTGGGGTCCCTATAATAAGGATCCTACTATTAGGGTACTATATTAGGGTCCCCTATTTTCGGAAACTCCCATCTATAGTATAAGTATGAGCCCAAAAGTTGGAACCCCAACAGCCTCAATCCTTCAGAGTACTGTCTAGAGAATCCCAGCACCAAATGTCCTTAATCTGGTTTCCAACTTTCTTGGGTCTACTATATGGGTTTCGCGTTTAGCGGTGTGTTCTTTCACCCCTTGGGTTCAGGATGTTGCGTCAGATGTAGTTGGGATGTACTAGATTAACGTCTGAACGGTATTTGATGCCAGCTGTTTGTGATCACCTTACGGTTATACGACCATGTACCCCAAAATCTTAGTCCGTAGTTCAGGCGACTACAATATCGAAGCCCTAGACCATCCTAGAGCCCAAACCCCTGAACAAAGTCGGACGTGCTGTGAAGTTGCTGCACGCATGTGGATCCGGAGTATGTCAGGCGAACATTGCATTTGAGAGTGTCAGAAAACGAGGGACCCCTGTTACGGTTTATGGTCTAGGGTTCAGGCTTTAGGGGTGCATTGAGCCTAGTTCTTTGAAACCTTGCTAGAGGATCGATGGACAGGGGCCACGATTTGTCTGAAACCCTCATTCCTTCTGTTTATGAGCAAGACGCCCAAGGGCACGCCCGCTCAAGGCGGGATCTTTCCAAGATTTTCTATTCTTTATGTTGCCGGCACGGAGAAAAAGCAACACAAGCTGGGCTCATGCACGCGGAATTACATAGGCCTATGCAACTACCCTAATCCCGACCTTAACCTGGAATAACCTACCTTTTTTAAGGACCTATACAAGGAAATCATAACAAGGAACCCTAAAAAGGTAGATTATTCAGGGTTCAGGTAAACTCTAAACCCTGGACTGGCCCTGAACCCCGAACCCTGAAGGGAAGATCCCCAGACCCCTTTAAGTCATAACGCCGATACGCTCGACCCTCATGACTTGATCCCAGTGCCTGGACTCCAGGCCGTTTCTTTAGGGTTTAGGGGTTAGGGGTTTAGAGTTCAGGGTTTAGGGGTTAGGGTTTAGGGGTTTAGAGTTCAGGGTTTAGGGGTTAGGGGTTTAGGGGTTTAGGGTTTAGGGGTTCAGGGTTTAGGGGTTAGGGTTTAGGGGTTTAGGGTTCAGGGTTTAGGGGTTTAGGGTTAGGGGTTTAGGGTTTAGGATTGGGTTAAGCCTGTACCCTTCGGTTTTTGGTTAACCCTGTAGACACCATTGTCAAGACATTACTTGGAGGCCCTTTTGACTTAGTAAGTCTACTTAGTACCCCCTGGAAACCCTATTATGCTCCCCCATAACCCACCTTACTAACCCTACTTACTAAGTCAAAAGGGCCTCCAAGTAGGAGAATCTTTCTACTAACCCCCCGGACCCTAATCCCCTCCGACTGACGGATAGAGGCTTAAGAACTTTACGGGAGATGAAGCAAAAGAGGTTTAGGACCATCAGGTTCACTGTTTAGGATGCCAGATTTGGGTTTCGGACTCAGGATTTGGGGGTTTCGGGATTCTTTGTCATAGTTGGGTAACATTTTACATTTTTATGGGTACTTAAATTAAAGCCAACAAGGAATAAGAAAGCAATTTTTAATCCTATCCCAACCATGAACTAGGATTAGACTGTGCAGCTTACGGTTTTGATTTCGGCTTTTGGTGATGCTTTGCCTCGTGAAAAGAGCTTGTTGTTTTGGTGACCTGAACTTGCATCACAGTCTACATGCTGTATGAGGCCTGGGCGCGCGAAGCTACAATACCCACGAGCGTCTCCTCCTCTCAAACACGGAAAAAAGCTTTTATTACCAGTAGCCCAGTAACTTACCACCTAGGTAGCTGTTTTATTAGCGCTACTTGGTGCATCCATGTAGAGTTATGCTGGCGGCCGGATTCGCCTGCCAACACCTCCACACTCCTGATCTGTAATTCCGACACCCTAAACCCTACCTTAACCCTCCCAAAAACCGTCTTTGGCAGCAAATCTCCTGGCTTCAACCAAAAGAATAAGCCGAACATGCTCATAAAGCATGCAGATCTTCTCCGTTGGGTATACGGTATAAGGGCCCCACTCAGGGGTGTAGGGTTCATGGTTTCGCAACTCCAGAAAAGAAGCCTGGGCCCCCACCCAAGGCAAACGCAGATGAGTATCATCTGATGACCGAGGGTCACGCACTGAGACTGTCTGGCTGTATCCTAGCAAGAAACCCTAAAACCAACGCTCTAGACTTTGAGTATGGTTTGGGCCCTGCCGATAGTGTTCTTGAAGCTTGTAAATGTGACGAAAGCTTCCGAAGGTTCCGAGTACCGACCATCAGTCTTCTTAAGGAGTTTTATGTATAGGAGCCTCAGCAGGTTTTGAAAGGTTTATGCGGAAATCAAACTCGAGTGTTTTTGAAGCCTCGAAAGTGCCGGTATTAGCATGTAGGGTTACTGGAAACTCAGGGTGGTTCTATGAGCCGTGAACCCTAAGCCCCACAAGGATTCTATAAGGCTTGTGCTTTTATTCACTTTATACTGGTTCTATGCACTATATGGCTTCGGTAAGGGCTCCTTGATGGCTGTAAGGCTTCTCCACGGGTGTAGGAACAAGAATGTCAAGTCGAGATGACAAGAATCACCCGGCATTCACCAGTCCAGAATTCACAAACCATTGCTTCGGGCTTCGACGGGGTATGATTCAGGGATTTAGGGTTTAGGGTTCCGAGGTTAGAGCTTAGGATTTTGGGGTTCAGGCACGCGAATTGACATGACAAAGTTCGGCCGCTGGAGACTTGACATCGCCACCACTTCAGGTGCAGAAAAAGGAGAAGCCACCCAACAAAATTGACATCGGACGGGAATTTCGGATTAAGAGTCTAGGGCTTGCAAGGACCCCTGAAATGACTGCATAGCCGAAGCTCTTCCCTAAACCCCAAACCCCAAACCCCAAGGAGCCCTTAAAGGAACTCTGAAATTATGACATACTTAGAGGCCCCAGGGGACTAGTAAGTAGGTTGCAAGTAGGTTTAGGAAGTACCCTAAATGGAGTTCCCCCATTTATAATATCCCCCGACGTACTAAGTCCCCTGTGCCTCCCAGCAACCATAAAACCCCTCCTTGTACAACCCCCTTATGGATCCCGTTTAAAGAGCCCTTCAAGGAACCTTTTGAGGAGCCTTAGTTACTAAGTCTCCTGGGCCTCCAAGTAGCCGAAGCCCTTCCGAAGATAGGCCCTGAACCCCAAGCCTTAAATGTAGGAGCCTAATTAAGAAACCCTGGTCCTAGTACCCCAAAATAGTAGGACCCATATAAGGAAGCCTAATAAAGGCCCAAGGTTTCTTAATCAGGTTCCTACATCGGTGCTGTTTAGGCCTTCATGAGCCTACCCATAGGCCTCATAGTAGTTCCTTTTTGGGGTTCATATTTAGAATTCGATGAGGTAATCCCAAAAAGGAACTACTATGGGGCCTATGGGTAAACCCCAAGCGGAGCCGCAGCTGGACTTCAAAGATCTTATTATTTTTGGGTTTACTTAGAGGCCTCAGGGGACTTAATAAGTAGGTTATAAGTAGGGTTATAAGTACCCTAAATGGAGTTACCCTAATTATAACCCTACTTATAACCTACTTACTAAGTCCCCTGGGCCTCCAAGTAGGGTTTTGGGGTTTTTAGTTCAGGCTTTAGGGGTTTAGGGGTGATCTTACTACTTTTGGGTTTTGGGGGTTTTGGGTTCAGGGTTTAGGGGTTTAGGGTTTAGGATTTAGGGTGGGCTTATGTAAGGAAATCATAATGGGGAGCCCTAAAGAAGAAGGTTTTACAGGCTCCAGGTAAATCTTAAATCTTAGACCTTGAACCCTACCCTTAAAGGAACCCTTCAGGAACCTGTACCGTCCCTTTAAAGGAGCCCTTTGAGAACCATTAAGGCAACCCTACAGGCCCTACTCATGGGTGGTTGTCAAAAATATGGTCCCTTTTGGGGTACCTATTAAAGTACGGCACCGTTTATTTAGGGTACCCCAAAAAGGGGCCCTAATTTTGACAACTCACATAGTCGAAGCCCTGAGGTTTAGAGCTTGTGATGATCGCCAGGCCACCAACTCTCTCTGTTTTGGGGGGCCTTGAGATGAAGAGAGTTGGGCTTTGTAGAGCTTGGGGTTTAGGGTCTAGGATTTTTTTTGGAGGTTGGGGTTTAGGGATTTAGGATATCGGTATCGGGTTTAGTTCGTTGGATTTAGGATCAGCTTGTAGGGTTTGGGGTTTAGGTTTTCTCTCAGCCACTAATGGAAAGCTACGCTTTCTTCACGAGGGTCTTTTGAGAGCTCAAAAAGGAAACGTTTTAGGGTGCACGGTGTTAGCTCGCTGTGCTACACCGCAAACCTAGAACCCCACACACTGTGTGAGCTAGAGAGATTTATCATAATTTTCCAAGATCAACCGGTATGCCCGACACCCTAAAGCCAACGGCTGCAAGAATAATACCAGAGCCTAAAACCCTACACGTCCTACAGCCGTCCTACAGCCCAGCCCCCCCCCCCCCCCCCACGCGTATCCTTCCCCCACCCGCTTCTGCCATTTGATCACCTACCCCCCCCACTCCCCGTTCTCACCCCCCCCCNCCCCTTTTGCCCGCCCCCCAAAACCAACCGCCGCAAAAATAATACCGAGCCCCAAACCCCTACCCCTCCTACCGCCCTCCCACAGCCCCGCCCCCCCCCCCCCCTCAAGGAGTTATCATCGCCACGCAGTTTGTGCAATTTGATCACCGATCGCCCGGAATCCATGCTTCCACCCTTCCATGTTCACCAACTGAAGACCACGAAGCAATCGAGATGGCAAGGAAGCGTTTGGAATTGCCCGGGGCTGCCTGCCCAACCAGACTTATTTATATCTGTCTCTATATCCATATCTGTACCTGTATCTATAAATCTCTACCTAGACCTCTACCTATATCTATATCTTTATCTGTATCTATGCCTATTTCTACATTGTGCCTCTACGTCCATAAGTTATGTGTATATATATATATTACATATATATATATATATATGTATATGTATCGCTATGTCTATCTAGATATCAGTATCTGCATCTATATCTTTATCTGTGTATACCTCCATACCTGTTTCTGTATCAGCGTCTCTGTCTATATCTACATCTACATATCTATCTGTTTCTCTGTCTAATAACCTATTTGTACTCACGTCTTATAGACACATGTATACCTACAATATAGATATGTTTATTTATTTTCACTTAACTTCAATACATACCTATGTAAGTATGTCTGTCTGTATGTCTTTTTGTCTGCCTGTCTGTATGTATGCACGTATTTATGTGTACTTATGTGATCGTACGCTTTTATTTGTGTATATATGTATGTGTGTATATCTACATATGTATATTTATGTTCGTGTTTTCCTATGTGTGTATATATATATATATATACACATATACATAACACTTTTGTATACATATGTATACATACCTCCTACTACATACAGGTAGAGACATCAAACAGTTGGCTGACTAGCTTAGTATTTGGTGGTTTCTGTTGTTTGTTGCTTATTTGTGTGGGTGTGTTGATTCATGTGCAGGTGTGAAGCAATTTGAGATATGTGTGTGTATGTATATGTATGTAAGTGTGTCTGCACGGTCTGTGTATGTATATATAGATACTGATATATATATATATATATACATCTATTTATGCAGATATAGATATCCACATATGTATATGTGTACGCAAGCACCAACAAGCTCGAAAGCCTTAGCTCGCCATGAAACAAACCGTATAAATCCAGGCGCCACCCAACGCTCAGACGCATCGACTTCCTTCTGCCCGAGGAGGGCGACAGCGAGGCAACACGGCATAGCGGATGGTGTCCTCGACATGCCCAACAATCGGAAACCACAAAGCCCTTCAACTTTAAGCGCTCTGTCTGTCACTGATAATTACGCATATGTATATACATACATGTATACATTTATGCATACATTTTTGTACTCAAAGACATATACATATACATATACAGATGTGTATATATATATATATGTAAATGAAAAATACATTGATATATATATATATATATCAGCCTATACTGCCGGGTATCTGAATAGCAGGATGTTCTCCTCCAAGCTACCTGCACCATCGCTACTAATATTATTTCATGTGTCCATTGTTTCCGATGCTGTTGCTGATGATGTTAATTTTTGCTGCTGCGGTTGCTGCTGTTGCTGCTGCTGCTGCTGCGGCTGCGGCTGCTGCTGTTGCTCTTCTTGCTGTTGTTGCTCCTGTGGCTGTTGTTTAGTATGATTGCTGTCGTCCTCGTCGCCGTCGTGGTCATGGGTCATCTCCCGCCTACGACTACTACATATTGCTGCTGCTACTAAGTCTACCACCACCGCCGCCGACGACGACGACTACTACTACTCCTGCTTGCTAGTGCTGGTACCAGCACCAGTACGCGCACGAATAACAGTACTTTGTATTGGCCACTAGACAGTTAGAGTTAGCTTTTGTTGGACTTCATTGCTCCAGGGCTAGAATTAGATTCGCTTTCCGGTTCAGGCATAATGTAGGAACCTGATTGAGAAACCTTGGGCATTTTTAAGGTTCTTTGTATGAACCCTACAATTTTGGGGCCATAGGCCCAGGGTTTCTTAATCAGGTTCCTACATTGAGCTTTTTGCTTAGGTTCGAGAACTTGTGGCTTCCGTGCTCTCGAAGTGACGCACTAAATCTTTTCACCTCGTAAATTCATATACCCAGAGCTTTGACCATGGATGGCACGACATGTCCAGAGTTTCTTGTTTTGATGTCCCCACATGCAACCAGAAGAAGGTGGGATTTCTTCATGACCACAGGTAATCCTGAACCCTAAACCCTAAACCCTAAACCGTCTGAGGATTCAGTTCAAGCTTATTTGGTTGATGTCGTTTCAGTTTTGTGGGGAAGCTGTGTGTGCTGTCTACAGTCCCTGCCCAGAGAGCCCAATACCCCTTAATTAAGGAATATGGCTTAAATTATATGGGGCCTCATATTATGATTTAAACTATATTCCTTTAATTAGGGGGTATTGGGCTCTCTGGGTGTGGGGTTAAGGGGTATAGGGCCGTAGGTTTGAGGGCTTAGGACTTTTGGGGTTCTGGGCTTGGCGGCTTTCGGGCTTAGGGCTTCGGTGTCGAATCTGGGGCTTCATCAGTCTTTGGGCTGGACAGGCCTTCAAGTTCAGATCTTAAGAAACGTAAGGAAGAACAGTGATTCCCGGGTGTAGGCACGTAGGGTCGAGAGGTCGGCGCAATTTCGGAGGTTGTGCTTACCCGATTTAGGGATCTACGGTTTGGGGAGGTTTGAGCGGTGGGAGGTCTAAGAGTTAAGGGGGTTCCAGACTGAGGTCTTCCAAAGCAGTAATAAAGAGGCTTTTGTAGTTCGTACTACGATTTCTGAGGGTTCTGCAAAATACCTCTAAGAGTGAGCGCCCCCAGACCCAGTTTCATTGGGCTTCTATGCTATGTCCACGGTATGCATTGGAATCCTAAGACCTGTATCCCACATGCTACAGGCATAGGCTCACAACGGGCGGGCCCCAGAAAAGGAGTGTTAACTGTAATACCGAGGTCTGAGTGATACTATGGCAATACCTTATTGTGCCACCCTTCTAGTACTCGTACGGATTTGCAGTTTCATGTATCCCCAAGACCCGCTCTGTCTTCTGTAACCTTCTCCAGCCATCGCTGGAAATCGACCGCCGTCTAACTCTACGTGAGAGAAAAGGCAGCCTAAGTTAAGAAATATCGACCCCTTTGCACCTAGTAGTGGTGTAGTAAGTCATAGCTTCTAGGTCTCACGCCGTAGGCTGTTGCATGCATGTTTCACGAAGAATGTTACGATATGTTTGG
>BGNK01000217.1:750-37421 GCA_003297005.1 Symbiodinium sp. clade A Y106
CCCTGTATGCCAAGGCGAAGGCGCTTTATGCCGCCTGAGCCCGGAGGGGAAGAGCCCGCTTTCGTGGTCATTCATGGAGCGGGTGGTCCCCGACAGTGCCACAAGAGCCAGATGTTGTATAGCCGCTTTCATGGGGTGCTTATCTAAATCTAAGGGGCTGCTGAGTATGCCTTCCGGCAACAGCGAGGAAAAAGGTCGCTTCAGAAGGCAGCACTACGCACTGCGCCATTTGTTAAGTCGGAGATTCGTGTTATCGCAGTCTGGCGGCAATCATGTTTACGTGTTAGACTGCTGACCAGAGCCCTAGAGCCTTGCAATGCTGGGATGCTCCATCTTTGAGGCTGCTGCCATAGTACAGAAGGACGCATGAGGATGCTTTGCCAAACCTCAACTTTCTTACGGAGCCTTGGACTTCGAATGCAGACAGGCTACCCTCGTGCACATGGACGGCTTTAAATCGGAGGCGAGCAGGCCGCAATGCCAAAAACGCGAGAGCGTCGAAGTCTGGTGGTCAGTTTGGGCTCGGGATGGCATCAGGCTTTGGAGTAGGACCTCCGACCTCTCGCGGAGAGGTTTTTACAGAAGGGTGGGCTCTGAAGATGAGGCCACGGTGCCGGGGCTGTGGGATTTCGGACGAGGTGGGCTCCCCTTCACTCGCGCGCCGGAGCGCCTCTGCTGGCAGGGCGCTTGGGTTTGGGAGCTTTGTATGCCATGGTGGATGTTGCTGGTCTCCTCCGGCCGCGAGGTGAGCCAATCACGCTTGCCTGCAGAGTTCAACCTGCTGAGCCAGTTTGAGAAGCACATGCAGGAAGGGGCGGCGACTGCACTAGCAGAGCGCACAATACAGCAGTGTGGAAGCCCTCTGCAGTGAGTGCTGTCGCCTGCTGGCAAAACCACGCAGGCGCGGTCTGTGGTTTTGCTTTTATCGACATGCTCCAATCATGCGTGGAGTCAGCGGCTCGAGATGAGACGGGGGGTAGTGGTTGCAGTGCCAGGAGCTGCAGCGAGCGCGCATCACCTCGGGCTGGACGTACAAGGCAGCTGCTGCCTCAAAGTTTGAAGTCAGACCCAAGACTGTCTTGGGATGGGGTGGTCGGCGGTTTGAGGACCGGATCCGAGCAGTGACGTCTGTGAGACCTAGACCTAGGTCCCAATTCTGCATCCGTGCAACCCTCAGAGGGGAAAGCAGCTGCTGAATGCAGCCGCTGAAGTGCCCGTGTTATGCTCATAGGACACCAGTCTGCGACAGAGCGGTGAAAACACATTCCCTAATGGTTCCCACCGCGGAAGACATGAGTTCACACAGTCTGGTCCACCTCAGGCACATTCTCAAGTGGGAGTGGATGCACCCTCTGTACACGAACAAAGGCTTGCCCGCGCCTCAGCACGTTTTCGAGCCGTTGTATTCTTGATGCAGCAGAGACACGACTGACATCACGCCTCGCGTTTGTTGAACGTGTTCATTGTGCTTTGTTCAACGTGGCCTTTGCTATTTTTGCGACTATGGCTCCTGTGTTTGGAGAGATCTAGGACCGGACAGGACCCCCGTTCTCGTTGCTCAGGCCTCTGCGCTGCGAGGGCCTCTTCGAGAAGAAGAATCCTGTGGGGCCCGTCTCCCAGTGTTGCTGCGGCTTCTGTGGCCTGTGGTACTGTGGTACTGTGGGGATTTCGGCACTGAACGGCTACCGCCACTACCCAAGCCAAAGCCTAAACCTTCAACGACGGAGGTCTGTACGAGCCCCGGAACTTTGCATAGTATCTGGGTGGAGGTTGGTTGGCTACGTGCAGCCCCTCGTCCAGGCCTAGATGGCAACAGCTCTTGCATGTCGCTGGTGCTACCATGATTCGGGCCAGTACACTTCTTACTCTTCCGTGTTGTTCTCACTCCAGCTGTTCTAGTACTCTACTTAGTATCGTGGTCGAATGCCCAAGCTCCAACCGTTTCGAACAGCACTTGCAGACCAGAATACTGCCAGTAGTAATGACCATAACAATATATCCCGAATCAGAAGATGTCTTCCTCACACCTGGACAGCACGATCTCGAAGGGGGCTGCTTACGTTGCAATTTTCGCATACCTACACTTCTGCATGCCTATGGTGTTGAATGCAAACTAGGTCCGTTTGAACGTCTTAATTTATCAAGCGATCTCGTACCCTAAACCCTAAACCTCTATCGTTTGGAGCAGACCCGGCATAAGCTTCGCGAGGACACGGTTACCCAAGTGGCCTGCGTCGCCGTTGCCGCAAGTGCTGGGACCTTGAGTCCATCGTCAACTCTCTCTCGCTCTCTCTCTGTTTGTCTCTCTCTCTCTCTCTCTCTCTTTCTCTGTGCCTCTCTCGCCCCACATCTATCTATCTATCTATGTATGTATCTATCTATCTATGTATATATATATATATGTACATGTATATATCTATCTATATCTGTATAGTATATATAGTATACATTGTATGTATGTATGTTTGTATGTATGTATGCATGTCTGTGTGTGTATGTATGTATGTATGTATATATATATAGAGAGTATATATATATATAGTATATATATATATATAGAGTAAATACAGTATATAATATATATATATATATATATATATAATATTCTATTCTATTGTGTTATTATATATTATAAAGTATGTATAGTATGTATAGTATGTATAGTATGTATAGTATGTATAGTATGTATAGTATGTATAGTATGTATAGTATGTACAGTATGTATAGTATGTATACATATATACATATGTATAAATAAATATATATATATATATATACATATGGATATATGTAGTGATACTGACCGCAAAGACGTTCGCGGCCCAGGTCCGAGGAGGGCCCGGTCCCACCAGATCATACCCAGAAGGAGCCAGGGACTTGCGCTGCAGCGTTTCTGATCAAAGCTTTGATCGTTGATTTTGGGCTGCCTTAGCGGTCTTGAGCTCAGAAGTCCGCTTTAATCGGGCGCTTTTGGTAGAGGCTGGTCAGGCAACTTATACGCAAAAATGCGCAGAAGGTTATTTCAGGGAATGGAGAGATTACGGGAAGACACGCTGCACGACAAACTCACTCACAGTATCAAGACATTCTGGGAGTCCAATGAGGGTCGTCATCGTAGTCGTTGTAGTAGTAGTGATAGGAGTAGTAGTAGTAGTAGTAGTAGGGCTAGTAGTAGTAGTAGTAGTAGTAGTAGTAGTACTAGTAGTAGAAGACGTAGTAGTAGTAGTAGTAGTAGCAGCAGCAGCAGCAGCAGGAGTAGTAGTAGCAGCAGCAGTGGCAGTAGTAGTAGCAGCAGAAGAAGAACCGCTGTCCACAGCTTACGACTCCTCCTCTGCTAGTACTACTACTCCTACTACTACTACTACTGCTACTACTGCTACTACTACTACTATTACTACTACTACTACGACTACTGCTACTACTGCTGCTGCTACTACTACTACTACTACTACTACTGCTACGACTACTATCATCACCACCACCACGACGACGACCACCACCACTACCACTACCACTACCACTACGACTACAACTACGACTACGACTACGACTACGCCGACTACGACGACTGCCACTACCACTACCACTACCACTACCACTTTCCGCTACTACTACTACTACTACAACTACTACTACTACTACGACTACTACTGCTACTACTACTGCACTTTGCTACTCCTCTGCTGCTACTGCTGGTGCTGCTCCTCTGCGGCTACTAATACTTATACTACTACTACTGCTACTACTACTACTGCTGCTGCTACTACTACTACTACTCCTACTCCAACTCCTGCTGCTGCTCCTACTCCTACTACTACTACTACTACTACTCCTACTCCTACTCCTGCTCCTACTCCTACTCCTACTCCTGCTCCTGCTCCTGCTCCTGCTCCTACGACTCCTGCTCCTGCTCCTACTACTCCTACTCCTACTCCTACTCCTGCTCCTGCTCCTGCTCCTGCTCCTGCTCCTGCTCCTGCTCCGCTCCTGCTCCTGCTCCTGCTCCTGCTCCTGCTCCTGCTGCTGCTGCTACTGCTGCTGCTCGTGCTGCTGCTGCTGCTGCTACTGCTACTGCTGCTGGCGCTACTCACACATACCCCTAATATTCCGACCTCGACTCCGTCTCAACATGATACTCCTCTTCACTGTGGCGCGCTCCTGCAAGTGCTGCTGCCATCTGAGAGTGAGGTGACCTGCCTCTCACCAGCCCACTTGCTCCTGTGCTGCAAGAGCAACCGTGTCGACAGGGACAATGATGGTGCCAGTAGCCATTCCCAGGCAATATGCGACGATAAAGCTGAGCTCGCTCATGGCCATCGCAATGGTAGTGAGTGCAGACATAGTCGTAGTCTCGTGAAGAACCGGTGTTGAGGGACTTGCCGCGGTCATGATAGCAGCAGCAGCAGTAGCTACCGAAATATCGTAATCGGTCGACGAATGACGAAAGAACAACAAAAAGATAACCACAACCACAACCACAACGACAACGCAACAACTGTAATTCTCACATCGCAAGAGTACTGAAATCATTCTGATGGTAATGGCCCTGGCTATAGAAAGCCAGAGCCTAATCTGATGAACATCATTGGTGCCAAGCAGTGAACGGTATCCCATGGCTGTTCTAGCTCGGACAGAGAACCATCATGATCAGCATCGTCATCGGCACCATCATTACCATCTTCATGATCATCATCATCATCGAAACGAAGCTTCAGCCCGAAACTTCGCCGAGCAAAGGGGCTTCATCCTTGCCTCGGCCAAGTTGGACTGCAGCAAGTTCGGACTGCGAAGGCCGGCGGAGCTTCGAATGACAATTGGGGGGTTAAGCAAGAGAGAAGCTTCGGATTTCGGACGTAGGGTTTGGGTCTGCAGCTTTTCTGGGATTTGTGAATCCGTTGCTTACTTAATGGGGTGTGTGCTTCGTCCTAGCATGGAAGTTACGCTAGCTAGACAGCATTCACAGGAGCGATTGCCAAGCACATCAAGCCCTTGAAGCTCCTGGGCCTCTTGCGAAAGGAAACCACGATGCCGTCATGGCGAAGCCAATGGGGGAAACGAGCCCTCCAAGCCCGGAGCCCTGAAACCCCAAACTCTAAACCCGCCTGCCGCGGATCGGAAGACCTCGCAAGATTCCCAACACGAGGTTTGGATTCACGATGAACGGCACCTTGGCCGTTTCGGACTCGGTGCCCCCCGAAAGCCCGAGATTTCGCGTGACTCTGCCTTTTTTGATGGTTTGCTCAGAGTTTGGACACATTGGGAGGCAAGTCGTAAGAAGGTGCTCCATCGCTGCCTGCAGCTGCCAGAAGGCGGCGAACCCAGCTGTTTGCGCATTTTCTAAGCTTTGAGTCTTTCGGTCTGGAATGAAAAAGAAGGGAGGATGCTGTTGTCAGAATTGTGAAGCACAAGAGCAGCTCCGTGCATCTTGAGGCAGTCTTCATAGATCTGTCTGGGAAAAGATCCACGCCTTGCGGCAGGCTGTGACGAAGAGTCCATGTCATGTCACATACGCGAGAAGCAAACCTGCGCTTCTGTTTGCAGGATCGGAGTCAGCCTGGCACAGCATGTTTATAGCTTAAGTTGACGGCTCACCCTTCCAAAACAATCCCTAAAAGGAGACGTGTGGACGTTTTCGAAGCACCTGTCTCAAACGCGTGCACTGCTGGCCTGCTGGTGTTCGAACATGGGCTCAAGTTTACTTCGAAGCCCCTTTACGTTCCGGATTGGTAAGGTTGACCTGAAGCCATGGCCAAGCGCTGCCGCGTGATCTTGAGCCTGGTGCTGCTCCTCGCCGCACTGAAAGCATCCACAAACTTCTCCGTTCAGCGCCTCCCCAGGCCCTTCGAAGCTGTAGAAGGGTTTAGGACCTTTAGGGTTTAGGGTGCAGACTCCTGCGTTGCTGAAAGGCTTCAAGCTCCCCTGACAGCAGCCTCGGGCTCCCGCAAGGCAGGCTCCCCACCACGAGCCCTTCAACGAGAAGCCCGGCGAGCCCTTCTCTTTCTTCGAGATGGAGCTGCCCGACTGGCTGATGCCCGCTCTTGGTGCTGATGCGAAGACAGGCCGGGGGCGCCTCCTTTTCGGATGGTGTTTCCTAGGTCCTAGGGGTCAGTGGAAGTGCAAACGAGTGTCCCCTTGTGTCACTCGTCAGATTCCTGGGAGAACCGCAGCATCTTGGACTTCAGCTTGGACTATCACATCCTGGCCGGGGCTATCTTCGGCATGTCGCTCTTCTACGTGGGCCTCTTCGCCTGAGCGCGGCTCTTCATTGAGCCCTCTTGGCTCTGAGCGCGTGCATGAAGATTCTTGTTCAGCATCGTTCCAGCGACCCGAAACAGACTGCCACTTGGCGCGGGTCGGCAGTGCCTTTTTAGGGGCACAAGGCTTTGGCACCTGCTGGAAGATGCAGTGACACGCAGGTAAAGCAGGTTGCAGATCACCTCGCTTGTTTGTGCATCTTCAGCTCGGACAAAGCCGGGTTCTGATTTGAAGAACCATGGTTCCATCAACTCGTTCCAAGCTGCCCTACAGCTGCAGCACAGACGCTGTCAGCCGAGGTGTCATACAAAGTTGTTTCCCAGTCGTGGACTTTCAAGTTTCGACGTGAATTTCCCACACCATTCTAAGTCTAAGCCCGTGCTGCGGAGGTGTAGGTAGTCTGGAATTCCCTATTCTGCACTTGCCCAAGCCAAATCGAGCCACCCAGAATCAACATTTAGGCGCGTTTTGTGCGAAGTCCTCTCGAAGTCCGAAGATTCCCCACCAAGAAGGCCTCCCAGGTCCCAAGCACGACAGCCTCCGAACCCAAGAAGGTCCTGACATCGAGTCACCTACTATAGGGACCTAAATAATTACCTATACTATTTTGGGGGTTGCTTATTATAAATATAATATATTATTCCCCAAAACCCTATTCTGATTATTAAGGCCATTATCTTCAACCCCGATAATACCCCTTATAGTCATCCTTATTCTAGACCCTTTAAAAGGAACCCTATTCTAATTATTAAAGCCCCTATATGAGTTCAGTCCCTTCGATTCCGTCCTTGTCTTCCCCGGAGGCGCTTCGTTGGGAGCTGGAGGCCGAGAGTCTCAGATTCCAAAGAGGGATGTTTGTACATTGATTATTGAAGTATTGAATATTGTACATTGTATATTATATATTGGATGTTATACATTATTATATATATATTAATATATTGGATGTTACACGTTATAATATATATTATATATATAATATACTACAATATATATACTATATTATATTATATTATATTATATGATATGATATGATATTATATTATATCATACTTTGTATAATATATATCATAATATATATATATATACTATTGTACATAGTCTGTTCCTTGTTTCGGGCAATTGCTGACGGTTTTCCCTTAATGTCACGAGGAGGGATCCAGGCCCGAACTTCTTCGGCTTTGGGTGCGGCTTGGAGTTTGCACCACCTGACCGCCAGAATGCTGACCACAATCTTCTTAGGATCACGTACTACTCACTACTAACTGTGATGACGACTGCTATTTTGCGATCCCCGCAACGAAGCTCTCGATTGATCTTTTCATTCCTGGTTGTTGGCAGTTTTAGTTGTTTTGGCACATATAATGTGGGAGCTGCTGTCGTTGACGATGGTCTGTTGTTGTGGACTGTCCTGTTCTCACCTGCTCTTGCCAGTGTGATTCGGTGCCTTCACTCGGCAGAGTCCTGACCTGTTTCGTTCGCATACGATGTTGACGGCAGATTGGTTCTGGTGAGTGTGATGAGGATGATGGGATGATCATGGTGGTGACAGCGATGGTCATGATGGTGACGTTTTCCGGGTGCTGCTGGTGATGATAGTAATGTGCTTTCTTACGCATCGTCTGCGAATGAACTCAGTGGATCCTTCGAGAGCAGGCAAACTGGGCGCAGTGGGAAGCCAGGGACTGAGACCTGAGAGCATAGTCCAAAGCTGACATCTCACAATTCTGAGCCAGTCTTCGTAGAAGAAACTCCGGGTACATGCGAACTGTTCGCCATGGTTTCTGATATTGGTACGGAGCTGGTAGCCCTTTGCTTGCCCGAGGCCCTGACCCCCATCCCCTTGCCAGGGTGCGAAAGTCCTCTATGACTCGCCGGTTTTCACCCTTGCCTGGGACCTGCATCAGGCCCTGCAAGGGAGGGGTGCTTGAGTTGTTGGGTTGTGAGGGCCATGGCTTAGGGCTAAATACCGTGAGTCTTTTGGCTTTGTCGTTTCGGGTGGTCGTGCAGATAGTACACTACATGCTCTATATACATATATATATGTTTATTTATTCGGTTAGTTAACATGGCATAACATATACACAAGCAAACAGAAATACCAACAAACACATGAGCTTCTCATAAACATGTTTTTTCGTTTAGATGGGTAAATAGATAGATAGAGAAGCAGCTAGATAGATAGATGGACAGATAGACAGATACATAGATAAGAAGCTAGATAGATAGATGGACAGATAGATAGTTACATAGATAGATAGACAGGTCGATAGGTAGATAGTTAGATCGATAGATAGATAGGTAGATAGATAGACAGAGAGAGAAACAAATACACACACGTAAAATCACATATATATATATACACATGTACACGAATATACATACATACATATATATATATATGTATACAGATAGCTGGCTAACGCTCTAGCTGGCTAACTAACTGACTGACTGGCTGAATGACTGACAAACTTATGAACGAATTAACTAACCAACCAACCAACTAGATAAAGGATAGATAGCCAGATACATAGATAGATAGATACATAGATCAATACTAGAACAGACAGATAGATAAACAGTCAGGTAGTTGGGTAGTTATACATAATGTACTTGTTTATGCTGGTTCATGTCTTCGTTTACGATTCGGTTTTATGTTATATACCTCGCCCGAAGCCCGGTGTGGCTTTTCCCCGTTCCCATCGTTCGGTGCGACTGATGTTTCGTTTGAACGGGCAGCTTCCTGTTCTGAAACAAGGTGTGCTCATTGCTACAGTGTTGTCGCACAGGAGGGCATTGCGCGTTTGCGTGCGCTGTTGGTACAGCGATTGGGTATCCTCAAAACAGACTGTCAGTCAAGATGATGGTCGATGATGTTCCAGATATGCAAAGCACAGTCAGCAATGCCAAAGGTAACGATACTGCAGCAGTGATGTACAGAAGCGTGCAGCTGTGTAGAACCAACACCATCCGTGGTGCTTGACCCTCACCCAGGCCGAAACCCATAGGTCTTCAACTCTCAAGGCCGCAACCCGCCGCATTCAAGCCAGGCGACTCTGAAGGGGCATGGTCTGGATCTGAAGCAGCAGGCCAGGACCGTTCGTTGTTTCGGCATGTCGTGCGCGGCATCTAGAAGATCTGCTTTCCGCGGCTTTCACAGCAATACGGCTAGCAGCGCAGTAGCCGCAACAGCTGGGCAGTGACAGTATAGTAGGACAAAGGCAGTGGAAGGACAACATGAAATCACAGGAGCGGCAGTAGCGGTGGCAACTGCCGCGCCAAGAACCGCCGCGGCCGTCGTCGTCGTCTTCGTCGTTTTTGTGCCCGTCGTGATAGTAGTGGTAGTAGTAGCACTAGCAGTCGCAGTAGAGTAGTAGACAATAGAGTCGCAGCAAAAAGCGGTAGTCGTAGTAGCAGCCGCAGCAGCAGCAGTAGCCTTGGTAGCAGTATTAGCAGCAGTAGTATTACTACTGCAGTAGTAGCAGCAGTAGTGGTGATAGTAGCAGCAGTACCAGTAGCAGTAGCGTAGCACTACCAGCAGAAAGTCCGGGCATCCCGCCGTGCAGGCGAAGTTTGAAGAGGAGCAGGACTGCGTGGTGGAAAGAATGAAGTCCGACATGACGGTGCCGCGCTTGTATGTCAACATTGGATTTCATGGCAATGCTTGTGACTTCCGATCACCTAACCGTTCTAGCTGTCGGATTTCAGACTTCGAACTGTGTGGACCCTGGCAGTCGGACGCGGGTTCCGAGGCGTTGCGCCGTATGCCCCGAACATCTGAGTTCCGGGCCGAATTGACAAAAGCAAATAGGAGCTTGTGATACTTGGATTCAGAGCTTCGAGGGTTCTGCTTTGCCTCTTTGCATGGGCAGGTGGACCTCTTGGCAGTCCCTGCGCGGTCGGAGGTGCGAGCGAAACAGTCGGAACAGGTGCAGAGATGTGCAGAGCGCGCAGGTACGGACGTAAGACTGCTTGAGCCTTCATGAAAATCTTTCATTACAGTTTTGCCGATGCACTGTGTCATCAACCTAGAAGCAGTGCCAGGCCAACGTCCGAAGTAGGACAAAAGCTGCTGGAAAATGCTTCTAGAGAGTTCCAGATTCCGAAATCGAGTCCAAGGGCTGAGGAGCACAAAGCTTTAGCTTGGAGGCTTTCCTCCCTGTGGCGGAGTGGCAAGAGCTGGCACGGAGGCCACTGCGCACAACCGTTTTCTGTACTGAATGCCCAGCCTGCTCAACACGTCGGGTTGAAGCTTGCGGTTTCTTGAAACACGAGGTCTGTGGTCTCCGGACTTTGTGTGTCAGGGATTCTAAGATGTTTCCATCGAGAAAGCGCAGAACTGTTTCTTGACGCATCCACAGAGTGTCGATTGTACTGTTCGCGACCTTCCACTGGACAAGCCACAATGCTCCACATATCTCCGAGGGGCATTGACAAGTCTTCCTGCTATCGGCCTGAATTCGCTGCAAGTATGCGTGTCCTATGAAGCTTCGAACCTCGAGCCACAGGCTCTGGCAAGCACTTCGGCCGACCTCCGTGATCAACCCTGAACCCTAAGCTTTGCTTCTTGAAGCAAAAACCGACCTACACAATACTCTACTCGCCATACTCTACTATACTATACTCTACTAGACTCTACTAGACTCTATTCTACTACACTCTACTATGTTGCTATATGATACGATATGATACGATACTATACTACGCGATGCTTCTCTATGCGACAGGCGCGAGGCCATCGTGCAGAAAGTCAATGCGAGGCCCCGGCCTTAGCTTAAAGAAGATAGCTCGCCAAACCTTTTAAAAGAAAGCTTAAACCGTAAACCCTAAACCCTAAACCCTCAAAAAACCTTTAGAACCTAAACCCTAAGCCCTAAAAAAAACCTTAAACCCGAAAACCTAAACCCAAATAGCACTACTAGTACTGACTAGTACTGCCAGCAGGTAGCAGGTAGTACGTAGGAGGTAGTAGCAGCATCAGCAGGATCTGCAGTACTGGTTGTCCTACCTGTAGCAGTGCTGTGAGTACTAGTAGCTACCTGCAAAGTACTATCTACGATTACGGGCTCCGACGAGAGCCTCAGAACCGCAATCTTTAGGCCTAGATCTGACGACTGTGCATGAAAAGCTAAGGCTGCGGCAGCAGCAGCAGCCACAGCCACAGCCGCAGCAGCAACAGCCGGCCTCCACCAGTCTGGCTCCCTGCTGTTGAGTTGTGAAAGCCGCATTTTTGTAGGGTCTTCAGGGCGGGAGGGCAGGGCTTGGGGGTCATGTAAAGTTATTCCAGTTCCGTTTGTGGAAGCAGTCATGCGAACCCTGTCATACCCTGTCCTCGTGGAAGTGGATGCGCTAGCAGACAATCACGTAGTTGTGTCGAGGGCTATAGCCGTGCAGCTCCAAGCGCAAGAATTCAGAATTCGAGCTCTCATACATCCGGCCCGATCTCGATCTTAGGACGCGAGCCGGACCGCGCTGCACAGCGAAAGGCTGCCTTATCTGATGTGGCCTCTATTGAAAACGCGGCAGGTTTCTATTGGTCAGGGTTGATGAGTCTCTTGCTGTTTTAGCTTTGTTGGTTTCTGTGCGTTGCGGTTGCTAACGTGCTGCCAGCACTATCAGCTTTGAGCTTGGTCTTAGTCTCCTTCCTGTCTGTACTATTGTCAGCACAACACTGCTTGTTTGTTGCCACTGCAAGCTATGAGCTTTACAGAAGATCACCTTGTGTAGAAGTTCATCCACTGCAGCAGGTACCACGAAATACGGCTATGCCTTTCCCAATGTCATGTGATGTAGGTACAGTTTCTTGCCCGAAGGGACAGCAAACAAAAACCCTCCAGCTCACGGCAAGCTTGATGTGCAAGAGATTTTGCCGCTGGTGTGCACCATCAACCGACTCCGCCCGAAAAAATCATCAGTAGCAATCAAATAAACTGATGCCAGATTTGAGAGGTCCGCAGCCGCTGCCGTAGCCGTCGCAGCCGCCGTCAGACCCAGCGGAAGAAGCCACACAGTTGCGGTTAGCAGCATTGCGGCTGGACTGTCACTGCTAAGCTGGTCGCAGATGACATACACCAACACGTTGTAGATCACGTGCTTGCTACGAACACTTGGGTTTCCCCCCGTCAGCTACTTGCCCTGCAGAGGTCTCCAGCGCGGAGCAAGAAGAAGCAACGGAGTCGCGGCCGCCGCTCGGCCTTTGGGAAATTCTACGACTCTACGATGCTATGATCTGGGGTTCATGACCAGGCCAGAGTCTTGGAGTTGACAGGTCTTGGAGGGAGCAGAAGGCAGGCCCGAGAAGGCCGAGAGTCAGATTGCACGTGGCACGGTGATGATGATGGCTTACTTGGCTGAGCCAGTTTGCCTGTGTTGTGTCGATGCGTTCTGCTCCCAGTGCTGTTGCTGTTACTGCTACTCTTACTGCATACCACTACGTCGACGACTACTACTACTGCTACTGCTGGGCTCCGACGGGCAAGTGCAAGAGGCTCTGCGAATCGAGCAATCCTCGATCCAAAGCATGGATGTTCATCATTACCTCATCAGAAGATCTCAGATAGGTGAAGCGAAGATCTCAGATTGGTGAAGCGCGGCTTTGCAGATTCACGACACATCTGATGTGAGTGCATCTGCTCGATCCCTACTGACGGGCAAAAAAGCAATCGAGGACGCTCGCGCAGCAATCGCAGGGACCGGAAGGACTCCGAGAGACTCTGATCAGTTTCAGGTTGGGATGCTTTGAGTACAGGATGCTGGGGCGGCCCATTGTTCGAAACTGGCCCAGCAGAACGACCATGCCCTGAGACTTCGAGGGGAGAAGAGCTCCAGCATCTTATCGTGCAGCTGGGCATTCGTCTTCAATATGTCGGGTTCGCACCCTTCGATGAACGCAATTGCGGCAATGAGAATAGCTCTTGCATTCTTGCCTGCCGTATGGATTGTACACGCTGTACCTTGGCGCTTCGCTCCAGCGGAATCCTGTTGCAATGAAAGTCAGCCGTACTCGCCAGAACACTGAAGCTCGTAGCCCAGAAATCTTGTTCCAGTTGTGGGAGGAATCGCGCCGCTCGCGGGACAAGCGGCCAGCACCGGCGCATGTTGATTCGGAGCAGTCGAAACTGAAGAAGGCGCTTCGTCCGCATGGAGATATTCATCCTTTCCTTGTCCCTGCCTTCGTTGTCAGATATTGTCAGCCTGAATTGGTTCTGTACGACTCTAGTGACACTGGTGGTGGTGGTGGTGATTGTCGTCGCAGCAGGCATCATAATTGGTACTGCCCTTGCAAGGATTTGGGCTTCAGCCTCCGTAAGAAGAGGGAGGGGTTGAAATTTCGCTCTGGACTAGATGTTGCAATTTCCTAGGGGTTTCGGATGTGGTCAACATGCCGACGAGCGTCCTTATGGTTAAAGACTCCTGCTTGCTTTGCTGTTCCTTTTCGGGGTTCCGCTGGAGGTCCGAGAGGCATCTCTCTTCGATCTCGTGAAGCAGGCAGAAGCCTCAAACCGGACCCTGCACTCGGCACGTTAAGCTTTTCCGGAGCTGATCTGGGGTTTCGGAGAACAGGCGGAGTTCTCTTCTTCGTCATGGTTTTAATTCTACCACTTTTTCTTTGCTACTGGTAGTAGCAACATGAAGATGATTGAGAAAAGAGTAAGCCAGAAAAGCATGAAGCTATCCATTGAATCAGGATCATCATCACAGCAATGGTTGTCATCATACTGAGTGGTGATTGATTGGAATAGAGCTTTGAAGCTGGCGGCCATCCGGACGCTCATTGTCCTGCTGAGCGCCGCGATTGCCCACAGACGTGACGATTTTCGCGGTCTGACATTGGGCTGCTTCTTGCTGCCAATCGCCTTCTTCCTAGCGTTCTAGCATTAACAGATCTCGTCGCATTTCCTGTATTGGCCTCTTCTGTTGGTCACATTCGCAGTTAGCGGGGCAGGTGCTCACGCGCTGGCGCAGGGACCCCGGCCGGGCGGGTCGGTGTTGGCGGGTGACCTTTGTTGTACAATGCTATGAAACTATAATAAGACCACAATATAGCAAACGCACAGCATCATAAGCTATGATACTGTATTATTGGGTCTGGAGCTGTTGAGGGGGGTTTCTTAAATCGAAGGGCGGCAGCTGCTGGACTACTACAGTTCTATACTGGTAGTAGTCGAGTAGCATAGTTTCATAATGTTATAGTAGTATGGTATTGTGTTTTGGAATACTGTAGTATTCTAGTAGTACAGTATTATCGTCTTTCTCCTCATCCCAGCGTCCCAGGCAACGCCACTGACTCCGATCTCGCGGATGCTGCTGAGTCGCATATGAAAGCACCCCGTTAATGTGTTCTGTGCTTGTCAGTCTTGGGCTTGGGTTTTCCGTAACTGAAGCCTGTAAACTTAAGCACCAATCTGCCTTGCACGCTGCATTGTTCAGCTTGTGCCGAGGATGCCTTTGAAGCGGCGGTGCGAGCGGCCTGTGCCCCAGGTGGTGAGCTTTGGGTCCTGGGAGGATTTGGCAGTTTAGGTGTCTACGTGCCGATGAAGAGTCGTGAAGCTTCCGAGCCCTAAACACCAAGTGCACGGCTTCTGGCAGAACTTTAAGATTGTTGTCTTTCAGGTGCAGGCTCTCAGACTCGAAAGCCCAAGAATCAATTGGTCGAGGGATTTTGAACTTCTTAGGCTCTACACCCTGCCCTAGCATTGCAGAGCCAAGAATTGTGTTTGTCGCAGTTCAGCGGTGGGTGGCATGTTGGCAAAGACAGCGCTTGCCATGCTCAGCACTTTTGACTCAACAGAGGCAAGAGTAGGCGTCATGGTGGCTGGAGTTGAGCTTCAACGAAAGCTGCTGCACCGGCTGCGGATACTGGGAGAGGCCCCGCAAGCCGAGACACCCGTGCCAGATGCTCACAAGAAGGCGAGCCCGTGCAACTCCTTGCGGGACGAGGATCGCTTGGATCCTCGTCCCGCGAGGANAGGACGAGCCGAGGAAATTCGCGATGCACAGTGGTAGCGACGATGAGCAGGAGGATGACAACGAGGAGAAAGAGGCCGGGGCCCTGAGCGCACTGGAGCTGTCATACGAGGGCCTGGAGGTGGCCTCCGTCATGGCCAGCACACTCAGCCGCGGGGCGGCGCGGGCGACGGGCACACACGGGGAAAGGCGCAGAAGGCAAATCTCGTTGTTGACGTGCAGACCGAGTCGGACAGGGTGGCTGCTCTCCGGGCAGAAGTGAAGACCTACGAGCAGCGCTTAAAGGAAGTGCTGGGGCGAAAGGTCTTGGCGGAGGCGGAGGTCATGGCAGCCAAGATGTCGCAAGCGACGCAGGAGGAGAAGCAGGACGAGCCGAGGAAATTCGCGATGCACAGTGGTAGCGACGATGAGCAGGAGGATGACAACGAGGAGAAAGAGGCCGGGGCCCTGAGCGCACTGGAGCTGTCATACGAGGGCCTGGAGNAGGACGAGCCGAGGAAATTCGCGATGCACAGTGGTAGCGACGATGAGCAGGAGGATGACAACGAGGAGAAAGAGGCCGGGGCCCTGAGCGCACTGGAGCTGTCATACGAGGGCCTGGAGTTGTCCTCGATCATGGCCATCCCTGTCGCTACAGGGATGGCCATGATCGAGGACAACTCCAGGACAGGCCACATCTCGCACCAAGACACGACGTCAAATTTTTGCCGATGGACTAGGTCGTCGCCAAGTGGACACAAGGATTGGACAGAAGAGGGGCTTGAAGCCGAGTACGGCGAGCACCTCCGAAACTTGGAGAAAGTTCTTCTGGAACTTCGCCAGGAACAGTCGGAACAAGCGGAAGAACGACGCAGCCAGTCGACTTGCTGCCCTCAAGAAGAAGAAGAGGGAGGAGGCTGCAGCGGCTGCAGCTGTTGCTGGAAAACGCTTCGCGTGGAGCATGGGAAAGTGGCCCCGACGCCAAAGGTGTCTGTGGTGTCCGGCTTCAGCAACTTCTCGCCGTATGCGGCAATATGTCGGAAGTACACAGCCCTGGCAGTCTGAAGCGAGTAAGTGTCATGGTCGTGTGTAAAGCGCAAACTTTACACACGACCATGACACTATCACACCGCACTTGCAAGCTGCGCTGAGGCTTTACCATGGCTCACCAGCAGTTTTCCACACATGGATGCACATCCGTATCACGAAGTCTGCCACTACCTCCACCACCACCACGGCGACGACCCTTTCCAACCCCCCTGAACAATTTGTGGAAGCAACTAGTAGCAACTGTTATTATGAAGGCGGAGGTCATGGCCACCAGGGTGGCCCAGGAGGAGGACGAGACGAGGAATTTCACACAATTTCACATCGGCGTAGCTTCCATGCCGGTGCAGTAGTTTAAGGTGAGACCTCCTGTACTCCACCTGAGTTTTCTTCCGCCAAAGCTTGCAACTTTCGGAGGTTGGGAACGCATCAACTCCTGAAAATTCAGAGCCTGAAGCAAGAAGTTTGAATCCTCCGTGCCGAGGCTCTTGCCGGGCCCGGTTGGCTTCCTAAGGAGCTGGAGCAGGCCGCCAACCTCAATCGGGCTTGCTCTTACTGCCTTCTGGTTGATACTGCGACCGTAACTGGCCCTGGTCTTTTGGTCATGGTTGTGCCTGGTACCATTTTTTGTCCGGTAGTACCAACATTGCTACATTGCTGTTTGTCGTTGCTGATGTTGCTGTGTTCAGTAGGTCTTTTCCCATGACGATTGTCGTGAAACAGTATCATCGTGGCTACTGTGGTTAAGGTGTTGGTTTGGATGGTTGCTACTGGTAAGACAGTACCAGTACCATCTGTGTTTCTGCTATTGCCACTTCCACTGCAACCACTGCAACTGCTACTGCTATTACCACTACCACGACTTACGTCTACTAAGTGCTGGTGCTCGTGCTCGTGCTCGTGCTCGTGCTCGTGCTCGCTCCTGCTCTTGCTCCTGCTCCTGCCTCCTGCCTCCCGCCTCCTGCCTCTCTGCTGTTACGACGACCGCTGCTGCTTTTCCTACGACTGCTACTGCTGCTGCTGCTACTACTACTACTACTACTACTACTACGACTCATGCTGCTGCTGCTCCTCCCTCATCCTACTGCGATCACCGCGATGACGACTACTACTGCGACTACTACAAGTACTACCGCTGTGCCGCTATGCTCCCGAACAGCAGGGGGCTTCGAGTTCCGAAGCTGGAGTTTCGTTGCCAGTGTAGGCGTCCGAGCTCAGGTGTCCGAGCTCTTCGCCGAGGCGCAGGCAGCTGCTTCCAAGGGCAGGCGACGCTCGGACGCTTCTCGCCGAGGCCTTCGCCTTTCGGGTCTCGAGTCTGGGATTTAGGGGGCGTCTTCTTCGGACAAGAGAGGCTCTTGCAGCCTTGTTTGTAGTGCAGCTTGACCATGGTCGTCTTATGTTCAGATAGAACTTTGTCTGGATTCCCTAAACCCTAAGGTGCTAGATATCCGATTCTCCGAGCTGCACCAGGTGCAAAGGCCTCAGAGCACATGCCCGCCGCCTTGTCAGAGTTGATGTCTCGCCCGGGCCCCAAGGCCCAGGCGAGAGCCTTGCATGGCGGTGAGAGTGATGACTGTGGTAGTACGAACAGGGATGAGAATTGTCGCATATATATATATATATACACATACATACATGATATGTACAAATAAATAAGTAAAGATATATGTATGTATGTATGTACGTATACATATATATATATATATACATACACATGTATACATATATATATATATATCTTCACATACACTGCCCGTACTCGAGACAGCAGCAGAAGCAGTTTGACATGCCTACGTATGCTTGTGACTTATGTAACAACACTTAGAAGAGCGAAGATGATGATAGCAACCGCAATAAAAGTAGTGATACCAGCAAGGACCGGCATGGTATTAGTGCTAGCATTTGTAGCTGCAGCAGTCATGGTTAGGCAGAAAGTGATGACGATAGTAGCAATCGTGATCGGAACTGCATACATACGGGAAACACAGGGGCGGCAGCAGTGTCCAGGATCTCTCTTCGGTTTCGTTCCGTTCCGCAGGGTTTTGGCAAGTTTCTGTAGTGAAGGGCCTTAACAATGCTTCGGCTTTGGGAGGTCGAGCACAGCATCCGAAGAATCAAGGAAGGCGATCCTCCAAATCATGACGCTGACACCGAAAACAACTAAATCGTACGTTCCAGAACCCTGAGCTCAAAGACGCAAAGCCCACCCCTGTCGGGTTAAAACGCTTGAACCCCTAAACCCTAAACTCCTAAACCCCTAAACCCTAAAGCCTGCCATTTTGGCTCAAGCCATTTTGGCTCAAGCCAAGTGGCTCAAGGCTCAAGCTCAAGCTCAAGACTTCGCTCTAGCGGGCTGGTTGCCCTTGGGGCTGGCCTCCCCCTGCGCTGCCGGGAAATCATGGCTGAGGTGGCGGTTCCGATTGAAAGTGATGACGATGCGAGTGTGCAGGGGAGCCCCAAAATGGCCAAGCGAGGGCCAGGTGCGGCGAGTGCGTCGGGGGGCGCGGCTGTCACGCTCTCAGATCTCCAGCGGTTGCTCGAGTTGCAGAGTGCATCGTTGGCAAAAACGCAGGCTGCCGAAATCCGAGGGGCCATGAGAGAGTTGAAGGAAGCCACCAGGACCGAGCTCCGGGGGATCCGCGAAGAAGTTGTCCGCCACTCGGACTACATCACCCAGCTGCGCGATCAAGGGGAGAGACTGGAAGCGAGAGTCCTTGCCCTGGAAACAGCAAAGCAGACCGAGAGCACCGCATACCCCAGCAGCTCCGGAGAGGGGCACCAGAAGAACCTCCTCATCTTCGGGGGGTGGAATCCTGAAACGCATCGGGATGACTTGTTGCCGGAGCTCCGTGACATGTTGGAGAGGATCGGGGTGCTGGAAGAGTTCCAGGATATCTTCACAACGGGGCCTCGAAGGGGGCATGCAATGGGGGTGGTTAAATGGGCCGAAGGGGTGACGGATCAGGAGCTTAAGAAGAAGATGATCAAGATTGTCCAGGAGATCAGGGGGTCTGGTATGGCGAGTAAGAGCATGACGGCTGGGAAGAATTTGTGGGCGGCCATCAGTAAAACCAAGATGGAGCGGATGCGCTCGAGTCATGCTGGTAAGACGAAAAGGTTGATCCTGGAGGTCAATGAGTCAGAGAAACATGCGATGGATGTCGAATGGGGAGCTGGGTCCGTCTGGGTCCGGTCGGTTATGGTGGCGAGCGCGACAAGGCTCCCGCCTCGTGATGTGATCATCAAACCGGGCAAGTTGGCGGGCTCCTGGGTCGACATCAACCAGATCGCCCGACTCTTGGGGTCGTCTAGTGAATCTTTGGCCGAGAGGTGGACCGAGCTGATAGCGGAGTGAGGTGACTCCCCAGCTGAGCTAGAATTTGTGTATACTGAGTGCATGGAGGCCGCGAGGGGCGGGGAGGCCAATCGCCACAGAGTGCGAGTGGGCAGGCGGAAAGCCGAACCTCCTGTGTACAGGGAACCTGGCGGTGCAAGGTCATGTGAGACTGAGGACCTGGAAAGCCACCCTCAAGGGGATAAGGCTGATGAGGGTAGACTTGAGTTTTTCTCTTGGAACATTGGCGGAAAGCCGGCAGAGTCGGCTCTTGCAGCCATCGCCAACAGCAATGGTAAAGTAGACAGTGCGATTTTCGCTCTTCAAGAACTGCCGAGGGTGCAGCCGGGGTGGCGCACAACGTATGTCGAGGAACGGACGATCCTCCAGTTTAGGGGGGAAGACCAATGGAGGGGTAACGGAATTTGCTTCCGAACCGGGGCCTATGAGCCACTGAGAAGGAAGGCGAACGACCTTGGAGTGTGGGTCCGTCTCAGAGAGGTCAGCTCGGGTCGTGAGTTTTGGGTCTGTTCAGCAAGACTTAGTACCGGTGTGAGTGACGATGTCACCGCGGAAGAGATGCGGCAGGTCTTGCGATGCAGACCTCCCACTACATTGCCTAGTATCGTTCTTGCNGAGTTTTGGGTCTGTTCAGCAAGACTTAGTACCGGTGTGAGTGACGATGTCACCGCGGAAGAGATGCGGCAGGTCTTGCGATGCAGACCTCCCACTACATTGCCTAGTATCGTTCTTGCGGACTTTAATACCCAACTCAAGTGGACGAGTGCTGCGGGCCCCCTAGGCCAGGTCTTGCCATCGTCGGGCAGAGCAGACTTCCTGTGCTCTGAGGTCGAGAGGCAGGGGTATACATTCCATGCACCCCTGCGAACTCAGTGGGACACTCCCACTAGCAGACCTAGGAGACGAAATGCAGTGGGAAGGCAGATTGATGGCGTGGTGACCAAAGGCACCAAGAAGCCGGTGGTGACGATTGAGGAAGGTTCGTTCCGCCAGACCGGGGGCGACCATGAAAGGATCCGGATTGAGCTCCCAGTGAGGGGTGAAGGGCCACCAGCCGCGGTATGGGACACCAGACCCAGGGTAATGGCAGGCGAGATCCCAGCGCAGCCAGGGTTGAACCAGACTAGGGTTGAACAACTTGCAATGCAGTACAGGCAGCCCCGACGAGGAACCCGTTACCGAGACCCCCCGGCAGTGAGGCGCGCTTTCCGCACAGCCAGACAGAGCGACACAGAAGAGGCCTGGAAAGCCGCCCAACAGGCTAGGCGCAAAGCTAGAGATGAGTGGCACCAGGCTAAGGTTGTGCGGGCGGGCCAGGGTGGTTGGCAGGAGGTCAAGGACCTGCAGGGGAGGCAAGGGACCGAGTGGGCAGTGCACCTGACCGAGGAAGCCTACTCGCAAGGTAAGGACCCGTTGGTCTGGACGGCGCAACATTTCGCGGAAATCTTCAGGGAGGCTGCAGCCCAGCAGGAAGTCCAGTGGACCAGGGATCAACCTTCGAGGTTGAGGAACTCAGAGCGGTGGTGAATAGAGGGAAACCGAAGCGGGCGGTAGGGCTGGATTTGACCTCCTATGAGTTGGCCAGGGGCCTGTGCCAAAATGAAGTGAGTGAACAGGCACTGTTGGCATGGATGGAGTCGGTTAGGATGGGGGCAGAAGTCCCTCAGGCATGGTTGACCACCATCCTCACCCTGTTGCCAAAAAAGCAGTGCCCGACTTCACCAGGTGATCTGCGACCTATTAGTCTCGGATCGTGCATGGGCAAAATCTTCGGTGGTCTCCTCTTGCAGAGAACGAAGTCGGTCCTGGCAATGTGCGCTGGGAGGTAGACAGACAGCGGACTACCTTTTCAGCGTAATGAAGACCTTTGCGGTCGAGACGGAGTGGAAATTCGGCCTAAATTGGCTCAAGGTTGACATCAACAAGGCNCTGGGAGGTAGACAGACAGCGGACTACCTTTTCAGCGTAATGAAGACCTTTGCGGTCGAGACGGAGTGGAAATTCGGCCTAAATTGGCTCAAGGTTGACATCAACAAGGCCTATGACTCCATCCACCGGGGGAAGATCTTAGAGTACTTAGAGCAGACTCTTCCGACTTCTCATTTTCGTGAATTCCAGGCGTGGAAGCAGATGCTGAGGCCAGGGGAAGCACACGTGAGGACCCCATGGGGCAGCCAGAAGATCAAGCAGACGAGAGGAATACGACAGGGGTCGGTGGAGAGCCCCTTTATCTTCGCCATTGCGATGGAATGTGCATTGCATCGAGCCCAAAGAGACGAGAGGTGGTAAGAGCCTGAACGGTGCCCCGGACATGTCGGTCTGCTCCCTGCTCTTCATGGATGACAGCATTCTATGAGATAACCGCCGGGAGAATCTTGCCCTCAAGTACGAGATCTTTGGGAATGCACTCGCGGAATGGGGGTTAACCGTCAACCCCCGCAAGACGGTCTTCTATAGCAGCCCTCACTCCACCGAAAGCCCGGAAATTGTCCTGGATGGTGTCAGACTGGAGTCATGCAAGGTGTTCGAAGTAATGGGAATACAGCTGAGTGTCCCGTTCAAGCCGGCCTCGGTGATGGACACGGGGATGGCTAAGGCCCGGAAGAAGTACCACGCCATGAAGCATATCTTGGAGTGTAGGGGAAGCCTCAAACAGAGACTCATGGTATTCCAGTCGGCCGTTGGAGGGGCAGCATTGTGGTATGCTGCGGCGGCGAGCCCAGGTCCTCAAGCTATGGGAGCCTTAAATGCCACGCAGCTGGAAATGGTAGCCAGAATGTCGGGATTGAAACGCAAACCTGACGAAAATTGGTTGAGCTTCAGACAGAGAAGTATGAGAGCAGCCAGGCAAATCCTCAGTAATGCGGGGCACGAGCGGTGGAGCACCGTATGGTTGAGGAGGCATTGGCAATACCGAGGTCATGTCGCAAGAGCGAAAAACCGTGACCACCCACCGGCGAGCCCCTTCTTGGACGAGTTCCGAACGCTGGACTGGTGGCGGTCCCAGCAGAGGTGTAGAGATGGGTTGCGACACCCCAAAGCGTTTTATCCCCACCTATCCAATGAGGAAGTCCGGCTCAACAGAGCAAGTGGGACAGAGAGCTGGAGAGCCCTTGCCCGCGATGGCCCGGGATGGAAGCAGAGAGAGCAGACTTAGGGTGAAGGGTGGAAAGGGCGGGGCTAGTGAATCGCGGAGGCAGATGAGATACCCCAAGCTTCGCCACCCACATGCCCAGTCCCGCCAGTCTCGCCTGTCAACCCTCAAAACCGTTACCATAAGCCGTTATTACAGTGAAAACCACTGTACCCAAACAACCTCGGTGAGATCTTTGTGTGACAACTACGTGAAACCTCCAACTGATGTTTTCTCAGTGGACAGAGGGTACCTGTACGTCGCTACCTACTCGACATGTGTACCAAGCGAGGAATGTGACGAGCTGTTTGCGGGGTCACAAGCCTTGGAGCCGATTGCTGCAGCACCTTTAGTGGAAGTTTTGCCTACCAGGTNCGTCGCTACCTACTCGACATGTGTACCAAGCGAGGAATGTGACGAGCTGTTTGCGGGGTCACAAGCCTTGGAGCCGATTGCTGCAGCACCTTTAGTGGAAGTTTTGCCTACCAGGTGATTCCTACTCACAGTCCTGTTTGCGCAGGCATTTCATAAGCCCTGCTGATGGCAGTGATGTGGCGGCTCATGGCGGCTGTATGCTGCCGGAGCCTGCTGCACCAACTGGCCGATGGTCGAGCCGCGGCCCACGAGTCCGACACCGATCCTCCGGACCAAGATTACGATCGGCGGAAAAACGGCCCAGTGAACTTCGTGCATTACCCGATCCTGCACCAGAACGACTCAGTGGGACAGCACGCAACAGCCAACCTACGGGAACACGAAGGTGTCCCAGTGTGGACGGACCAGGTGACGGAGGTACGGGTGCTGAAGAACAGTGAAGGAGATGGAGGAAGCGAGCTGGGACCAGAACTCCTCCCCGAACGTTCACCTCGACCTGATTCCCCGGAAGAAGGCACAGATCGGCGGAAGCCCGACCCCGTGGTGGCCCCCCTGGACACGATTGACCGGAAGGTGACGGACACGATCCGCCGCAAGCTGAACGGAAAAAGCAGCCGAAAGTCCCCGCTGAGACGCAATCACAGTTGGGCACCGGGACTGCGGACAGCGGACGGATCGGGACGAACGCCTGCGCATGACCAGCTTCATGAAGTCGCGGATTGGCGGGAACAAGACCCTGTGGCTCCCTGTCAGAACCGGGGCCACCGACAGAAAGAGGCGAACCCAGCCCGAGGAGAAGTCCCTGAACGAGCACCTCTACCTGATCCCCCGGAAGAAGTCGCAGATCGGCGCGAGCCCGACCCCGTGATGGCCCCCCAGAACACGATCAAGCAGGAGATGCAGAGCACGGGGGCTGAAAATAAGACAGTGACTGAACCTTCAACAGCTCGCCCGTCGAGGAGAACCCCAACAGCGGAACCCCACCGGGAATGCACGGGACGACGCAAGTCGAGCTTTGTGGCGCCCCGCAGCCTGGGCGGGCGGGAGAAGGAAGTCCTACACACGCAGCAGAGACAGCTCCCACCAGAAGGAGATGAGGTGAGCAAAATGCAAGCACTGAGAGGTGTGCCCCTTACAGCAGCCCTGCTCGGAGGTAGTGCGGCCTTTGAGGATGCGTTCTATGACAGCGAGGAACCCCGGTGGTTCCTGATGATGCTTGACGATGGATATGAACTTCAACGATCAGGCCTTGACATGTCTGAGGTCTCCAACGCCATCGAGCAGGCCATCATGGCGAAGAACGACCCCCGCTATGAATGTGATGCAGGAAAGTGGGCTGCGGGGCTCCGCCGCCGATGGCTCAGTGAGCCCCAAACAGGGAGACCCCTCCGATGGGGCCCGCACCCACCTGACTACATCCTGGAGTTCGCCAGCGAGGTGGCCGAGCACATGAGGAAGAGATGGTTGCGTGAACTATGCCCGACAGCTGTCGCAAACAGCGCATGCGAGCGGGCAAGGGCTGAAGCCGAGCGCCCTGAGGTGGCGTGCAGCAGAGAGGCGCTTGACAGGGAACAGCAGGAGGCCCAAGCCCAAAGGCTGTCGAGATCGAGGACTCCACAGAGGAAGTATGCTACGGTGGCCCACCCAGAGCAAAGGTCCCACAGCCAGCCAAGTGTGCAAAGGCGTCTGCTAAGCCAAAAGCCAAAGGCGAACCATGAGGAGAACGACCCAGAACGAGAACAGGATCACGATGGAGAAGAGAGTGCACTTGTGGTGCGCAAATGGTACCTCAAGAAGAAGACAGGAGGAGGAGGTTACCTGAGAAGGTTAGTAGCAAATCCAGCGGCCTGGAACCCAGGGCCTGGAGTTACGGTGACAAAGACGACACGACACCTCCTCCCGATGGCGGGGCGCAGTGGTGGATCTGCGTCGAGTTCCGATAACAGACCATGGAGGTCAAGAGAGTGCCGAACAAGCACAGCCACAGACCCTGGTGAGACGCGAACGAGTGAAGGCGAAACAGCTGAAAGCGAGCCCCAAGACATCGAGGACGCCCAGTTCATATGGAGAGCTATGTTGCAGCTGGATTCCGACGAGGAGGCCGAGACGGACGAGCCGGGCAGAATGCCGGGGTTCATCAACGAGCCCTACTGGTCTTCAGTTTGGGAGACATTGAATGACCAGTCGGAGCCTGCCTTCAGACTGATGCGGCGGGCCCTGCCTGGCTTCATCCACCTGCTCGGGAAGGAGCTGCAAAACATAGTGGACCAGGTAAGTCACCGAAGAGGCATAGCTGAGGATGGTGAGGCAGACAGACAAAACGAGCCTGGCTCTGCTAGTGCAGGCAGACCGGGAGCCAGCGCCAGCAGCCCAGACGAGGTAGAGGTGCTGGTGGAAGATGAAGATGACCTTGCCGGGCTCATGCAGAAGGACCTCTCGACCCGGCCCCCCGAAAAACACGAAGGAGCAGAAAGAGACAGAATGGACGGCCATGAACAAGCCCACCCCAAGTACCACGAGCTGAACTCCAAGATATGTCAGTACCGAGACGACCTGGAACAGCGATGGGTGAATGGAGACGCGGTGGGTGGCATGCTTGAAGCCCTCGGACGAGCACTCGGCCTGCATTCAAAGGAGCAAGTGTGCACCCAAGCCCAAGAGATCCTGATGGCTGTTGCGGCCGTGGTACCGGCATCGGAGTGGTGCCTCGCCGCAACAACACCTCGGCCACTGAGCCCGGCGCAGGAGAAGTGGGTGACTGAACTGGCGGCCATCATTCAAGAAATGATGCAGACCACGTCTGAAGCGGGCGATGAAACGCATCTTATGCAGCGAACGGTCACAGGCATGCTCACGGGTCCCAAGTCCCTGGACCTTGTCAGGCAGCTGCACCAGGAACTGGCCGAGCGATCTGACGAGGAGGCGACCGCACTATCCACGAGGCTTATGAGAGCCATACAGGGCAAGGCTGCGGAGGTGGATGACTGGGAACGCCTCCAGGCAGTGCTGGTCGCGCACACTGGAAAGAGGGGAAGTAGCTGGTGTGGCGAAGTTCGAATGGAGCAGGAGACCTGGGTGACCCGGTGGATGTCGCTCCTGCTGGAACGAATCCCACACCAAGGTCACGACACCGAAGCGGACAGGGAGGTTGCCTCGTCGTCCACAGAGGTGCCCCAGCTCGGGAGACCCACCGCACAGGGAGAGCGACCAGAAGACCAGCAGGCAAGGCTTGAGGAGCAGCAGAACCTGGAGGACATCGAGCTCTTCAAATGGCACAGCAGTCAGATCGAGGCTGAGGAAAAAAGGAAAGAGGCCCAGGAAGCCCAGGCGAAGGACCGAGCGGCATTGCAGGCCCACCTCGGGTGGAGTTCCGGCCCGCCACAGAAGCGGGTCCGGCNCTAACCCTCGAAGCCATCACCACAACATCCAACCGCTACATGGAATGGGAATTTGGAGAAGGCGATAAGCTGCAAATCAAGATGGAAGTGGCCCAAGTTCCCCATGGCGGCAGACTCCTACAAGGCGGCAGACCCGTGGAGCGGCATGCAGGATTAGAAGAACTTCGGAAAGAAGAGGAACGCATCGCCAGGCATGGGCCGCAGCCGGCAGCCGCGGTCCCGAGGAGGACGGGCATGTTCTCCACTGAAGACCCAGCCATCCGACCCTACTATGATGCATGGAGAGACGGCCGCATTGACTTTGATGGCCTGATAACTGCGGTAGGGGGCGACGCCGCCATGTATATCAAGGAGGCGGCGGAGGTGGCCGAGCTCGACCTTGACACTGTACCTGATGTGGATGTATCGGGCCGAATGGCGTGGCAACAGGGGAGTGATGTGGAGAGCATCCTTCGGTCCCCGGGATGCAGAGCGGATTATGCAAGGTGGGAGGTCGGGGACCTCAAGGACGCCGACATCGTGGACAAGTGGGGTGGGGATGTTTACCGACGTTTTGAAGGTTGGTTTGTGCACGGCGCCCCACCAGGTGAAGATGTGCCAGAGCAAGATGACCGAGCCAACAACGATCATGGTGCTATGGAGACAATGCCAGAAGAGGCGGAAACAGTTCCGTGGCCGGCTCCGCCACCAGGGATGGAAGGAGACCCGACGAAGGGCGGGAGCAAGGGGACGAGACGCAGAGGCTGGGGGACATCGAGTTCAGCGAGCTGACCTGAGGACTGCCCGTAGCCAGGACAGAGTGCCAGGTAGCTCTTTGCTTTCAGGGCTGCAGTGGCCGACGGGAGTCCTTGTACACTGGCAACACTCCTTAATCCTAAGTCTGTCTTGAAGAACTCCCCGGATTCGGCGATGCAAACCAATTCGCATGTAGAGCTAGCTCCGTGCGGTACAACTGAGCCCCGACGTGATGCAGCGATGTGCCTCTCCCCAAGGGTTTTTATTCGGAGCTACCTATTAATTATAGACCCATTGCTGACATGCATGTACGGGTGCCCCATCGAGGAGTGCTTGGGCAGGGCGGCAGACTGGGTGAAGGGGTTTTGTACCCTCATTATGCTGGCTACTTGATGGATAATCTAAGCCTTGCCCGTGGACGGCACTCGGGATCCCTTGGGCAGGGCGGCAGGCACAACAAATCGTGTGGTCGTATATCTTGCTTTGACACTATCTTGTCGTGTTCTGCTGCAGCTGTGGCCTGCCCTGCCTGGAGATCGGAGGGAACACCATAACAATTCCGCTAGTGTGGGGTATGTGGTGCTGGTGGTTATCCCCACCGAGTACGGGGGTTTGGTGGTGTTGGTGGTCATCCCCATGTTGTACGTGTTCTGAAAGGTGTTCCCATCCCTCAGTCGTTACGGCCGTCTGGATGCCTTCTGGTGAAAAGACACGAGGGTTCAAAAAAAAAAAACCCGAACCGCTCTAAAAGTGATGGCTTGGCTGCGCAGGCTTCCAGCTTCGAAGTCCTCGACGTTGCAATTCACTCCCGAGGCTGCCGTCAGCTTATTTTGGAGGGCCCCTCAAGCCGAAACCCCAAAGCCCGCTCGGCAACCCGTAGATGCACCCGTGCTGTGAGGCAGCTGTAGTCTTCAATTTGTAGGATTCTGAGGTACGCGCCTCGTGGAAGCTTCGGGTTTGGGGTTGTGGGTTTGGGTCTAGAACAGGGGGGGCAGAGGTACGGTTCAGAATGATGATGTTCACTTTCGGTGGAGTTAGGGCTGAGCAATCGTCGTTTAGAACGGCTTTCAACAAAATGACTGAAGGTCATTTGTTATTGCAGAGATGCGTGGGAAGACCCAGTATGTCGAAATGGACGAGTACGAAAAAAGCTTCCCGACCTGATAGAATATCACACCCGAGAGGAGGTGAGATCAGTTCAGAATGTCGTCGAGATGGCTGACTAGCTATTGTCGAAGATGCTCTCCTAGGAATTGAATGGCTTCCTTTCTGCGCGAGCTGAGTCGACAGCCTCGCTTCCGGGTACCACCGGGGTTTTGGTCACGCCCTCTTCTTAGTTGAGGCGGATCGAGTACTGATCGAGAAGCTTGTGCAGAGTTCTGGGCTCTGGGTCTTCAGCGCTGAACCCTCGAATCCCTCAGTACCAAGCCCTGTGGCTACTGATCTGTCAGCTTGACCATCCGCTGCACGGAGCCCTCAGTTCTATTCTTTCAGGGCTGATCCATGCTTAGCATGACGCGCTGCAGGTATGGCAGCGGGGCCGCCGTGAGCGGGGCCCGAAAAGGTGGTAGCGGTTTGGGAGCCAAGCTTCCCTGATATCAGGCAACGGCTTCTAGTTTCGTGCTCTTGGGTCCGAAGAGGGGGTTGCGGAATGGTAGGTCTTTGTGCAGTTGGTTCGGATTGTCAAGAACATATCGTGTTGAGAGAACGAAGCAAAGAAGCCTCGGAGTTCTCGGCGGCACGTCCGGTCGGGCACGCTGATCGGCCGACTCGGCTACGTTTCAGCAAAAAAAACAGCTTGCAGGAGAGGCGCTGCATGGCGATGGTCATGATCAGGACTCGATGACGACAAAGACACTGCTGCTGCTCGCGCTTGCCATGATGACGATGATTGCTCGAAGTTGGATGTCTAGGTCAAAGCCATCAGCATTACCGTAGGGTGTACGGTGTTCCGCTTCGCTTTCAGGCTCCCTTGGGCAGCGTCTCCAGCGCCAGACTCAGAGACTTGCTCGGCTGCCGGAATCGTCGGAAGCCCGAGCCCGAAGCCCGAAACCCAAGCCCAAGGCTTGCATGACGGCTGAGGATTCAGGCTTCAGGGCTTGCGGTTTCGGGTTTATATACGTTTTTATTTTTGGTGAAAGGTTTAGGGTTTAAGGGTGGAGTGTTAGGGTTTAAGGTTGATTCAGTGGAGTTTCTTGGGAGCAGGCGCCTTCAGCCTGAGGTGACACCTACCAGCTCCCGAACACCACCAACCTGCATGTTCACGGCCAGGCGCTCAGCTAGTGAAGAGCGATAAGAAAGTGCCGTGACTAGAGAGCAGACTTTCAGCAACTGGTGGCGACCGCGACTCTGGAGGAAATGGAAGATGACCGCGATGATGATGATGATGATGATTGTGAGGTGATGGTGAGGGTGAGGGTGAGGGTGAGGGTGATGATGATGAGGCGATGACACAGATAATGACAAGAGCGACGTTTATGCCATCCGGCTCAGCAGGCCCTTTCCGGAAACCCTAAGTAAATAGTTCCTAAGCCATAGCCATTGCTCAGAGTCTTCATACATGTTATAAAACCAAAACAGCCCAAGCTCTGGAAAACCCTAGGCCCTAATCTTTAGACCCTGCACGCCTTTCTCTGTGCCACATAGGTCAAGTGTTGATCCGCAGCCCGACATCGTAAAGCCTGACTTTGAGGGTTCCAAGATCTTCCAAGAAGGGTTCCTAAAGGTGCGGGGTTTCGGAATTTGAATCCCAAATCGTGGGTCTTGTGCCCGAGTCCCAAAGGCATCTGTCTGTACCAAGGACTTCACGTGTCGCCCCAGTCTCCTGCAGACAATGTCTTCGCGAAAGTGGGGCCGGGCACGTCCTCCGTGTGGCTCTGCATGGCAGTTCGTTGCAGGGCTCATGAACTTAAGGCTTAGCGGTTTAGGGTTTAAGGGTTTGGTGTTGTTTGGAAGTTCATGGATTTAGGGCTTGAGGTTTTTGATTTAGGGAGGGCTTTGGGTTTCGGGTTTAGGATTTCAGCTTGGAGTTCAGCTGGGATCTAAGATCGAAAGAGCTTTGGGGTTGTGGAGCGTCGGGTTTTGTTGGTTCGGAGATGAGCATAGTAGCGGTTCGATATGGCAGGCCCAAATCCTGCAGACAGAATTCTTGATAATTCCTTTCTCTTGAACCAGAGGCTCCAGAGGCCCTCAAAGAAGATATCTTGAAGGTTCTGAAAGCCCGAAGCCTTAAACCGCCCAGGTATGACTACCGGCTCCTCGCGGACCACTCCCCGGGAACCTACTGGGCGCACCCTCACCATCAGGGCTCCACGGTGGGACTCCCAGGGTTTCATTGCAGGGGACTTTTAGGGGATCTATAAGGCTACCTTTAAGGGATCTATAAGGGTACCTTTAAGGGATCTCCGGGGTTTTAGGGGTTTAGGGTTTAGGGATGATATAAATCCTGCAGTACCCATAATAAGGAATGTACGATAATTCCCATAGTCTAGGGTCCTTAAGGTGGTGCGGGATTTATTTCATCAACCTAAACCCTGAACCCTGAACCCTAAAACCCTATAGATCCCTTAAAGGAACCCCTTAAGGAGGTACCCTTATTGTAGGGTTTAGGGTTTAGGGTTCAAGAGCTTACGGTTCAGGTCTGGGGCTGTCAGGTCAGGCGGCCTTCCAAGCCTGGCGTCCGAGGCCAAAAGTTAGGGTTTTAGGGTTTTAGGGTTTAAGGTTTAGGGCTTAGGGTTTAAGGTCTAGGGTTTAGGGTTTAGGGTTTAGGGTTTAGGTTTTTGAAAAAGCCCTTCAGGGTTTAGGCTTTTAGCCCAGTCCATACCCTAAGCCTTAAGGCGTAAGCCCACAGCCCGAAATACTGAGTCCCCAAGTGCTGACGTCCAAAGCATTCAATCCTGAATTCTATGCCCAAGATCCTGAGCCCAGACAACGATGAAATCCCCTCACACCTAAACCCTAAACCCTAAACCCTAATAAACCCTAAATCCTAAACCCTAAACCCTAAACCCACCCTGAGTCGGAAGCCCTGAGTCGGCTGAGGTCCTGCAGGGGGGTGCCGGAGCTGCTTCGGCGGTCCTGGTGCGAGACCCTCCAGGCTACTGTAGGAGCCTTAATAATTACCTATACTATTTTGGGGGGTTCCTTTTTATAATTATAGTATAATGTGCCCCAAAACCCTACTCCAATTATTAAGGCCCCTATATTTCGCTCCAACTCCGAAACTGAGCGAAAGGTCGAGGGACTGGGGATCCGTGATAGTCGGGGCATCCGGGCATGGATGTTGGGGATTGAGGATTAGGATTCAGGGATGAGGGTGTGAACCTCCGACGTCTAAATCTTTTTTTATCCTAAATCATGTTCTCTATCATTGTTCCTGATTTGAGAGCGTCTTCCCGATTAGAGGTGGCTTTCGTGTACAATAGCCAAAGGTCATCATCATCTTCATCATCATCATCATCATTTTTATCATGATTATCATCATCAAACGAGGCAGTTCATCGCGAGGAAGCCCCTTGAGTTACTCGTAGGGTCAGTTCTTTGTTCCACAGGTATTTTCGGCCCATCTAGGTACGAAGTTTAAATCTGAAAGAAAAACCCTAAGCCGTCAGCCCTAGTGACTCCAGCTCTGGATTGTTTTTGGGAGCCTAATCTATGTTACTACGACCGGGACAATGGGAACTGTAATAAGAACCCAGTACTTCCAGCCCCGAATCCGAAGGCTCAGACGGTTCCTTGACCCTCATGAGGACTCAAATCTTTGGCTGGAGGATGAGGAAGTTTGGCTTTTGAGGTTTTCAGTGTGGGGTTCAAGAGTCTTTGGGGCTTTGAGTTTGGAGTTCAGGGACGGGATCTTTTCCTCGTTTGTCAGCACCAGCCGGATTGTTAAAGTAAGGATAGCTTCACTATAGAGGTGCGAATCGCTAGTTAGTAACGAGGCCCGCTTCACCCCACATGATCATACCTTTATACCATTCGCGCCCCTTCTTATTTTAAGACGACTTGTATTGCGAGGAGGAGCCCAACGACTTGATGCATCCTGTGTCAGAGAGCTATCACTGCAGAGCTCTTTCTCAACTCTTCCGAAGCCCAAACGCTATGCTCCAAACGCTGTCCACTAAACTTAAAGCTCCCCTAAACCCTAAACCCTAAACCCATAGAGCCCAATATGCCTTGATGAAGCAACATTCCTTAAATCGTGAACAGACGACTTGCGGAGTTTTCCGTTTCCTCGGTTAGGCATAAAAGCCCAAAGCCCTTAACTCACAACACAAAATCCCAAACCCTAAAGTCTAAACCCGACCCAAAACTCTAAACCCTCGGATCCTGTAGAGGCTTCCTTTCACCTCAGCTAGAGAAGATGCCGGAGCACAGCCTCGTGGTTCAGAGGGCCCGGCCTGTTCTGACTAGGGCTTGGATTGCTTTTACAGGGTGTTACGCGGGTTTTATTGGGTCTTACGGGTTTTGTAGGATTTTGTTTGGGTTTAGGGTTGATAAGTTGAGAAGGGTTTACAGGGGTATATAAGCCTTCATAAGGGCTCTTCTAAACCGTAAATAAAACTCTTTCAGGCTATGCCGTTTTATTGTCAGACAGTCCTGCTTGAGTAGGAGTAGGCAGCCCCGAAATCATTACATACAGTGCCGAAGTCCTGAGACTCAACCGATCGAAGTCCCTAAACACAACGTCCTAGGGCCAAGAACTCTCAGAGTACCAAAATATCACTGAAGCGTATTTGGAAGACTTCCTAGTGTGCCGCCCTCGTAAACCCTAAGCTCCAATGTTCCAGGACCTTAGCCCCCAAACCCAAGCCCAAAAGCCACAAGCCATTAAAGTCGAAGAAACTGTCACCACCCTAAACCCTAAACCCTACCTGTCCTCCAAAGCCCGGAGCCCTGCAGAACGAGCACAAAACCATTCTCAAACCCGGCTGCAAACCTTGTGGAGCCTCTGTAAAATCCTAAACCTGCTTGTAGAACCCTTATAAATCCTTACGAATCCTAACAGAAGTCTTCAAAGAACCCATACAAAAACCGTGTAGAATCCATATTCCAAGCCTGATAGAGCCCTTATAGAACCCTTCCAGAACCCAACGCCTCTCTGCCAGGAACGTGGCTTTCAGACAGCTCCAGGAGGCTTGCGCCCAAAACCCTAAACCTTAAGAGCCCTTTAAACCCTAAACCCTAAACCCTTAACCCGGGTTTAGGGGTTTAGGGTTTAGGGCTCTCAAGCCCTCTGTTTCAGAGCCCTAAAGAACCCTAGGCCCCCTAAATCTCCCCCTTTGAGAGGCTGCGCGGGCCTCCGGCGACCGCCTTTTCCAGGTCTCTGAGCCAGTTCCCGACGACCTGTGGCTGGTGAATGGCGCCCGGGAGCTGAAGCTTTGAAGGGTTGGGGTTTAGGGTTTAGGGTTTAGGGTTTGGGGTTTAGGGTTTAGAGTTTAGGGTTTAGGGTTTGGGGTTTAGGGTTTAGGGTTTGGGGTTTAGGGTTTAGGGTTCAAACAAGGGTTCAAGAAGGGGTTCTACAACGGAGATAGAATTTTGGTTAAGTGTTGGGTTTAACAACGGGTTCTACAAAGGATTCATTAGGTCTATGGAATCTTTAGAGGTTCTATAAGGAAAGGTGCTGTACTTCTGTTTGGGGTCGACCGAGTTTAGGTCAAAATGAAAAAGCTTCCAAACGGAATCCAGTAGATTAAGGATGCCTCAAATGCTAAAGTCAAAGGGTTCGATTAAGTGTTTATGAGGCTTCTGCAATTAAGGTGGGAGCTAGATTTCATGGGTTGAGGGTTCAGGTTTTAAGGACGGTCCCGCAGTGAACCTTCATTCCTTTTTGTGTCAAAATCATGTTCTGAAGCCTGCAAGCAGGAATGAAGCTACCCCTCGCCGGCTTGTTAACAAACCTTAAACCCTGAACCCCAACCCAGGTGCAGTGCAGCCTGTTCTGACTGTGTCCTCGACGGAGTGGCATCGCTTGCGCTTGGTCATGGCCGGCGTATCAAGATGGCTCTGGCTGGAGTTCGGGCAGTGCCAGGCGGGAATTTCACAAAAGAAGGGCTTTGAGATGAATCCCATAAAGCCTAGGATTTTTCTTATCCCACAAGTCGGGGTCCCACTATAAATCCTAGTGGTAGGAGCCTGCTGACAAAAGGACCCAAGAGCGAACCTCTAGTTTTGAGAACCCCAGGTGGCGCTGCTCGCAAAAGATGGCATCTACATCGAGGACTTCCCACGCTGGATCTCTCACGTCTCCCTGCCCCCCGGAGGCCGCTAAACCCAAAACCCTAAAACCCTAGAACCCTAAACCCTAAACCTTTAACCCTAAACCTTAACCCTAAACCCTAAACCCTTCCTGCCCCCCGAAGGGCGCGCCGACGTCGTGGCACGCTGCCCCGGCAGCAAGGACGGCCTGGAGCACACTGTGAACTCCCACGACTGGCCGGGGGTCTGGCCGAAACTAGGTTCTTGTTAGGGGAATCTAGTTTATGTTGCCAAAATAAGGAAGCCATATCATGTAATTTCCTATACTATGGATCCCTAGTATAGTAACTTAGTTTACATTCTTTAAGAAGAGGGTGCCCAGGAAATCCTACGTGGGGCCCCTCTTCTCCATCCGCTCCCTTCAGGGCTCCCAGGGCTCCCGAAAACGGGAGCCCCTGGAGCCCTGGCGCCCTGGGAGAAGGCCCGGATATCTCCAGGACCTGCGCGATCAAAGCGCCGACTGCTCCTGCAACTGGGCACATGCAAGTGTGTACATATGTCTCTCTCTCTCTCTATATATATATATATGTATTATGTATATATATATATGTATATGTATATATATATATATATATATATTTACTTTGTTTTTGCTTATATTTATATACACACATATACTATGTGTATATAGCAAATAGTACACTTTCTTACGCTAGGATAGGTCACGTCAACTTCCTGAAACGAACCGAGGCAAGACGATGCTCCATATGAGGTGGATTGATGATTTGCTCTTCCGAGGCTGAGCCTATGAAATGTAATCTTCTTTTAGGAGCCCCGTAATCTATAAACCCGAGAATCGCAAAGGTTAGCCCACCAGAGCCTTAGATCCGAACCTCGCCCCTAAAAGGCACAAAGTATCTGCATCAGTGGCCGCGGGATGCGGTGGTTCAAAGGGAGCTCGCGGGCATTGACAGGCACAGCAACCCGGACCACTTTTGAGGCTTCCGGTTGTTCCAGCTTAGGGCTTAGGTTGTAGTGGTGCAGGGGTTTAAGGGTTTAGAGTTTAAGGCCCAGGGTTGGAGCACCAAGCCCTAAACCGTAAAGCCTAAAGTAGAAATACGTAGAACTACTTTTCCTCAAGGTTCCTTAGCAGAATTCTAGTATAATATACATCCAAAGCTTTGTTCATTATGGCCGAAACGCACCCGAGGCTTTCACCAACACACCTGGCCCTTCCAACTTCAGACGACGCCGGCCGGAGACGATCCGTACTTCAAGGCCAATTTATTGGGCTTTCTAGGGGCTTGTACGTGTTTACAAGGGCTTTATGAGGGTCCAAGAAGAGTCTCATAGTTTTTAACGTGCTTTACCTAACCCAGGGGTCTGTAACACGGGCTCCGAAGCTTAGTCGTGCCTCATAACAGGATCCGTGATGCTTGAGGCTCGGGCACGAATCTCCAAGCTTTGCAGATTGACCGAAACCCCCGAAATCATCATCCCTTCAAATCTTAAATCCGAAACCCGTGACTCCAAGCACAACCACTATGGGCTATTAGACCCTAAAGATCCCTATAAGGACCCTATTAAGGGTAGATTAAGGTACCCTTAAGGTCGAATAGCCCGTAGTGGAAGGACCTTCAGGTCCTAGGCCCTAAGTTCTGAGCCCCCTGGGCCGCGCAGAGTACATCAGGCCGGTGACTGGAATGACACCTACCAGAATGTCTTCGACCCAAAGGTACGTGTCGGAGAGAGCTTGCTGCTGAGAGTTTTGGTCGGGGTCTCGGGCTTCGAGGAGTTTAGGGTTTAGGGTTTAGGGTTTGGAGGCTTGTGGTTCAGGGTTCAAGAGTGCACCATTTTTGACAGGCTTTTGGTGTTTACTGGCATGAAAACAACGACGGCGAAACCCTGCTCAGGTCAGCTGGAACTGTGCTCTCTGGGCTAAGTCTTAACTGCTGCAAGCCCCGCACTTTCACATCCAAGTCCATTCGGGCGTCACGATCTTTGCCCCTGGTGGAGGGTTTGAGTGGTGATGAATCGGATTCAGGTTTATATTGGGGTTGAAGGTTTCACGCTCAGGATTTCATATTGTTTAAGCTTCAGGGTCTACATTTCAGGGATCTGTGGCCCTGCCTGTAAATCCTAAGCACCTAAACCCAAGTCTAATTACTAAGGCCCCTATATATATATATATATATATATATGGTGCCGCGTCGCCGCGTCGCAGGCCCCCCCC
>BGNK01000217.1:37707-81448 GCA_003297005.1 Symbiodinium sp. clade A Y106
CACACCACAGGGAACCACAGGGGGGAGGGGGGAGCCGACCGCAACCACAGTGGGGAGGGGGAGGGGGGAACCCACACCACAGGGAACCACAGGGGGGAGGGGGGATACCATGGGGTGGGGGGGGGAGGGGGGGCCTAGCAGCGCTGCACCATATATATATAGCTCCCTTATAGTACCCTTTAAAGGAACCCCGGGAAAGGAACCCTATTCTAATTATTAAGGCCCCTACATTAAACCCAAGATTCTCCAACCTCCAAGTTTTGAGTTGCATGGCGTTTCCAGGCAACGGTGCGCTTTAGAACCGTCGATTTTGCAGGCCCCCAAGTGGCATCTCCACTGCATTTAGAGTTTTAGGGTTTAGGATTTAGGGTTTAGGGTTTAGGGGTTTAGGGTTTAGGGTTTCAGGTTCTTGGAGTTTTTAGGCTTTAGGATTTAATTGGGGTACTGCCCCGAAGCCAGCTTCCGGCTGAGGCTGTTGGTGTTTCAAGGCTTCTCTCAGGGCTTGCTTCGGATGCACCGACCCTAAAATCCTAGACCCTAAGCCTAGTTCTGCAGAACTGCACGCAGTGGAGCCGAGGTGCACTGCCATATGCTGACGCACGAGGCCCAAACTCAGTCACTCTGTTGAGCAGCAGAGCCTGGATACCGAATTTCGATAGGGTTTGGATACATCCTATGTATAGTTATAGGGACATCAAGGAGGTTGAGGAATAGAGTTTGAATAGTATGGGTATTTATGATGCTGTGATGTCTATCCTGCGACATGTTGGAACCTGTCTCTGTGAGATTTGTTTTTCTGACTCTCTGTTTTCGACAGACAATAGGACGGACGCACCAGACAGACCGCAGTGAGACCGACACATAAAGAGACAGAGAGAAGAAGAGAGGAAGAGAGTCAGGCACGCGGGTGGCAGAAAGATTACGTGATACATGAATGGGTGGATACACGAGCTCAAACTCCGCTGTTCACTAGTCATCTTTGTCACTACATGAACCCCTCACTAGTAAGACTCCTGTAACCTTTTTAGAGGAACTTTCAGGCAAAACCCGGCTGTAACTACTATACATGTAAGACACCGATATGACTGCTAAGGTCGCAGTAAGATCCCCTGAACCCTAAACCCTAAACCCTAAACAGTAAGATCCCCTGAACCCTAAACCCTAAACCCTAAACAGTAAGATCCCCTGAACCCTAAACCCGAAACCCTAAACAGTAAGATCCCCTGAAGATCCCCTGAACCCTAAACCCTAAACCCTAAACCCTAAACAGTAGATGACCTGAACCCTAGACCTGCAGCAGGACGAGGGCATGATCGGATCGGAAGTTGTTCAAGGCCAGGGACTTTCTCTCCCGCTTGCGTTCACGGAGTGCTTGGAGGTCTGTTGGGGCGAACAAGGGGTTTTCGGCTTTAGGGTGTTTAGCTAGGGGTATGGGAGCCTGAATACTTAGAATAGGTTATAGGGTTTTCAGGGTTTGAAATTTTATATGTTTTCGCTAATCTACTGTTAGGGCCGGAGTAGATAGAATAGGGTTTGGGTTGAGGCGGGAGCTTAGGCTCTTCGATGCGATAGGTTTTGGAATCCTGAGGTCTAAACCCTAAACCCTAAACCCTAGGAACCCTAAACCCTAAACCCTAAACCCTAAACCCTAGGAACCCTAAACCCTAAACCCTAAACCCTAAACCCTAGGAACCCTAAACCCTAAACCCTAAACCCTAAACCCTAAACCCTAAACCCTAGGAACCTTCATCCCTGAACCCTAAACTCCCAACCCAAAGCCGAAGCCGAAGCTCTCAATCCAAAGCCCTAAACTCTAAGCTTTCAACCGAAAGCCCTAAGCCCTAACAGTGGCCCTGAGACTTATATAAACGGGGTGAAGGCAGTTCAGAAGATTGGGTTGCAGCGAGCGGATTTGGGAGTTCTGAGGTGTTCATGCTGCTTGAGGCTCGGTTTATGGTTGAAGATGTTACCTACCTTTGTAATAGTAGTTATAATTGTACCCCATTCCTCCATTCCCTACTAACCAAAGGTAAGGTTGGGGCTGTTCAGGGTTGAGGGTTTGCTGGGAGTTTAGGGGTTGGGGCTGAGGGTCTGGAGTTTTCATTTTGAGAGTTAAGGTTTTGGAGTTTGGGGTTCAGGGTTAAGGTGAGACAAGCAGGCTTTCAACTTCTCACCTCGGCCGACAACACCATTAGCCTCTCAGCCTTTAAGCTTCCAAAAGGCTAAACCGAAACTGCCCAACCCTGGACTCTGAAACCCCGGGCTCTGAAGCCCAAAAACCCTCACCACCAAACCTTCGAACCTTCAAAGAAAACCAAGCTGTAATCAGGTAAACATGGGTCCTGGGATCTTGGGTCCTTACAGCAATGATCCTCCCATGCTGAAGCCTGAACCCTACTACTTGGAGGTTCAGGGGTAGTTGTAAGTAGGGTTATAAGTCCCCTAATATGGGTTGTAAGTATAGTCACCCTACTTATAACCCTACTTATAACTACCCCTGAACCTCCAAGTACCTATGAGCCTTCAATGCCAGGCTGGGGCCCGGAAAACTGTCGTTGCGACCTTCTAAACGAGGCCGGGCGGAGATTTTCCGTGAGTTTTGTCATCGGTTTTCAACATTTTGTCGGTTTAGGGTTTAGGGTTTAGGGGGGTGTACAGGGTTTGGAAGAGATCTATAAGGGCCAGGGGTATGGAACCATATTACTCATCATCAAGGAGTAGACATTCATGTGTATATGTTTTCACATACTTTAATAAGACATATCACTGAACCATACAGCATTTCTTGTTCTGATCTAAGGGGTGCCAGGTAATGAAAGGAATTTCGTGAAACCTACTATTCAGGTCTTATGGTTATGATAAGGAGCTAATTGAGGCACATTGGCTCATATGAAGAGATTGAGAATGGTGCCATGGTGCTGGCAATCGGAACCATGATCACCGGCATGGTTGTGTTTCCCGTACATGGAGGGGTGGACTGGACGTTCACGCATGTTTGACGACGCGAAGAAGGACAATTACGAGCATTACTACGTAGGATAAGTTATGCTACTGGTAGTAGCGGTCGTCTTCGTCGTCGTATGTGAAGTGGGAGTGGTAGCAGCGCAGTAGTGTGGCAGGAGAAGCAGCAGCAGGGACATGCTTCTCAACTCCTAAACGACCCCCAAGCCACAACCCCAAACCTCCAACCACCAACAAAAAACATCCCACAAGTATGGATGTTGCCCGCGCTCAACCAACCTCAACTCTGAAGCATACAACCACCAACTGCATCATGGGAATCAAACCGACAGAAATGCAACTGGGATACCTAGATGATGAAGATACTAAGCCATGGGCATCCAATCTATACATATCAAACTAATAGGCCTCTCTAACCAGTCAGCTTCCCTTGCCTCGTGCTGCAATTGGGGGTCTTCGAATCCAGTGTCGAATCCGATGATCCCTGGTCGCATGCCATGTTGACAGAGTCAATCCTGAAGCATGTGGCCACTGCCGCGAATCTCTGCGACAAAGCGCATTTGCGTGGCTGCTGCCAGAAATTCTGCAAGGCCGCTGGGCCTAGTGAATGGTGGTAGGAGGGAGCGAGCTAAGGAGCCAGGGGTACCAATATTCCCTGTGTATTCGCTATTTAATGGGGAGCCAAGAAGCTACTGAGAGTTTCCCAACCATCTAATAGCCAGGGTTGTCGGGTATTTCACGTGTGCAATGAGTGACAAGCGTGCGGTGCTGTTCGTACAGTGTAAGTCCGCTAGTGCCTGTCCTCTGTTCGTAACTAGTTCGTTGAGTTCGCGGTGCTGAAGCTCCTCGAGGCACGNGTGCAATGAGTGACAAGCGTGCGGTGCTGTTCGTACAGTGTAAGTCCGCTAGTGCCTGTCCTCTGTTCGTAACTAGTTCGTTGAGTTCGCGGTGCTGAAGCTCCTCGAGGCACGAGTGTTTGAAGCTTTCTGCTAGCTCCCCTTTTGCAGCCATGTCGTGGAGCGACGAGGCTGCCGAGCTCGACTTGTGGCAGTCCGTGCACAGGGTGTGCACCGCAAGTTCGGGCGAGCTGGCAGTGATGTTCGGACGAGTGCCCACGGACGACCTCGAGCGTGTGGCACGAGCTCTGGAGGAAGCCATGAGAGGTTCGTCCGATGAGGAGGCGGCCGATGACGATGACGATGCCCCTGGTGGCACCTACCAGTTCGGCACCGGCAAGTTCGGCAGCTGTGGCGCCCCAACAGACGACGCCGAGCCCGACACCCGTGACACTACTACGGCCAGTTCGTCGACAAGCCAGGTGCCCCCAAGCAGGTGCAGATAAAGCAACGACCGGCGGCGAAGGCGGACAACCAGCAAGACCCGCCTCTGCCTCCGCCTGCACACCCGCCGCCGGCNATCTCCAAGAAGGCCGCGTCTAAGGCAGGCCAGACAGTTCGGCCGGCTACAGCGGCGCCGCCGATCACTACCTTGCCGGCAGCCACCTTGGCGAAGCAGGTGGTGGCGGCCACGCCGCCGCACATGATGCAGGTGGTGGCGGCCAACGCCGAGGAGGCCATCGCGATGCTCATGGCCCCGACAACAGGTCCGGCGAGGCGACGACGGCCCCGAGTACTACACCGGGATCCAGTTCGACTCCGAGTACGGCGACGGGGCCAGGTTCGACCTCTACCCCGGCAGGTGCCCAGGAGCCACAGACAGCACCGGCAAGTTCGACGGCAGACCCGCCAGTGGCTCAGGCTGGCCCACCCGGAGTATACGGCCGCGTTCCACAGGGCGTCGCTCTGTTGTGCCAGGACACGAACCAGCCGTTCGAGCTCCTCCCGCCGCCGTTCCATGACCTCACGTCGGCTTGCAGAGTTCGGTGTCCGTGCTGCGGGGCTCGCTCATGCCAGCGCTTTAACCGCCGAGGCCACAGACGTTCGCACTCGAAGCACCACTGCCCTCGGTGCCACCGTGCGTACCGACAGGCGCACCCAGGCACGGACTGAGGAGCATGTTCGTGGACGTACGTCCAACCAGAGGAGTCTTCCAAGAGTTCGCGAAAAAAAGGAGGCAGTTCGAGCGCGTTGCAGCGCAGTGTGTTCGTTGGCAGTGTTCGTGCGCTCCTCCCTCTCGACCTCCCCCTCGTTCTCTCTCTTCTCGAGTGCTGCTTGCCAGGGTTACAGCCAGGTCACACGTTCGTTTGCGCACTCCGCTCTCGCCCTCCCCCTTGTTCTCTCTCTTCTCTAAGGAGGGCTGCGAGTGCTTGTTGTCACACCATGTTCGGCATGTGCACCTCCATCCTGCGCCTCCCCCTCGTTCTCTCTCTTCTCCGCTGAGGGTGCTACTGCTGCAGTTCGGTTACATGTTCGGCATGTGCACCTCCCTCCTGCCCTCCCCCCGACTCTCTCTCTTAACGTACGAGCGACTGGCAGTCCTGCTGGCCACGGGGAGGGGAGTTCGGGACGGGGGTTTTTGCGCGTACGCGCGGACGCAACCACCCGGTATGCATGACAACCCCGCAGCCCCCCTCGAGCGTACGCTCTCCCAAGTTAGGTGCTAACAGCGTCCCTTTCGACCATGTGGCACGTCGAGTGCGAGGCAGATCGTTCGACGTTCGCTAGTTTGGTACAGGTCTTGCCGGCTGCTGGCGAACTGCCCACGCTCCACCCTCCGGGGAATGCTGGGGGACGTGGCGATGGACCGCTTGTTCGCGACTGGGGGTACCCGCGGACTGTCGAGGAGTGACATTCCGGTCGTGCACCCATATGCCAGGGGCTCGTTACAACGCATTGGGCTGGAGCCCACACCGTCCAACGAGCGAGTCACGGTGGACTTTGGCAACGGCGGACGCCGAGTTTCTGGCCGACCGGTTCGCGAAGACTTCCCAGGCACCCCGAGAGAGCCGTTGGTCGACGTGGAAGAAGATGGCCGAGCACCGTGGTCTGGAGCCGTTGCCAGTCACTGTCGACCTTGTGTTCGCTCTGGGCTCCCTGTTCAAGGCCGCAAAGTATCGTTCGTCGGCTCAATACTTTGCGGTGGCGAAGTGCAAGCCCAGCAGCTGGACTTGGCGAGGTCCCAGGCGACCCGTTCGATCCAGCGGGGGATGGGACCGTCGTCTGGACTTTTCGGCATCCCTCGCCTCCGCCTACGACGAGCTCGAGGTGCCGCTCACCGTTTGCGTCAAGGAACCCTTCGTCACCGCGCTCACGGCAGTGTGGTTCCTCCTACGAGGAATAGAGATTGCTAACGTGGTGGGCAATGACGTCCGGTTCAACAAAGCTAACAGGTCGGTTACAGTGAGGCTCCCAGTGTCCAAGACCGACACAGAGGGCAAAGGCTGCGAGAGGACACACATTTGTATCTGTTCGCCTCGGCATGTCCCAGGCTGCGCTGCAAGCACACCCCCGGCACTGATGTTCACAAGCCTGCAGAAGTGTTCGTGTCGTCACCCGCTGTGTGTCTTCCACGCGCTGCTAGACTTGGTAGTCAGGAAGCGCAGAACCGGGTCGCAGGCGCCACTGTTCGGCGACGAGGGCGTACCGCCGTCGGCTAAGCAGCTAACTAAGCTGGCCCAGGTGTGTGCGTTCGTTCTCCACAATGAGGCCTTGCATGAGTGGAGCCCAGCGGCGATCGAAAAATGGTCGCAACACTGCTTTAGGGTGTCTGGCGCTCAACTGTTCGCACGTGCGGAAGTGACCCTTCCGGTCATTCAAGTGATAGGCCGCTGGGGCTCGTTTGCCATTTGGTGCTATGTGCAAGAATCTGTCTTTGCCCCACAAAGACAGCTGCACTCGTTCGCTTTTCCGGCCAAGCCGCTTCGAGTGAGTTTCGCCCATCGACCACCCCCAGCACGGGGTTCGATGAGGCCGCAGTGTCGGCCTTGGTCCATCGCGTGGTTGCCGAGTCCTGGCAAAGTAAGGCTACGGTGGTACACCACCCGAAGACGAAGTTCACTCACAAGCCGTGCGAGAACGAAAGCTTGCAGAGTGTTGACTGGGTTACTGCTTGTGGCAGGTGGTACTACGGCTGCAGCAACCACCTTAGACACCCGTCCGTCTTGCCAGGGTTTTCAAGGTGCACCAAGTGTTTTGCAAGNGGCTGCAGCAACCACCTTAGACACCCGTCCGTCTTGCCAGGGTTTTCAAGGTGCACCAAGTGTTTTGCAAGTTCGTCCCAGCCTAGTTCGGTAGCTTTGGGCTCAGACCAGCAACAGGCTTCCGACTCTCCTTCAGGTGAGGACAGTTCGTCCTCATGACGGTTGCCAGACCTCAACAAGCTCGCCGAAGAGAGTGGCCTCGACAAACGAGTCAGCCTTTTCCTCCGCGACAAGGGCGTGACCAACTCGGGGGTGCTAGGCCACTTGTTCGGGGACAGGTCCAAGATTGCCAAGATGCTCGAGCCTCTCAAGACAGGGATCACGATGGGTACCGAAACCATCAAACTTAAGGACGAGGAGATCGACGTCACCGAAGCGATCATCGACCACATGGTGGACCAGATCGAGCTGGCCCGGAAGAAGCAGTTCGCAACAGCCGCTCCAGGGACGCCGCCGAGCACACCAGCCCTCACGACGTCGGTGACCACAGCAACAGGCGATGGCAAGGCGCCGAAGCAACTCCCCAAGGGCTTCTGGGCCAAGCGCATCAAGGAGTTCGAGGCCACCAAGATCGAGGGCCACCACCGTTCGTTCCCGGTCCACCTCATCAGTGGCGCAGAAGAAGTTCTGGCCAGAATGGTCTGGGAAAAGGAGACGACGAACCTCTTCACACCAGTTCGCTTGGGGGAAGTGTTAGCCCAGCGAAACCTCACTCCTTCTAAACAGGTGAACCCGTGGGCCCGCCACGACGACAACATGTCGNTTCACACCAGTTCGCTTGGGGGAAGTGTTAGCCCAGCGAAACCTCACTCCTTCTAAACAGGTGAACCCGTGGGCCCGCCACGACGACAACATGTCGGGAGTTCTAAGCCTTGACGCCTCGGGCTCTTTGGTCAAGAAGGAGAAGTACGTCCCGGAGCCCCAGAAGGTGCTCACGTTCATCGACGCCATTGATGCAGTTCGCTGGGCTATGATCTTCTGCAGGTGGGGAGAAGAACACGTCGTCAACCAGTTCGCGGAGTTTTTCACCAACATGGCTCGGGACAACCCCAACAAGCTGCCGCAGGTTCGCGAGTATTACCGGTTACTGCCGCAAGTGTTCGTGGGAACTCGCTATGCACATGCGTAGCAGTGGCTCCTTCGCGAAGGGGGTCCAGCAGATCATCTCTAGCCCAGAGAAGCACGACGCCCTTGCACGCTGGATGCCACCCGACAAAGAGGGCAAGGGCAAAGAGGGCAAGGGGAAGCAAGGTGGCAAGACCGCTCGCTTCCTGACCCCTCCCCCTGGCGCGAACACGCCCTACGAGCGCCCACAGTGCAGGCTTTTCCAGCAGGGTTTCTGCAAGTTCGGGGCGTCGTGCAAGTTCGCTCCACGGCAACCAGAGCCCGAACCCGCAGGCCACTCACTAGGGACCGGCACGAACGTCATCCGGCACAAGTACGTGTAACCGGCTGCAGTGCACCTTTTGCGCCGCTTCCCCCGATTTTCCCCCCTCTCGGTTTAGTCCCGTCCCCTAGCCCGGTTCGTAGTGGTTTGGAGCCGCTTCGTCCGCCTGGGCAACAGTACCCCGGGAACCCAAGTGCAACAACGCGAGTCCCGAGTACGCCCAGCAAGTGCCCTGGCCGTCTCCGCTACACAGTTCGCGACTGCTGCCACACAACCCCCGCCCCTAAGTTCGGTTTAGTCCCGGGCCCCCCTGAGTCGGGAGGACCAGCTAAGCGCGCTGACCTGCGCCAACCGCTGACAGTGCAGCCTGCCCCGAACCCCACTAAGTTCGGTTTAGGCCCCAACCCCAAGAGCTCGGGCACAGGCACCAAGGCTCAAGCCCAGCGCAAGCCCGTCGCTCTTGCTGAGCTTTTTCGACGGGATTTCTTCGGCGCACCAGTGTCGTGGGCTTGGGAGCTAGACCCCGCGTGCCAACAAGTCGTGAAGTCGCGACACTCTGAGGTAGTGCAGAAGGGCGACGCACTCACAACTGACCCGGCAGAGGTCATCGAGGCCCTTAGGACGCAGTGCCAGAAAGACACGTTCGTGCTCGTATGCCCCACCTTGCCCAGATTTCTCCCAAAGCAAGGGCAGCCTGCCACTGGGCACCGCAGGCCCTGAGGGCCGGAAGTTCGTGGACTGGATCCACAAGTGGTGGAAGCCGTTTAGCAGTTCGTGCAAGTTCGAGGTGGGCTTCCTTGTGGAGAACGTCACGATGTCCCAGCAAGTGCAGACTTCACTAGACGACTTGCTGCAGACACGTTCCTTCATGTCAGATGCTGCATCGTTCGGCTTGGTCAGCCGACCTAGGCTGTGGTGGGCTTCCCACATCAAGCCGCCAGAGGACCAACAGCCTGCGCCTCAGCCGATCGCAGCCGGCATGGCGCGCTGGAGGAAGTGGAACCGGAACTGGGAACTCCTTCCCAGCAGTCCGAGGTTTCCCCGACAGGTTGCTGCGACGTGCCGTGTGGGGAGGTTTAGCGAACCAATCCTGAGCGGATCAGTTCGTTTTCCGTGCTTGACGACCCCAGCACCGACTCAGGAGGGCCGTTCGCCCCCACCTAAACGGAAGCGTGAGGAGTCGCCTGAAACAATGGCGAGGTGGCGCCAGGACAGCCAACAGTTCGCGCCTTGGCACTACAGGGCGTACGCCCTGGTAGAGTCCCATGGCAAAGTGGGCCCACCTACCGCTGAGGTCCGTGAGTTCTTGCACGACTTCCCAGTAGGGTACACTGCTGGCTGCCCTGAGAAAGAGCGGTGCAAGCAACTGGGGAACTCCTGGCACCTACCCACCAGTCGTTTCAACCTGTTCGTGCTCCTCTTTTCAGCTCAGGTTTTGCAAGTGTCGTCAAGTTCTCAACCACAGTGGTACACACAGCTCCCCTCTCCCACGTTCGAAGTCAGGTGCCACCCGGAAGGCTCCCGTCCGCTGCTCAGAGCTTGTTCGTGGTGGCGGCGAGCTCAGTTGACCTGGGACCCCAACTAGTACACTCACGGTCCGTTGGTGGGACCAGACACGTGCCCTAGGCAACACTTTGCTTGGGCAACTACAGTTCGGTGGGAGGACGCGTTCCCAGCCAAGCTCAACCCCTGTTTGCAGTGGGCCTACGACCAGCAGCAGACGTTCGGCCCCAAGCTTGCACAGTGGCGCCAAGCGGTGGTCGAAGACATCACCGGGTTCGTCCAGGAGTTGGCCGAGGACCAAGAAGCCTGGTTGGCAACCGCGCCGTTCGTGAAGTTTACAAACAAGGGTCGCCAAGCTACGTCTTCCAGCTGCTGGCGTTTTCTCACCTCCTAAAGCTGCTTGACTTCCCGGAGTGGGACGCCTTGGTGCACGACTTGTTCTGGGGCTTCCCACTGTTGGGCCACGTCCCGCCGGGCAGCGGATGGCTGTTGCGTTCTGACGCCAAACACAGCAACCCCTGGACCAAAGAGCAGTTCGAGGCCTTCAACACAGAGCACGTTCGCCAGATCGTCTCCAACCCCAGGAAGGACGAACATGCGGAGACAATGCTCCAGGAAGTCTTGAAGGAGGCAACCAAAGCAAGGTTCGTAGGACCTTACTCGCTACAGTGGCTACAAGCACAGTCCGAACGGCACCAGGTCTATGCCGCCCGTGCGTTCGCAATCGTCCAGGACGACAAGATTAGACGCGGGGACGACTGGCTTCGGTCAGCCCACAACCACGAATTAAGGTGCTTACCGAGCTTTTCCTGTTCGTCGACCCGCGGAGTGCGCCACCGTTCTCCCAGGAGGGTACCCAGAGCCAGTCTACCTCCACCAGGTGTTGCCGTTTGGGTCAGCTGCCTCAGTCTGGAGTTACGTGAGGTTCGCAGATGCGGCTTGTTGCATATCGGTGGCCACGTTGTTCGTAGGCGCGGCCCACTTTGTGGACGACTTCTTCGAGTGCGAGGCAGAACAGTCAGCAAGCCACGGTTTTCAGTGCTTCCAGGCACAACACCGCGTGTTCGGCACTAAGATGAAGGAGGCCAAGGCCAAGCCCCCATCGTCACGCCAGACCCTTCTGGGAGTGGATTGGGAGATCTCGGACAGCACTCGAGGAGGACAGACTTCACCCATCCGAGGCTGCCAAGCTGGCGGGCAAGCTGAATTTTATTTGTTCGTGGGTGTTCTCCAACGTGGGCAAGGCATTGCTGGGACCGCTCTTCAAGCGCCAGTGTTCGGGAGTGCACCAGCCCNAACGTGGGCAAGGCATTGCTGGGACCGCTCTTCAAGCGCCAGTGTTCGGGAGTGCACCAGCCCTCGGGCTTAAGCCAACAGCTGCGCACTTGCCTGCAAGAGATCTACGCCCTTCTCCCAGAACTTAGACCAGTTCGCATACCCCTGCAGCCTGAACAAGTACCAGTCTTCGTTCTGTATGCCGACGCGTACATTACCTTGTCCGGGACCAGACGTTCGGCTAACAGGTGGCTGTCCGAGAGCATCCCCAAGGACGTCTTGCACAATAGTTCTAACGGTTGGGGGGCTGTGTTCGCTGCACCACAGGGTTTCAGACAAGCTTTTCGGTCCAAGGTGCCTGCGCAGGTTCTCCGCAGGACAGCTACATCTAAGGCTTTCATCTTCTGGCTCGAGATGTTGGCACAACTGTTCGCGATCTTGGCGGTGCTCCCCCACGTTCGTGGGCACCTACTTTGCTTCGTCGACAACTCTGCGGCACAGCACGCGCTGACCAAGGGCTACAGCAAAGATGTCTCGTTCACCAAAGTCTTGGGCTGCCTTTCCAGGGTTCATGGCCAGTGAGAGCGTAGCCCTCAGCTTTCAGCTGGACGAGTTCGACTTCGACGCAGGGTACGAGTGGCTCCTGCGAGTGCCCCAGGAAGACCAAGGGGCGCTCTTCCCGAAGTTCGTCAAGTTCGCCCACGAGCTTCGCGCGCGGAAGGTGGTGGAACAGCGCGCAGAAGTGGAGTGAACCGCGCTGTTCGTACAGAACTGAGGATCAGCAGGTTCGTTTAACGACCTGTTCGATTTCTTGGCACACCAAGGTACTCGGGACGAGGAAAAGGTCCACAGTTCGTTTTAGCGAATACCTTCGCTACCTGCAAGCGTAACGAGCTTGTCGGGTATTGCACGTGTGCAATGAGTGACAAGCGTGCGGTGCTGTTCGTACAGTGTAAGTCCGCTAGTGCCTGTCCTCTGTTCGTAACTAGTTCGTTGAGTTCGCGGTGCTGAAGCTCCTCGAGGCACGNGTGCAATGAGTGACAAGCGTGCGGTGCTGTTCGTACAGTGTAAGTCCGCTAGTGCCTGTCCTCTGTTCGTAACTAGTTCGTTGAGTTCGCGGTGCTGAAGCTCCTCGAGGCACGAGTGTGTGAAGCTTTTCTGCTCCCGCCCTTCCCGCCCGAGTGAACCGCGCTGTTCGTACAGAACTGAGGATCGGCAGGTTCGTTTAACGACCTGTTCGATTTCTTGGCACACCAAGGTACTCGGGACGAGGAAAAAGTCCACAGTTCGTTTTAGCGAATACCTTCGCTACCTGCAAGCGTAGCGAGCTTGTCTCACAGATCAGTGGTTGATGGGTTGCATTGTGTTTCTAGTTCCACCACTAGTTGGGAGTGGCTCAAACTCATAGACCCCCAAAACATCCCAAAACCGCTCCATTTTGGGGTCGCGCACCAGACCCGTGGAATGCCCACGGCACATCCCCTCAGGTCATCGACAATCTTCTCACCTTAGACCTTTTGGCTGCGTCGTTGAAAGACCTCTGCCCGGCCGGAGACGTTGAAGACTGCGGTCAAGAACCCTGGAACCCCACGCGCCGCAGCGTCCTGTCGGGCGTCTTTGATGCGGAGGATGACTTGGTCGAGTGGCTGGGTGAGCTGCTTCCGATCCAAGGCCTGCTACGCTTTGAAGCTCAGACCTTGTCGCGACTGCTAACCGTTGGCAAGTTTAGGTTATAACGGAAGCGAGCCCTTTGCAGCGGGAAAAATCCTGGGATATTTTCACTGGGATATGACTTAGTTTGACTGGGCATTTCAGTTGACAACTTTGGTTACTGGAGGGTCCCTACACTCGTTTCTGAGTGTAGAGACCGGAATTCAAGATTGCATCCGCAATCTTGGATTGAATATCTATGTATTTGATTGAACAAAGCCGCATTCAGTGCTGGGTCTTCTCAGTTTGCTGATGACTCATTCGGGTTTAAGCTGTAAGCCTCCCAAGGATTTCCTATGGCTTTACGACCTGCACATGACCTGTTGATGTCTGATATCTGTTGGTTGTGACTGCAAGAGATGGCCATGATTGAGATAATATTTATCTTCTGGTAATTTAACCCGTGATTTCACACACTGTAGCTAGTGAACACAGTTCCAACACCGATCACTGCGTCAATGATATCCATTCATGTCCCAATTCTCAATGGATTTTGGCAAACATGTATACTATACTCATTTTTGTTTTTTTGTATTTATAATGTTAAGATATGTCCTTATATATAACATATATTTTCAGAACATCCCCATCTTTGCAGGTCACAGCTGCTTAAAGTTGTCAGGTTGACCTTCAAGATCACGCAGCACCGAGCCGACGACGTGGGCAGTTGCAACCTGACTGTCGAGGAGATGCCTGTGATGACCGTGGCGGCGGACGTGGATCGCTTCTGGAACCAGGTCCGGGTTTCAACTTCCGATGTGAACGGAGCATGCGGATGACTTGGAATAAACAAGTACACCTGAAAAGCAGATGGTATACAAGGTTCTCAGTGCTGAGATGGTAATATGGTTTAAGTTTAATTCTGTTTAATTAGAAAAGAAAACATGTACGCTTTATAAGATATACTCTAGACATCTCAAGAAAACTTTAAAAACATACTAGAATCACCAGCTCTCAGTTCAGGTCAGATCTGATGCGCCTGCAGACAGAAGACCTGAGCTTCAAGGGGCACAGTGGCTGATGCGTGCCGTGGCAACGGAAAGGTCAGATGCGATAGGTCTGAGGATGTCTGGCGCTTTCAACTTCTGTGTTTATATGTTTTTATATGTTTTTTTCTGATTTTGGAATAGGAAGGGACTCAATGAGATTTATACTTTTTCCATATTCTTAGGATGCGTTGTACTCACCAACCAGTCAGCTATTGTTTTTTGATCTAGTCCTTTACTAACTCGTATCAGTTTCACACACCCCATGACCACTATGACTCCGCCAATAAAATCTGAAGAGGGCAGGTATGAAGAATATCATGGCACACCATCCAAACATGAAGTTGAGATCATGGCTCCTCTTTTCAATCTCCAGAGGCATTTTGGTGAAGCATTTCGACTTCATTTTCCTGCGTGCCCGCATGTCTTGCGAAGTCTGGCGGGTAGGCACAGTGCCAGGGATGGAGTTTGCGCAGATCTTCTACCAACAGAAAGGCTGAGCCGAGGCCCGGCGCTCGCACCTGGAGCGGGGGAACTTCCACGGCCAAGTTCTGGGAGGTCGAGGTGTCTGTGGAGGTACCGGTGACCGTGACCGTCGTGAAGCACGGGTCAAGAAGCTTTCGGAAAAAGTGGTGAGAAGGGAAACTATCCATATTACATATATATATATATGCTCCAACCCCAAGCCCTCAACTCTAAACAACAAGCCTTGATTCAGGGGCCTTTATAATAAGAATACGGTTTTGGGTGAACCTATAATAGGAACTCTAAGGAGCAATATCGGTGATTATGCAGACCCCTATCTTACCTCCCAAGCCCTACTTAAAAGACACTTGCGTCCCTGAGATTCAGGATGAGCTCGTCAGCATCATTGGGGACGAGCGAAGCCATCATCTGAGCCGACGGGCGTTGTACAGGGTCGTCATGGGTGTTTGGGGGTTTAGGATTTTTGTTTTACTGGTTTGGGGGTTTGGGTGTTTAGGGTTTCGTGTTTTCGCTTTTCGAGGGTTTAGGGTTTGTGCCTTCTAGGCTTTTGAGGGTTACGGGGTTTGTACCTTGTGCGGTGCGTTATGAGGCATTTACACGACTGTGCAGAGTGTTAAAGGAGTTTATTAGGGCATGTGGATACGGGGGGCCAGCCTGACCACCCATCGTGGCCCATCGTACTTTCTCAATCTCGAGCTGTTTTGCTGCTTGGTGTGGTAAACCTGGCTTGCTTACTCTCAGCCTTGCGCGCACGTGGAAACAGCATGTGCAAAGCACTGCAGGTCAAAGGCTGCTGGTGCGGGGCCCCAGTCGCAAGAGATCGTGCAACAGTGCTCGCAAAACTGCAAGAAAGGGACCTTGAGTGATCTCATGGAGATCCCGTTGCAATGACCTCGATGTGTCCAGGTGGCGAGCATGCTCTTCATGGCAATATCTCTTATACCCTTTGGGATGATGCGACAGGCCTGTGACCTGTGTCTTTGCGTGGTACTTCGCGTGGACCGTGCAGCTTATAATATAGGGGCCTGAATAATTGCCAATACTATTTTGGGGGTTCCTTCTTATATTTTAAGTATAACGGGCCCCAAAACCCGATTCCAATGTTGCTCCTGACAGGTCCTTTGTCCGGCCCGGTATGCGAGTTACAAGACGCTGCCGGAGGAATCCATGAGTGATTGAGCATGTGCTCAAGAATCTAAGTGCGGCATGCTGCCTTCCACTTGCTGGCGGGCTAGCGTGCCGCCATGCCTAATCGGCTTGCATAGACTTACATAGAAGCTTTACGTAGCCCGTTATACACAGTTTTTTTGGGGCAATGTTGTCGCTTGAGGCGACCTGCCATGCCTTGTTTAACAAGCCCATGGCGTGTAGGCGTCGATTTGGGCCGAGCACGTTGTGAAGGTAGGTAGAGCGCGCTAAGCAGTCGAAGGTTTACGGTTTTCAAGCAGTCCTTAAGAAATACTACAAGGGTTCCACTGGGGTTTAGGGTGATCCGTTTTCGGCTGAAGTCGACTGTAGGGTGTTGATTGAGTAGAGCCTGCGCAACGAATTGGTTGTGCTGCACCTGCTCGGCAATCGCCTTTGCTTAAGTGCTCTTCAAACTGTTCCGTCCCCCCTATATAATGTCGTAAACCCAAAACCCGCAGCGACGAGTTGTGACTCTCTTGGTCTTTAGAGTGTAGTAATGTTATGGTTCCAATAATATTTACGGGTGCATATTTGAAGGCCTATTTGGTGGGTTTTCAGGTCCTTAAGCCCTAAACCCTGAACCTTAAACCGAAGGGTCTAATATTTTTGGAACGATATTCGGGGCCGGCGAGCTCATCGCTCACGGCTCGTAAAAATTAGTGACACCATTCCTAGGGTTCGGGGTTTAGGGTTTAGGGTTAGCTCAACTAAACTATAGTATGCCAAGTACTAAGTGGTCGGACTCCAAATTCTGGAAACCTAGAGCCCTTAGCACCGACGAGTCTTTGCCACAGCTTGGATAGCATGGCGAGCCCATTTTTGTGGGATTTGCGGAAATCCCAGCTGAGAGCTTTGTTCTGAACTCGGATCCACTCGGAGGCTTTAGGTTGAGGGACTTCAGGGTTTGAGGGTCCCAGGGGGGGTTTCAGGAGTTTGGGCTTTAAGGCATTTGCGGGTCTTGAGGCTTCGGGTTTAGGGAAGTGATCTGCAGATGCACCTTGATGACTGGCGTCGTGCGTCTAGGGTTTGGGTTTAGGATTTAGGTTTAGGGCTTTGGGTTCGGGGTTTGGGGTTTAGGATTCAGGACCTAGGAATTGGGGTTTAGGTGCTCTGGAGAGGATCAGTTTAGAGCAACTGCCGAGCATTTCCCAACGAGACGCAGCGTCGAACCTAGGAGCATCAACTGGCAGTTCCCTGAGAGCCCTCTACCTTTCATTTAAAGATTTTGGATAATAAGGTCTTCTTCCCTAAAGCCCTTCAAACACAAACACCAACATTCAGCAACCCTCAAACCTCTACAACCCACAACCCTGTTTGTTTATGACTCAAGGAAAACTCGTTAAAAGGGTATTGGGCTCACGGGCTCTCTGAGTTGAGTTTAACATGGCCGCTCGAGTTTGAACCCACGTGAAACGTTCGGTTTGCTATCTCGAGCTTTTCCTTCTGGTCCCTAAACCCTGAGCCCTCAATCCTTAATCCTGAACCTGCAGTCAAAGCCTCATACTACCATCATATCTGAAACCCTCAGCCCCACACCCCAACCCTCATTCCTAGAACTTCAGCTTGAGTCCCCATACCCTACCAATACATGGCTCTGACTAACTACGCATAGTAGTCCATTATGGTCGCTATCTACTACTTACTCATAGTATAGTATACCCCGAAACCCTATACTTACCAATTATTCATGGCCCTTTGCTCTATATTCTACATGACCAACATCGGTTAGAGGCTCCAGAAAAGACCGCAGAGTTACGAGTCAGTCCACCTTGATGTCGGGTTCAGGGTTCAGGGTCTTGGAATGACCGTCGTGTGGGTTTGTTTAAGGCATTTAGGGTTTTGTTGCTGTGGTTATGCCAGAAAACTGTTCACTCTTCAAAAATCCTTGAACCCTACACCCTAAACCCTGAACCCTAAACCCTGAGCTCTAAACTTGAACCTCGGACCCTAAACCCTAAACCTTGTAACCCAAAGCCTGACCTTGAGCTCTAAACCCTAAATTCTCGGGAATGATCTTTTCGGGACTGCGGCTCGAGGATGTTTCATGCTTAAGGGTTGTTACAGGGTTTGATAAGGGTGTAGAGATTTGTGCTTGAGGCTTTGGGGCTACAGGATTTTCGGGTGTAGGGGCTGTGGCATTTGTTTTGGCGTCTGGGTTTTAGTGCATTTTTCAAGGGGGCTCGGTGTTTGGTCACTAGTGTTAAAGCCTGCAGGACTTTGTGGTCAGGATCGAGTTGTTTATTGAAGGTTTGCAGGGTTTGGAGTTTAAGGTTTCAGGCTTCCGGGGTTTTGGGGTTCGGGTGTAGGGTCTTGGGTTCAGCTGTGAGAGTTGAGAGTGGCAGGGTCTGGCGGTCTAGGGTGGTGAGTCCAGGCGCCTGATCAGTGAGAAAACACATATCCCTTATCCCGAACTCCAGGACCATAGTCAACTATAGGTCCGGGTTTAGGGTTTAGGGTTTAGGGTTTAGGAAGGTTCTGTTTCATTTGCAGACCAGGTGTCCGTCAAAAGTTCAAAGGAGGGGCTCTACGGCTTGAGGCTCGGGGTTGCGGGGTTACGGGTTTCAGGTTTGTAAGGTTTGGGGTTTTAGGGCGTAAGGCCTAGGGCCTAGGAGGGCGCTGACCTTAAACTCTGGACTCTACACGCTTCGCCGTAGCACGACCCGAGCTCATGGAACCAGCCCTATAGCCCTGGCTTGATGGGGGTTCTGCAAGAGCTTCTAGGGTTCAACAACGGCTTCATAAGGGTTCCACGAGGGCTGCATAAGGAGCCTAGGCGCATAGCTCTGCTTGCTGAACGCCCTGCACTCCGTTGCTTTCTGGCCCGGCCCGAACAGCTCCACAAGAAAGAGCTAAGACACCATGATTTTGCAAACGTTTGATCCTCAAGATAATAATCGTTATAGCAATATTAATCATAGCAAGAGTAGTAGTGTAATCATAGTAGTGATAAAAAGATCGCAAAATAAGTATAGTCGTAGTAGTCATAAAGGAACAGTCAGACGCTGCTAGGCCAAAGCCCACCAGCCCCACATACTTTGGGCGTCAACCCTTTGAGTCCACACCCCTAAACCTGTCAAGCTGTCCTAGATGCTGGTAAAGCCCTGAGCCTAAAACTCTTGCACCCTCTGAACCCTGAATCTCACAAACGCCCTAAACCCAATGCCCCAACCCATCAGACGTCTACTTCAACCCCCTAAACCTCCAAAGTCCGGCTTCAATTACACCCAAACCCCAAAACCCTGAACCCTAAGCCCTAAACTCTAAATCAAGACCCACACGCAACCCTAACAACCCTAAACCCTTACACCCTTCAACCCTTAAACCTAAGCCCCCGCGAAACCCCCCAAAAGAGCATCCGATGGCAACGGCACTGCCCTTGAGCCTCCCGGAGCTGCGAGGGGCACGCAAGGACTTCGGACTGATCCTTGGGAGGAGAAGTTTCATTTTTTGCTGGGGGTTTAAGGGTTTAGGTTCAGGGCTTTGGGGTTTAGGGCTTCGGGCTTAGGTTTTTTTTTCCTGTTCTTTTTCAGTTCTTTTGAGAGTTTTTCATCGTTCTATTTTTGTTTTTTTATTGCTTTCGGCATGCATTCGTTTTGTTTTGTGTTTTCTTAGTGTCTTTCTGTTGCAGCACAGCCTATGCACTCCGGGCATGGGCTCCTGTTTTGTTTCGGAACAACTTCTGTGCAGGTGGAGTTTCTGGGCCTTATGTACTGTAGGGGCCTAAATTAATACCAATACTATTTTGGGGGGTTTCTTTAACAATAACAACTTATTATGCTTATAGTATGATATACCTCAAAACACCCTATTCTAATTCTTCAGGCCCCTACAGTGTTCGAGGTGGGGTAGGCCCTTCGGGAGTCTCATGGCTGCTCCCAAAAAGCAGAAAATCCTAAACCCAAAGCACCTGTGTGATGCAACAATCTCTTACGCAGCAACCCCAAGATCAACCCCACCTGTCGAGTTGTATTGAGTGCTCATTGATGTATTTGCTCTTTGCGTTTTCAACAGCAGCTGTCACATGTTTGGTCTGAAAAGGGCTGTTGCTGTTTCTGCTGTTAACGTTGTCATTACAGCGTTCACTATAGGTAGTTCGATGCCTCGTACGAGTACCATCATTGCCGTGATTCTGGTTCTGAGGACCGTTACTTCTTTCTGTTTTGCTGGATGATGCTGGTCCTGGGTTGATGTGCCCAGGAAAGAGGATCGGTTCGAGTTTGTGCGTGAGCCCCACGGCTTGAAGAATCAAGAGGGCAAGAAGCGGCCACGATAAGAGCTTTCGTTCTGGGGTTTAGGGTTTACGGGTCAGTGGTGAGGGGGCTTAAGGTGTTCGGGTTTAGGGCTTCGGAGCCTTGGGTTCAGTGCTGGGACAGCTATGGCCATGTATCTACTTACTCTAACCCATGTAATGTAATTCAGGGCTTACCAGCTCCGCTGATCCTCTAAGTCTGAAGCCCCAAACCCGTCTCAACCTGCAGACCTCCGAGAGGATCCAAAAGTAGAACCCCTACTTTGGGACCCATCTGCCACGAAAGGGTACTTTACAGGAATCACCTTAGGGATCTATCTTGACATCCTAAACCCTGAACCCCTAAACCCCAAACCCGCCTCAAGCTTCAAGTTGGGACCAAGGTTACAGAAGGGAGGCCAGGGCGAGGTGCACGTCTGCCGACGGGTAAGCACCGGCAACGAGCGCCTCGGGCACTGCATTTTCTTGTGGCCTTGTGGCCTTGGGACTGGGGGGGGTTTTGGGGTTCCGTGGTTTAGGGTTGTTTGGGGTTTGAGGTTTGAGGTTTAGGGCTTGGGGTTTAGGGTTCGTCTTTGGGTTTTGTGTTAAGGTTTAGGGTTTGGGGTTTCGGTTTCGGATTTCTGCTTGCTGTTACAGTGCAGGGTTTGGGAAGAAAGACTTGTGGATTTGATGTTGGAGGTTCGGAGGGATCTGATGACGCTTGCAGGGTGCCTTGAACCATATGTTAATATTTAAGGGCTGCGCCAGGTGCGGGCAGCGCGAGTTCGTGCACCGGGCAGTAGTCCCTCCCATCTTGGCCCCCCAAAAGCCCGCATCCCTGGGCTAGTCTGGGCCCTCCGAGCCCCGCTGATGCTCATGATGCGCGCGCCTGCGGTGCGCATCATGAGGTCCCGGCCGCGGGCGGAAGCAGCATCATCGAATTTGCTGGCGCTGCACCGCGCCGTCCAAAAACCTGCNCGCATCATGAGGTCACGGCCGCGGGCGGAAGCAGCATCATCGAATTTGCTGGCGCTGCACCGCGCCGTCCAAAAACCTGCCCCAACGCCACACGGAACGCGCGCGCGTTTCGCAGCTATTCACCAGCTGATTTCGAGTTTCCGCGTCCGTGCCGACGACCCCGCAGGGGCGCGCATCACGAGCATCAGCGGGACTCTCGCGACGCGGCGGAGGAGGGTCGGCAGCAGTCCCGGGCTTCCCATAAAGGCTTCGCCTTTACGGCTTCGCCAAGCTCTGGCGGCCCACGGCCGCGGCCACAGAAGGGGCCCGCTGCGCTGCCCGATTTAGGAGCCTCCGGCTCAGGCCGCCGACCAAGATAGAAGTGGCAGCGAGTTCGCAAGCAGCATCGCGCGCGAGCCGTCCTGTAAAGTGAAAAACATAGCAGTGGACCCTTGTCAATCTGGAGCCGGAGTCTCGACGGGTTTCGACCTCCTGTATCGTGAGGGCCCGGAGCCCAAAAAGATATGTTAGAAGCCCAAGACAGGCTACAATGGTGCCGGTGCCGGGTTGCGCGCCTGCGCTGTAGAGGGGGAAAGGGACAAGGAGGCGGACCTCGCACGGTCAGCTGATTTGTTGAATACGTTGTGCAGCTTTCACGATGCCCGCGGAATGTTGAGACCTAGCATGGTTTCATCTTGGTGCCTGACAAGCTGCACCCGCTCTATGCCCATGCGTCACTGACACTCACTGCAAGTTCGGAGAACCACGCTGTCGCGGACGGGTTGCTCAACTGGCCGTGTTGCTTGGTGCATGCGTGGCTTGAGCCCCTCTTGAGCAACAAGCTGTCACGTTAGGTTGATCATGGTATGTATGAAGGATCGATGGAGGTTCGATGTACGGGTGTGTAACGGAGCAAAACTTAAAGCTCGCTCAGGGGTTGCAAGTGCTATTTGTTGGTCAAACCCGGCGTGGCTTGTCCTTTCACGATGCAGCCCGCACTGCTGTCCGTCTGCCCTGCTTTGCTCTCCAGACAGCTGTTCGAGTAATTATGGCAGGCCGGTGCAGCTACTCAATGCATGCGCACAGCCTCCAACTCAGATCTTACTGAATAAAGTAGAGCGGACGACCCTTCCTCAATGATGACTCTGGCCAGGAGCGTGGTGCAGGAAGACTTTATGGTCTTCTTCGCAGTTGTGGAGCCGGCTGCTCTGTTCTCGCACGGCATTTTCACACACAGCGAAGCCATGAACATCACGACGAGGCCCAGCATCACCGACCAGCAACTCAAGCTTCTCTGGCGAACGTTTGACAAGGCATCGTCGTGGAGCTCTTCTGATCCGCTGTGTCTGCACGTCTCTGCCTGGATGCCATGATGACAGGCAGCTGTAAATGTAGTTGTGGTGTGATTCGTGATCCTTTGTGTGTGTGTGTTTGTGCACAGGTTCACGCGTTCAACGGAAAGACTCATGCCACTACTTACAATCCGTCATTGCGATCCTGTGATTCTGATCAAAACGCATCAGGTCAGAGGCCCTACTAGTAACACAACAGTGCCGTGTGCTTGTCCTCATCTTCAAGATCACCACGTCACGACCAGCGTTAGTGTCTCCATCAGAGTTACATTGGTTCTTGAGGCAGTCGCTGTAGATCCTGGCCTTGCGATTGGGAGGCTCTAGGGGTGACCACAAGTTGTGTTTCGGGTTAAGGGATAGGGTTTTGGGAACAAGGATCAGGGCAAGAAGAAGGATGGTTTACATCAACAACATTGGGTTCACCAGAAGCCACTTGTGTTATGGAAGTGGCAAGAGCAAAGAGCATGCCAATAGCAATATGCCATCATTTCCAAATTCAGTAGACCTGGTGCCCTTCCAAGGCATTGGGCTTAAGCGTTTAATCCCCGAAAGCAGACTTCATAAGAGGATGGACATGGCATCATCCCGCGCGAGGACTTGGCCGAGCGATAGCCTGAGTCCTGCCAAAGTTGGAAATCGCTTCAGGTGCTCCGAGATTGTTTGAGTTAATCCTTCACAAGATCCGCAGCTTCCTCCTCCTCCTCCTCATCATCATCATCATCTCATCATCCGTATCAGGAGCTTGTCAGTGCGATATAATCATCATGGAATCGCCAATAAAGTGCGTCTCTACCTCTGACATCACCATCATCAGGATTCAACAACGTCGTCATTGTATTCAGTACCGTCACCGCCACAATCCCTCTATGGTGGCCCTGCTTAGAAACGGTATCCAGCCCCTCTACTCTATGCAAACAGGCTGCTGCCTGATGAGGAGGCGGGCGGCCCCTGCCTGTCATCGCAATTCGTACTCCGCTAACGGTTGGCTGCGTGCAGGGACCTCTGTCATTCTGCCGTCCATGTGAGCGTGTGTGGAAGCCTCCCGATCCACATGCCGGGCCCGGCCCATGGATTTTCCTGCTTTCTCTCTCTTGATTGTTGCATGCTGCAGAGCTCAGAGGAACAGTTTCTTGCTTGATGCGTGCAGCTTCCGAGGCTCTGTGTGCACTGCGGGGGCGAGGTCGCGGTCCAGTCGCGATGGGCAGTCGTTGTGGTCTTGAAGCTCGAAAATTCTGATCAGGAGGTCGATCCCGAGGCACCCGGGATGCACGCCTCCGGAGTCTACCCGGCCAGTTTCATCCCACTCTGGGTTGCGGTTATGCCATTAGACGACAGTTATTCACAGTCTGTTGCTACTACCTTAGCTCCTACCCTTGCTGCTGCTATCCCCACCGCGCCACCGCCACCACCACCAACCACCACCACCTACGAAGAGCTGCTGCCGTGCCGATCCAAGAGGGTCCCGTGAAGTCGACAACGGGGGGACAGTTAGAGAGAGAGAGGAATGGCTCTTGCATCGTCGTTCCATCGTCGTTATCATCATCAGGATTGCTTCTGCAGCGCTTATCTTTGCCACTCTTCCACTCGATCTGGTCGCTCTGCAACAAGTCGGCGCTTCTGCTTTGGCGCTGGAGAGTTCAACTGTGCCGCAAAGCAGCGGCCTGTAGCAAGTTTGCCTGTCCTTGCCAGGGTCAAAAGTGCCGGGTTCCAACCAGTCCGACGCGGGGAACGGGTTTCGTTCTAGTTGCTGATGTGATCAAAACTGATCCTACATACATCCTTACTTGTACTTGCATTTTCTTGTATGGTTGTTGTTTGTGTTTGTTACATTGTTACATTTTACATACCGTTATTGTAAAGCGCTTTCGTGCTTGCAGTGTTTCTGTTCATCTTGTTTGATTCGTACTCTTTTGTTGAAGCTCTTGTAATGCCCAGTATCATCATCGTTGCCATCATCATCATCATTGTTGTGATTTTTGTTTTCTATGGCTTGGAGCTTCAAGGGTAGAAAGCAGACCTGAGCGCCCGGCCTCAGCTGTTGGGGCAAGACGCGTGGCAGCTGCCTCGACTTGTCGATGTTGGTGAGTGCGGAGGCAAGTCGTTGCGATCACAGCCCAGGATGCTGTCGGTGCAGGCAGGGGCCTTGTCGGTGTAAGGCTTTTGAGTATGAGGTTTAGTGTAGAGGGTTTCAGATGCAGGGTTGGCGCATGCTGATGCAGGACAACGACGAACAGTTTGCGTGTGTATGGCTGATTACGTATAAACAGTCGGAGCATAGGTGTGGGTATATATATATATTTATACTTTATCTCTGTACATACACATGTACACATCACATGCGAGGTAAATGTAGTAGAACGCGATACACACAACGTTTATTGTATCAACAGCGCATGCACCCATGTACGTATACAGTAGGAACCATGCCTATCATATCCGCGCTCTGTATAGCGTGTTGATGTACTGGTATGTGTATGTGCGTGTGTGTGTGTGTGTGCGTATATATATATATGGTCACGCGCTCCGCGGCCCCCCCCTCCCCCCCCCTCCATGGTCTATGGTCCAGGATGCCCCCTCTCCTGCGGGATGGAGTGTGGGTTCCCTCTTCCCGCTGTGGGGTGGTTGTGGGGGTTTTGGAGTTTTGGGTCTAGCTTAAGCTTTCGAGTCTTGGGTTAAAAGGTACAAGGCTTCAAGTCGACAAGGGCTTAGGGAGGGTTTGGGGTGTAGGTTNCTAGCTTAAGCTTTCGAGTCTTGGGTTAAAAGGTACAAGGCTTCAAGTCGACAAGGGCTTAGGGAGGGTTTGGGGTGTAGGTTCGTTAGGGTTGGCAGTTTATGCCTGGTTTAGGCTTATAGCCTGCATTTAGGCGGGGTTTAGGGTTGGGTGTAGGGTTTGAAGTTTAGGTAAAGGTTAATAAAAGCAGAAGCAGGCGCTACTGCGCTACGTTATAGGATTTATGGCTTGCGTAGGGCTTGCGTACTATGCCGGCCTTGTCTGTGACGCCTGGCCGTTTCTCCAGCTGCAGCTCCAACGGCCCCCACCCCTCTCAGCACACGCCAGACGCCTGACCATATATTCCTACAGTAAGGCCCCATATGTTAAGAGTATAATAAAGGCTCCCTGCACCCTTAGAGTAACCCTGAGGGCAACTTGGCAAACCCTATTCTAAGTACATACAAGGGCCGCTGTACTACTTATAGAGGATCATGAGACTTGGGGTCATACGTACCTTAATGAGGGTTATAAGTAGATATGATATACCTACAGTTACCTTACTTATAACCGTACTTATTGTTTCCCCTGATCCCTCTACCCTACACCCCTACAGAACCCTCACAGGAACCCTTCAAGATACCCTGCTTACTAAGTCCCCTTCTCTCCCAAGTAGCACCTTCAGGCTTGAATGCGGAGCACGTGGAAAGCTGCAGAAGGCTGACTGTCAAAGGGCTCCCAGGGTGGGATGAAGGTAAGTGGCACAATCCCAAACGGAGAGTCGGTTTCCTTTCGAGCTCCTTAGTTCAAAGCTTAGGGTTTCGGGCTTGCGGCCTAGCGTTGGGGTTTAGGATGTACGTAGGGACTTGATATGTCTCTTGCATAAAGGCACGCCGCACCCCCCCACCCCAATTAAGCTGTTTTGGCCTCTACAGTAGTTGTAGGTTGAGTTCCGTATCATCTGAACCGGTTCAGACGATTTTGCAGCATCCCACAAACTGACATCCGGTACTCATCTGGGGTTTGACAGCGCGATAGAGGTTTTGCGGTGAGGGGTATGATGGTATATACTGTCGCTGTCCCAGCAATTATTAACATAATTTCTGTCTCGCCCTATGCAACTACACCCACGCCCTACACCGCAACTCCTGCACAGCCTGTTAGCCGACGGCCTGAAATAGAAAGCGCAAGTCCCGGTTTGGAGGGCTTTGTCGCACTTCTACCAAAACCTAGTTTGTTGTAGGGTCCCTATATAAAATCCATATTAGGGTTCATAATAAGAGCCTACAGAAAAGTAGGTCATGGTCGTTGGTGGAAGGTTCTCTCGGGCTATAAGGGTCTGGAAAGGGAAGGGTTATTGTAGGGTTTAAGTTAGGTTTCGGGTTTAGGGTTTAGGGTTTAGGGTTTAGAGTAGTGCCTGTGCTCTCCTTGTTTATCGTATGGGTTTCCTTTGCAGCAGGAGAGGTGTGATTTGAGGCTTTTGAATACCCAAATGACATATTCTACTTGTCACCCGTCACCCTACTTACAACCGACCCGCCAAATGATTCCTTAAAGCAGAAAGTGGGGTTTCAGGGTGCAGTGTTGAGGCTCTATGGGGGTAGGCATGTAGAGTACTTACTGTAGAGGATCCAGGAACTTAGTAAGAAGAGTTATGAGTTATGAGTAAGGCAACTGCTGCTATAGCTACTTACAACTCAATGAAAGTACTTTCTTTCAGCCCTGCTTACTAAGTCCTGTGATGCTCTAACCAGACGGTAAACCCTAAACCCGAGAGATCCCTTTAAAGAACCCAAGAGATCCGTTGAGACAACCCTTTAGATCCCTTCACAGAACCCTAGCATCAGATATCCATGTCAGCATTTAGCTGCTTGGCGACTTTGCGTTTGCCCTTTGCCGTCCTCGCCCGTCGAGCTTTTTTACAGAGCACCCCCCTCCATGTTCATAATGGTGAGTTATTATTGGTCCCCAGGCAGAAAGTAGTAGATTTCCTAAACCCTAAAACAATACCATTTTGAATCTAAAGCGTTGGAGAGTGTTAGACTACTAACCCTACAACGCCGCACACCTAACCCCCAAACCCGCGCTTGCCCGAGCTCAAATCCCAGTCATCATCGCCAAGGCCGCCAAGGGTTCTTCAGACTGACTACTGGCCTTAAACGCTTAGAAGCCCTAAATCATCCTAAAGCCGAATATTGCCCCAAACTCTAAGCTATGGCAGAGGCACTTTGTAGCAAAGACTGCGCACCGCAATGCTTGTAGAGCCCTTTTAAGTTTAGGGTGGTCCATAGCCCTTAGCCAGCTCCAACTTGCACGTTGGAGTATTGGCAAGTGTCACTTCTAAATGAAGCATTCAACCCGCAAACCCTCAAACCCTCAAACTTTTCAATACCTCGACCTAAACCCTCGACCTGTAACCCTACAAACCCTAAACCCCTATACCCCAAACCCCTGTGCCTATACCCTAAGCCGTAAAAAGCCTGAACCCTAAACCCTAAACCCCTATGCCCTAAACCCCTATGCCCTAAGCCTATACCCTAAGCCCTAACCCTAAGCCCCAATTCTTCCTTCTTAGGGAAGCCTCGCGCCTCTTTGTACATAGACGCTGGGTTGCCGTCAGGGGTGCCGGAACCTTCAGTTGGCCCAAAGACATCCAGGGTTTAGGGGTTAGGGTTTGGGGGTTTCGGGGCTTAGGGTTTAGGATTTAGGGGTTTAGGGTTTATTTAGGGCCTAGAGTTTAGAGCCCAGACCTGCCAGAATCCGTTGATAAAGGAGCATGCCTTGATTCATATTAGGTCCCCTACTATAACTTAAGGTACATTCCTTAAGTAAGGGATTTTGGAAGGTCTGTGAGTCTCAGGTGCGGGGATAAGGGTCTAGCGTTTGGGGTTCAGGGTTTAGGGCTGAATGTTGAACAATTTGCGGCTTAACTTAAGGTGTGTGGGAGCCTAAATAACAGCCTTTTTTCTAATGATCGGTAGAAGGAAATCATAACAAGGGGCCGTAAAGTTGTCTAAGGTCTAAGGTTCAGGATTTAGGGTTTGGAATTTAGGGCTTATAACCTGATAAGGTACTGCACTTATAACCCACCTTACTAACTCCCATGATCCTCTAAGTTGACCCTAAACCCTTAATCCCTATATGGGTGGTTGTCAAAATTATGGTCCCTTTTTGGGTACCCTAAATATTAGGTGCCGTATTATAATAGGGACCCAAAAAGGGACCATAATTTTGACAACCACCCATACAGATCCCTTTAAGGATCCCTTTAAGGAACCCTTCAAGGGGGCTGCGCCAGGCTTGGAGTCCAAGGTTCAGGGTTTGGGGTTTAGGGCAGAAGGTCGGTTTAGGGTTTAGGGTTTAGGGATTAGGGTTTAGGGTTTAGGGTTTCGGGTTTAGGGTTTAGGGTTTAGGGTTTAGTTTAGGGTTTCGGGTTTAGGGATTAGGGTTTAGGGTTTAGTTTAGGGATTAGGGATTAGGGTTTAGGGTTTGTAGTCCTGGGCTTTGGAGTACTACTTTAATACTTGGGTTTGTAGTCCTGGGCTTTGGAGTACCATACCTTAATACTCTTTTCGTAAAGGAACCATTATGAAATACAAGTTTATACTTTTTCCCCCTGGTTACGGAAAAGCCAAGAGTCTGAGGTTTCGGGTTCAGGCTTTAATGTTAGGGCTTAAGTTTCGAGTCTACCTAAAGGGTCTTTCCCTGCCTTTACTTATTGTACCTACTTTTCTATGGCAGATCCTAACCCGGGTTTAGGGCTTGATGTTTGGACTCCTAAGGTTTAGGGCTTGAGGTAATCTTTAGCGTCTTATGTTCATAGCGTTGGAAATGAGCAAAACCCTAAATCCTGAACCCTGAGGCTACTTGGGAACCATGTCATGGTTGCCTAGACCCGCACCTACCCTCTAGTACAGCCCAGGTACTCTCTGTTCCGGATCATCCGGGCTTTTTTAAAGGGTACTCTGGAGGGTCTTTGTAGAGTTGAGCCTTGGGGGATTTCCCTAAACCCTAAACCCCTAAACCCCTAATCCCTAAACCCTCAAACCCTAAGCCCTAAAGCTGGAGATGAAGGCTAAGGTGACCTCAGTTTCGGAGATTGGAACGACGGCATCCCAGCTTCCGCATGGTAGAGGGGGCCGAAAGAGAGTCTGAGAATGGCCACCGCCTCCCCGCTACGAGCCGAGACGACGAGGCACGGTGAACTTATCGGGGGGACGCTGGTGCGTACTATAGGGGCCTTAGTCAGTAGAATAGGGTTTTGGGGCCCATTATACTATAAATATAGCAAGGAACCCCAAAATAGTAAAGGTAATTATTGAGGCCCCTATAGAAGAGCGCCACGGGACTCCGCAAGATGTAGTAAATAGGGTTATAAGTACCTTGTAAGGGTTACATGTAGATCTAACACTAGTCACCTCACTTCTAACCCTACTTGCTAAGTCCCTTGATCCTCTAAGTAGGAATTTTTTAAGGGTTTCGTACAGGCATCTATTGAGGATGCCTCTGGGGCTGCGTAGGACTTAGGGTCTAGCGCCGTTTCAGTTGGATCGAGGGTTTCGCAGTGTGTCAATTTCCCAGACCCCCGGGAGGATCTAGAAAGTAGATCACCTAATTTGGGGCCCTATACTACTAAGGGTAATTTATAGGAACCCCCATTAAGGGATCTACTTTTTGGATCCTCCCGGGGGTCTGGGTTGGCGGGACAAGGCAAGTCGGTTGGCAGTACCATCGAAAGTATCCCGTTACTTTTTGGATTCCTTCGAAGCCCGGGATCTTTCGAAGCTCGGGAGGCAAACCCCCTAAGCACTAAAATCACTAAACCCCCAAGCCGTTAAGCCCAAACCCCTAAAACTCCTACCTAGCATGTAAACACAACCTCGAACCACAGATGCCGAAACTTTTGCTCTACGCTCGCGATATTGTATGTCTTGGGGAGGGTTGGGAGGCTTAAGTGTAGTAGCCTTGCCATGGAGTTTTTGAGCTTAGAGACTTAAGCCTTAAGCGGCTTAGGGCTTGAGGGTTTCGGGGTGTAGTGGTGTCTGAGTTTAGCTTTTAGCTTTTACTGTTTTCGGTTGCATGTTTGGCGACTTCTACCGGTAGATTAGGGTTGAGGGCTTAGGGTTCATTGGACAAGTTTTGCTTGTCTGACTGCCTGACAGGTGTATACAGAGCATTGGGCTGTTTGGGTAAGTTCACAGCCTCCATAGACCCCCCCCCCTTCTGGACGTAGGCGGATAGAATCATGCAAATGATGTAGGCATCCCAGCCAGCCATGACTATCGATGCTTCTGCTGTGGTTTATATCAGAATGCATGCGCAAACCAGCAAGAGTGAATAACAGACTATTCGAATTCTGCAGCCTTACACTTCTGTAACAGTTTGCTGAGAGAGTAGCTCCTGCACGTGGGAACTGCCTGCATTATTTGCCATGTTGGGACACTCCGCCGCTAAGACGGCCTGGAGTGGCTTTGATGTAGACGACGGTCGGGACACAGAGATTGATTTGACTCCTTCATTCTAGATGTGGGTTCGGTGAAAGGCGGGGGAGAAGATGAAATAGAAAAGTTTGAGCTCGAAGCATCTCGCGATAGTTATGGGAGCATCAACTTATTAAGCAGTTTCTCGGGCAACATGCTATTGGCTATACTGGCCAGCTTTCTGACTTGGCAAATGGAAACCAGAAAATCACTGGTCAGTGGTACTTCTTTGAGTATGGGGCCCTGGAATTCAATCCTGAAAGAGACGAAGATCACTAGTTCGAGTTGTTCCGTGATTTGGAAACGGAGCGCAAGCGTGAAGCTGCTTTCAAAATGGTGGTCGCGCAAATGAAGCGGCTGTTGGAATCATCCGCCTCGTTTTCGAAGATCTCTTATCGGGTGCAATACAGGTCCTCTTCCCTGTCGAGACTTGGCGTTCTTCTGGTTGGCTCTTGGGACTTTAACTTTTTTGGTTTCTGTATTGATTATAAGGAGGCCAAAAGCCTCAACTTTTAGGAGGGGTTCAGAAGTCAGCCAAGGAGGCAGAGACCACTTCTCAACAGTTCTGCTTTACTGCAGTCTCTGTTGCCGCCGGACTCCTCATGTCCCTGGGGGGTCCTATCTTTGAGGCGACTCTCACGGACGGCCGGAGAAGCAGCTCAAGATCCACCCTCTGTGGATGGTGGCACCCGAGCTGTTTAGGGTTTCGGGTTTAGGGGTTTAGGGTTTAGGGGTTTGGGTTTAGGGTTTAGGGTTTAGGGTTTTGGGTTTAGGGTTTAGGAAGCTGCAGCTTGGCTCCGATTATGAGTCTGTGCCTAACTCCGCGGAGACTCCGAAGCCTTCGGCTTCAGAACATGGGCAAGCATATCTGGAGCGATTGGCAGCAGCCAAACAGCTCACTCTGGACGAGTACCTGACTGGCAACACTGACTATGTGGATGTGCTGATGGAGAAGCCTGATGAGCCTGCTATGGTGCAAGATGTTGCAATCACCGATGTTATAGCCGCGAACCGCATCGTGCGCAGACTGCTGTGCTGCGGTGCCTTGCTCCATTGGACCTATGTCATGAGTGTTCCCTTCATCTTTGATATTTCTTGTGAAAGAGGTGTTCCAACCAAGATGCACTTAGGTTTCCTCGCTGTTGCCGTTGTCAACATGTCGTTTCAGGTGTGGTGTGCCTCTCTGACCAAATACGGGTACTTGACCTTGGCTCATGCGCCACAGCGGTTCTGCTTCAATATTGGCTTGTCCTGCCTGGGGCTCTTTGATTCGTACAGTGATGTCGCCTTTGCGGCAATGCTGCATCGCTGCGACCACTGGCTTTGGAAAAATTCTGCCGGCGTATTCATCATTGGTGTGCTGATAATGCAGGCACTTCCGGGTGTAGTGTTCCTAGCATGCAGCTACAACATCCCCGCGTGCTTGAAACTCAATTAGATGAACTTGCTCCTCATGCTGCTGAAGCCCAGTGTGAACTAGTTACTCAAGGGGCTTGGGATATCCTAAACCCTAAACCCTAAACCCTAACAGTACGGCCCCTACACACAGAAACTCGCCCTACACGTAGAGGAATCCTACGCCTTAGGATGTTGAATCTCCCTAAACCCAAAACCCCTAAACCCCCTGATTAAGAAACCCTGGGCCTGTAACCTCAAAATAGTAGGATTCATATAAAGAACCCTAATGAAGGCCTAAGGTTTCTTAATCAGGTTCCTACATTAAGCCCCACGCCTCCGTCCTGCAAAAAGTGAGCCGCTCAAGGCGGCTCCAGCGCCTTGTCCCAGACCTCCAAGTCCTGGGTTCTTCTTTTAGGGAGCCAAAAAGCACATAAGCATAAGCATTCTAAAGGGATATCCCTACCATATTGGGCTTCATTATAAGGGGGTTTATATGGGATATCCCTATCTTATTTTTTGCTTATGTGCTTTTTTGTTCTTACGAAATCACCTGTTGAAGATAATATAGGGGCGCAACTAATTACCAATACTATTCTTGGCGTTCTTCTGGTTGGCTCTTAGGACTTTAACTTTTTGGGTTTCTATATGGACTATAATAAGGAAGCTAAAAGTTTAAGTTTTAGGAGGGGTTCAGAAGTCAGCCAAGATAATATAGGGGCGTAAATCATTACCAATACTATTTGGGGGGGTCCTTATCATAGTTATAGTATAGAGGAGCCCAAAACCCTATTCTAATTTTTATGGCGCCTATTTTACCATATTTTTAGGGTACCTTCTTATGGGTTCTGCTAGGGGGCTTCTATACGGGTCCTAGTTGGGTGTAGGGTTCAGGAATTTAGTTCGCGTTAAAACTATATGGAATTATAGAAAACACAAGGTTTCCTTATTATCGCGCAGCTTAATCGGGTTTCCTTGTTAGTTATCGTAGCTTAAAGCAAATTCCTTTACAAGATTGGGGTCAATAGCAAACAGTAGGGTTTCCTAAATAGTGTTATTACTGTTATCCTTCTTCTTCTTAGTATTATTGTCATTACTCCTTTTTGTAATTATCAGCTGTTACTGAATTATTACTGATTAACTACTACTACTGCTACTGCTACTGCTATTACTACTACTACTACTACTACTACTACTACTACGACTACTACTACTACTACTCCTGCTGCTGCCGCTGCTACTACTACTACTGCTACTACTACAACAACAACTACTACTACTACTACTCGTGTTATTATTATTGTAGCTTAAAGTGCCTTCCTTAAGAAGAACCCAGTGTCTGGGAGCATGTTAGCATTGCTCTGACCAGACGTCGACGGAAAGAGTGCAGGAGTTTCGCAGCTTCGGGGTTCAGAGTTTAGGGGTTCTAGGGTTTAGTATTAAGGGTTCTGGGCGTAGGGGACGCGTTATCGGACATGAACATCCCTATGTCGGAATTTCAATGCTTATTATCATCTTGAGCTCTCGCATGCACCCTATTGTTTTTTTTTTTTGCGGGATGTCGGCTTTAGGGTGTGATTTTTTTTGGTGATTTAGGGGCTCAGAGGTTGTATTTGAAACTTCGCGCGCGGGGTTTGTTTATTCGAATAGAATAGTTTAGGACCTCAGGCTAGACTGCAAAGGATATACACATACACATAATATAGATGTCAAGGTTAGTTAGTTAATGTCTTTACCGTGATATAGCCCTAAACCCTAAACCCTAAACCCTAAAAACTAAAAACCCTAAACCCTAAACCCTCAGGTTCCCAGGTTACCTTAAGTGCAGGCTTATCCTTTGGAAAAAAGAACCCTAAACCCCTGAACCCCCGACCCCTAAAACTTAGTAGCTGAGTGGATACACTTTACACTTTTTGGGATAAGATCACCCACTATAAAACTAAAAGTGTACATGTTTTGGGGCTTATGAACTCAGCAACTAGGAAATCCCTAAGGCTGACCCAGAGAGCCCAATACCCATTAATCAAGGAATATAGCTTAAATCATAATATGAAGCCCTATATAATTTAAGCCATACTCCTTAATTAAGGGGTATTGGGTATTGGGCTCTCTGGGGACTCTTCGGAAACGCAAACGCTCCCGAGGATCCTCGGCGACAGTTGCTGGATGCCCTGCGGCAACCAGCGGGCGAGAAGGCTCCCGCAGGGTTTATATTCCTTCATTCAGGGTAACTTACTATAATCTATCGTATATTCCTTAATTAATTAGTTAATTAATTAATTAGGGGACCTCTATAATTAAGGTATGTTCCTTCATCAAGGGCGCCCCCCCCTACTATCATTTGAGGTATATTCCTTAATTAAAGGGTTTTGGAAGTTCTGGGAGTCTCCAGTTTGACGGTTTAGGGTTTATGGGTTTTAAGGGTTTTGGTTTCAGATAGTCAGATAGCCTCAATATACAAGACAGGGAAGCACGACAATCCTGGAAACTATAGGCCCATATCATTATTAAGTGCTACATATAAAATTGATGCCTATATGATGAAGACACGTATAGCAGATGCCGTTGACTCACAGACTTTGAGTACACAGTTCGGATTCAGGAACGGGAAATCCACGGCAGAAGCTTTGCTTTGTGTGAGGAGGTTCGCTGACGTACCATGAACTAATGTTTCAAGCGCTCAAGCGGCACAACATACCCGATGAAATCCTAGACGCCATCAATTCACCCTACCCACTTCCATTGTTCCAGGTGAGCCGCAAAACACAACAAAGTGATTGGCATACCCAACATAGGTGCATCCATCAAGGATGCCCCTTCAGCCCATTTTTCATTTTGACTATGCACGCCACATTTTCCGACATCAAGGACGAATTGCACGATCCCCGGCATCGATCAACATTTCAGGGAATGAATTTCCAAGATCTGTTGTACGCAGATGATACGCTTATAGTGGCTAAGCCCCGGACATCCGCAAATGATGAATTATTCACATTTGACTTGAAGTTAAAAATTTCGGTGAAGGTTTTGAAACAAGTGGAACACCTCCACCCCACGCTCCACCCCTCCACCCTCCACCCTTCCACCCTTCCACCCTTCCACCCTTCCACCCTTCCACCCTTCCACCCTTCCACCCTTTCCCGCTTTCACCCTTCCACCCTCTACCGCCCCGCCCCCCCGCCCAACCTGCCCTTCCCGGCCCACCTGTGGCCTAGTTGTCTTTGCCGTGCTCTGTTCCCGAAAGGTCCCTGGTTCAACCCCCCCCGCCTGTCAGCCAGCACTGTGGCTCAAGATGTCAGTCCCTAGTGGCTTCTCCCCAGGCCTAGAAGCAGACTGGCTCGATTTGGCTGCGAGCATCGGAGAAGCCTTTATTTAGCATTGAAGAGGTAAAGGACTTCGACTCCAAGAAAGCCAAGCAGAAGGCCAAGGACGAGAGGAAGAAGTCCAAAGCCTTGAAGGCCAAGCCTAAGGCGAAGCTCAAGCCAAAGGCAAAGGCACAAGTGAAGCCAAAGAAGAAGAAGCCCAGAGTCAGGACCAGGGAGCAGGAAACTTTGAAGAAGCAGAGGCAAAGCCCTGCTGCCCTGCTGCCCTGAGCCGCTTCTGCGTAGCTCAGCGGCATTGTTCCATCCGTCTCACGGTCGAGTGCGAAAGAAATTGCCACCCTGTGCCCGCACTTTATAGACTTTTGTGTGCTGCAGTTTACCCCAGGTCGGATTCGCATCACTACCAAGCGGCCGTGCCGCGGATCTGCAAATGTCACGCCTTCAGCATGCGGAGGTGTGCTGCAGCCTTGTGGACATGCTTCATCTTGTGGCGGAGGCACGGCATCGGGTGGAAGAACTTCAAAAGGCTTTAAACCGGGCATCAAGTGGAGTAAAGGCGTAAAGCGGAGTGTGGTATTTTGAAGCGACTGCTCCAATGCAACAGCGCGCCATGTCCTCCGTGGCTGCACCGATCCGCAACCAAGGGGCCGCCTTGATGCAGATCCGTGGCGAGCTGGAGGCCTGCCGTTTCGACTTCCGGGAGAGTGGGAGACAGGGTCTAGTTCGGATACTTTCGGAGGTAGCTTGGCCAAGTGCTCAGCGTTCCGACTGAGATGGGAGCTGCGCGTCCAGGCCATCCATGCTCGCCCAGGCATGCAGCTTGTCGGGTCTCTGGGGAGAGGGGAAAGGTGAGAGGGGAAGGGGAAGGGGAGAGGGGGAGGGGAGAGGGGAGAGGAGAGGGGGAGGAGAGAGGGAACAGGGGAGAAGGAGAGAGGGGAGAGGAAAAAAAATGAGAGAGAGAGAGAGGAGAGGGAGGGGGGAGCGAGAGAGAGAAGGTAATGAGGTGAGTTTGTCACGTCGCCGCGTGTCAGCCGTTTGTGGCTGTCTTCATCTTAGTGTGGCCACGTCGCTGAAGCAGGTGCCAATAGTTATGACCATGCAAGAGCGTTTTGCAACTCTTTGCATTCGCAGCTGCATGGACGTCGCTTTCGTATGAATCGTATGTCTAGCTCATGTGTCACTTGCGAGAAGACGGAGGCGCTGTCAGAGTCATCAATGTCAGAAAACGAATGACAAAGATACGCCATGCCCATTTCATCTCCCTCCACCCACCCCTCCACCCTTCCATCCTTCCACCCGCCCGCCACCCACCTCCAATCCTCCACCCCACTCCCTCCCCTGCCTCCCCCCCTCCACCACNCCACCCCCCCCTTCCTGCTCCACCCCTTCCACCCCCCTTTCCTTGGAACGGGTGGAGGGTATAGAGTCCGGGTAGAGGGCTCGTGGAGGGGATCCGCTTGTTTGAAATGGGCTTGCCGGCCCCAGCCCGAAGCCAACAGAGGTATATCTGTTTAAGCATTTAAATATCCGCATATGTAAAACCAGTGACCGTGCTACGTGCGTTGTCACATCGTCTACAATTGTGGAGGTGCAGCGCGGTTCAAAAACGGAGAATATTGAAGAACACTGATGAAATTACAAGCCTAGGAGCCTGTATCACAAAAACGGTGGAACCGAAACATGAAATCAAAAAACGCATATTTGCGACCATGGCTGTCCTTCGAAGATTATTTTGTCTTAAGGCAGTTTGCAACAAAAAGTTGACTTTTCATTTTTCTTCGCTGCACGTCCACCAAACCGGACCAAACCCTCGCAGATCCTGCCCCTACACACTTCTCAGTGCACGACACTAGATGCCCAAGCTCCCTACAACCCAAACCCTGAAGACAGTGATGCCTTGAGGATATCCGGCTTCGACAACCCTTGCGTGTGGCAGGACGCGGGATTCAGGCTAAGGACTTAATCCGTTCATGGTGTTGGAGGTTACTTTTAGTTCCCCAGGATACTGACAAGCAGTTTAAGCTCAAACCTAAAGGGTTTTGATGCTTGGGCCTTGAGGTTAGGGCCCCTAGACCCCCAAACTTAAACCATTAACACCGACTCCTTCGGGTCTAGGTGTGGACTGAGAGTACGGTTGCTGAAACCTTTAAACCCCAAGCTCTAAACCCTAAGCCCTAAACCCTATACCCTAAACCCCCATAAGATAGCGGTGCAGGGGTTTGGGGCAGGAAACGGCTTTTGGGGCAAGGGCCTTATAATGCCAGACCGTAAATCCTCAACTCTCACCCCTATCCCTATGCTTTAGTATAGGGTTTAAGGTTGCGAGTCAATGAGGGTCCGGGGTTTAGGGTTAAAAGGGTCCGGGGTTTAGGGTTTCACGGTTTCAGGGTTTAGTGTTGTAGGGTCTAAGGTTTAGGGTTTGGGGTTTCGATTTAGGGTTATAAGGCCCTCAGCTCCCTTTATGCGAAGAAACCCCTTCAGTCCCACAATCACCCTAAATCCTAAACCTGAAACCCTAACCCTAAACCAAGGAAGGACAGCTACAGCATGCTTGGACAACTTGGGGGAGGTCATGGGGGGCACCAGCATTAAGTGCAGGGTGTCCTTTCAAGAAGCAGATGAGGAGAACTTGCAGATTGGGGGGGGGGGGGGGGGGGGGGCCAACCAAAAAAACCCCCCAACCCCCTCCGCGCGGTCAAACAAAAAGGGGGAAAATTTGGGGGGAAAAAAAAATTTGGTAGGGAGGGGAAAGGAGAAAAAACAAAAGAAATNCGCCGCAGAGATGGTGAGAGAGGTGGGGGGAGGGAGGGGGGGCCACGCGCATTAGGTGGGGGGGGTCTTTGCAAGAAGAAATGGGGGAAGACGGGGGGGGGGGGGGGGGGGGGGGTGAGAGGCTCACCAAAATAACGCTCCAAGCCCTGTCGCGTCGTTCAACGAAAAGTGCGAAATTTTGGTGGGCAAAATAATCTTGGATAGTGAGGTCAAAGGACAAATTCGAAAGGATGCTTGATATGTCCATGCGACAGTCAACCCGAACATGACTGGATGAGTTTCGAAGTTGGATGCCATTTTGTTCATGACAGATGGCAAGAGGAGCACACGGACCTGCAGACTATTGTATTACAGCCTGCAGGCATTAAGCTTATATCCTAAACCGTTCAACTGTAATCCGCCATTCCTTGCGGCAGCTTAAATCTCCGCGCATGCTCTTGGGTCGAAGAGAGCATCGGCTGGGTGAAGTAGAGTAGAAAACCTTTAATTTGAGCGTGTTTGGGAGTTTAAAATGATTTAAGGATGTAGGGTGTAGGGTTTGTCTTTCTGCTTTAGGGTTCAGGGTTTAGAGTAACCCCCAAACCCTAAACCTAGGGTTCAGGGTTCAGGGCTCGCGGTTTAGAGTGTACCTTGAACTACTAAAGCCCATCTACAAGAAAGTAGGCTATGGCAGTTTAAGGTAGGGTGTTGAACGGTTCTTTGGATGATGGCTTCTTGCAGGGTTGGGTTTCTCTTTGAAGCACTCGACAAACCAGCAGCACATACTATCTTAAACTCTTCACTCTAAGCAGAACTCTAAACGACGAAGGATGGCCAGCGATGGCCAGAGTCACAGTGGAGAGAAGGCGGCGGCATGGGTTTTAGGGCTTGAGGTTCAGAGGATCCGCGGGCTGGCGTCTGCAGTTATATCTACTTCTTTTCCAGATTAGGCTACTTCTAGCCCTACGTACTAAGTCCCATGAACCTCTAAGTGGAATTTAGGGCCCAGCCCTGGCAAGTGGGAATCAAGCTCTGGAGTTAACATAGGTGCCTGAGCAATTAATGCTAACATCCGCTTACCCAAATACTTGATTCCAATCATTATAAGTCTTCATGTGAGGGCAAAGCGCTTGAGGATTGAAATATGGACCCACAACTTTACACGGGTTAACACGGGTTTTGCGGTTACTTTGTTAGTGTTAAATCAGGTAGGCTGTTTTCAGTGTCGGTTTGGACCCTCAACCGTCATGTGTTGGTGTTTCTCACAATTACGGGCCCGTCATTGGGGGGTCGTCATATTCAGGGAGTGCTCCCCTTTCTGAGCTGCAACAAGACATACAAGACGTAGCTCTGTGAGTTCGGTCTAGAGTTCCTAGAATTTGGAATGGGTTCTGAACACACAGCTCGAAACCCTAAACGCCTTTTCGTCCGTGCACAACTAGACGTAACAAGCATTCTTTATAAGCCCTTCAACTCTAAACCCAGAACCCCGAACTTAGGCTTCTAGACCCGATAAATTAGCCACATCCGAATTCTGAATCCAAAACCCCTAATTAGCTTTTTCATTAGCACTAAGAAGTTGCCACCTCTTAGAGCCCCTAAGCCCGAAACCTACGTCGCCAAGTTGCAGGGACGCATCCGAGATTGCGCTGTCCTTACAACCGGCCTGCGACGGGACGCCTGGGTGACATCCTCAGTATGTCTCATTTCAGTGGGGCCAAAAGGGCTTAGTGTCCATAGTGTTATAGCGCAGCTGCTTCGTTATTGTTAAGTAAGAACTTCGGATGGGGGTGGCGGTTTGGGTTTTTGTGATCTGGCTTGGGTTCACGCCTCCATGGCAATATTTTGGGGCCCTGTTGAGTTTCGGGTCTAGGTGTTGGTTGCCGTGAAGGTACCCCGATTTGGGCATTAAACCCTAAAGCCTTAAGGCCGCACATCTCCAAGCCCCAACCCCGAAAGCCCCTCAAAACCCCAGTAGCTGCCTCGTGCCGGTAAGGTATAGCACAGAGAAGGGTTTGACTGACCACTGACCGCTAGCCGAACAAAACAATACTAGGTTCCTGAGTAGTGCCCTTTTACCCCTCTTTTGGGGTCTTAAAAACAAAGGAACCCTAAACCGTAAGATAGAGAACCCTAAACCTTTACCCTATCAACCCTAAGCCGTAAGATAGGAGTACTAAAACAGAATCTTAGGACAAAGGGTGCCCTTACTATTCTCAGGACCCAAGAATGGCATCCTCAACCCGAAATCCCCAAAAGCCCCAAACCCCAGGAGCCCTGAATCCTCAACCCTAACTACCCGGTGTTTAGGGTTTAGGGTTTAGGGTACCCAGAGAGCCCAATAGGTCTTAACTAAGGAATATTCCTTTAACATAATATTGAGCTCCCTATGATTTAACGTTATTTGAGGGGTATTAGCCTTTGGGGGTACCTGCCCAAAGGAGCGATCGCTTGGTAAGACGAAGCAGCGCAATACGATAGGGCTTAGGGGGGTTCAGGGGCGCTGCACAGTTGCCCTAAGGGCCTCAACCCTAAACCCTAAACCCTAAACCCTAAATCCTAAACCCTAAACCCTAAACCCTAAACCCTAAACCCATGACATGGGATTGTCTCAATCGTGAAAGACCAAGTGGGCTGCGAAACAACGCCCAACTCTAAAGTCCTAAAGCCTTCCGCCATCAATCCTCGACTGGGGCTTGGACCTCGTTAATTGTGAGCCCGTTGAGGGTGTAAGGCTCTCAATTACCTAGGTGAGACATGGACAGTTGGCATCAATCCTCAATCTTAATAATCCTAGAGCCCTACTTAGAGTATCCGGGGACTTAGTAAGTAGGGTTATAAGTAATGTATTTATAGTTATATCTGCTTATAACCCTAGTTAGGGCACTTACAGCCCTAATTACTTACTATTGAGGGCTTGGGGTTTAGGGTGTAGGGTTGGGGTTTTAGGAGTTAGGGTAGGATTTTGGTAGGGGATTGTAAAGCAAGCCATAGAGTTTCATAGGGTCCGTGCACCTCTATAGTTTATTCCTAAACGGGTTCGTAGTTATAGTTCTTACGTGCTAACTTCAGAAGCAGGGTATATACGATTTCTTAGGTGGGTCTTGGTTTGAGTACTGTAATGCGAGCTTCCGAAGCATCGGGTTGTCCGCGCACCCGGCCGACTCTTAACTTCTAGGAGCCTTGAAAGTTCCGGTGAACAAAGAACATAGGAGTTCGTATTTCTGAGATAGAATGTGGAGAAGACCTTGATGGTGAGATGCTTAGGGCTTAAAGCTCCTTGATCCTACACAAGCATGGAAACTCCTTGAACCTGCTATGTAAGGGGTCCTTATGTTAGCGTGGTCTCTTGAGCACCCAAATTTCCGAGGCCTTCTTGCCGATGCTGCCCGAGTGCCTTCATGGCAATGGTGTAGGGTTGAGGATTTGAGTTTGGGATTTGGGGGTAGCATTCCGGGTTTTGGGGACGGGTTTTGGGGTCAGGTTTCGCGCAGTGGTGTCTCAACCAAGGATTTGAGCTTGAGATTTGGGGGGCAGGATTCAGGGTTTTGGGGACGGTTTTTGGGGTTTAGGGGTGTGGCTTTGCGCTACCATGGGTAGATGTGATTCTTAAACTCAAGTGTATTGGCCCAAAATACCAAACAGCCGACCCTACGCGAAAATCCCAAAACTCGAAACCATGTAAGCACTATCAGCAAAGAACTTCGTATAATTCCTCACAAGAAACTACAGTAAGTAACTCTGACAAAGTCCAGCACGTGAATCCAAACTCACCAAACTCCTCAAAAAGACTTAAACCCAAGATTTCCTCCCAACTCTGAAGCCTGTGCTAAACCCTAAGCCTTGAACCCTAAGGCCTAAACCTGAAACCTAAATCCTACTCTACAGGCCCTATAGAGTACAAGCTGAAGCTCCATCAATAGCCTAAAACCCTAAACCGTGCTCGACTCAAAAACCTGAGCCCCAAATCCCCGAACCCTAAACCCTACTTAGGGCGACTTAGTAAGGGGTTATAGGTATCTCGATCAGGGTTATATATAGATATAGATTCAGATACAACTCTTGTGACCTTCCTTATGAGCCTTGCACCAGGTCCTCTGATCCTTTGATAATCCCTACTCCCTGAAACCTTAACCCTAGGCTTTCCGGGGTTAGGATGTAGGGTTTAGTTCAGAGCTTACAGTCTTTAGGGTTTAGGGTTTAGGGTTTAGGATTTTGGTTTAGGGTTTAGGGTTTAGGATTTTGGTTTAGGGTTCAGGGTAAGCTAGGGTAAATTGAATATCCTAATTTTTAGCAGCATGAGGAGCCCCTTGAAGACATGTATGCAGTAGCTAAGCCTTCCCAAGCCCAGTACGTCAAGGTCGTTGCGCCGGGCCACAAGAAACATCGGAAGGAGTGCCGACGCCCCGCGGCCGCAGCACTTTGCCAAGTCGTGTTGAGTGGTTCAAGAATGGACCCTAGTACTAGGGCCCTAGGGTTTATATAGGGACTACAAGAGGACATTGTCACTATTGCAGCATATTCAGTAATTAGTATAATCATGCATGGACTCTCTAAGGGGTTCAGGCCACCATGTTACAATGTAGGCGGGTTTAAAGGATTAACCCTTGCGGGTCTAGGATTTTTTCAGGAATTCCAGCTTTGAGATTTGCGGGTCCGGAAAGTCATCTGGGATCTTTAGGGTAAGGGTTTCGGGGTGTGGAGTTGGATTTTTGGGGATTAGGGCTGGGGGGAGTTGATGCGGCTACAGGGTGCTGTGCCAATGGACAACTACTCAGAGAGCCCAACACCCCTTAATTCAGGAATATGGCTTAGATTATATAGGGCTTCATAGTATGATTTAAGCTATATTCCTGAATTAGCGGGTATTGGGCTCTCTGGGTAGAAGCTTTCGGGGCTTGTCTGGTTTGTAATTGGATCCTCAAAGGGAGGGTTTTTGGGTTTATGGTTTAGCATGGTTTGGGCCGAGGGATTGCTAGGATACCTTAAGGAACTGTCGGGAGTGCTGCTTCGAGGATCATGGAACCTAGTAAGTAGGGTTATACTTATAACCCTTAGTCCTCTAATCCCTAGACCCTAGAACCCTTATGGAAGCCCTTACAGAACGGCTGAAAGAATCGTCCTTACTAGGTCCCCCGAACCTCTAAGTCGATTATGCTTCTTCACGGGCCAGTGGAGCGTTGAACCCAAGGTTCACAACAGGCCAGACGCTAAGTCTCCAAAGGACCCAATAAAGGTTTAGGGGGGTTTAGGGCTTAGAAAGTAGGTATTTGGGTTTGGGCTAGTAGCTTTCCCCGGGAGGATCTAGAAAGTAGATCCCCTAATTTGGGGCCCTATGCTACTAAGGGTACTTTATAGGAACCCCCATTAAGGGATCTACTTTTTGGATCCTCCCGGGGGTCTGGGTTGGGATGGTGTGTGATTATCACTTGGACCGTTAGGGAAAGGCCTGCTGTAGGGTAGTATTTGTTAGGGACCCAAAAAGCACATAAGCACAAGCATGTTATAGGGATATCCCTACCTTATTGGGCTTTACTACAAGGGGGATTATATATGATATCCCTATCCTAATTTTTGCTTAAAGTGCTTCTTTGGGTGCCCTAATTTGGGATCTGAGGTTTGCTCTCGGGGTTCCACATAGATGCACCAGGGAATTAGATCTTGCTATCCCAGTCAACTGTGAAGGCCTGCATAATTTACAACAGTAGCCCAAATAGGCCTGTATGGCGCACATGTGTACATATATATATATATATCGTTTCGTACATGTGTGTTATTCTTTTCCTGCTGAGATTGTCTTTGTTTTTGATTCATCATTATTGTTACTACTCCTACTACTACGACGACGACTACTACTCCTACCGGTACTGCTACTGCTACTGCTGCTGCTACTGCTGCTACTGCTACTGCTACTGCTACTGCTACGGCTACGGCTACGGCTGCGGCTGCG
>BGNK01000217.1:83953-88953 GCA_003297005.1 Symbiodinium sp. clade A Y106
AGGGCTTAGGGCTTAGGGTTTAGGGTTTAGGGGTTTAGGGGTTTAGGGCTTACTGGGCTTTGGAGTACCATACTTTAATAGTATTATGTATTTTTCTTAAAGGAACCATTATGAAATAAAAGTTATACTTTTTTCTCCCTGGTTACTTAAAAGCCCAGTCATCATACGGCTCCATGGAACCTTTATAGTAGATACTTAGGGCTTAAAGGGCTCCCTATATATAGGTACTGTAAGGCTAAGCAGTATAGGTACACGGAGCCGTAGGTCTTCACAGATTGAGGAGTCAGCGGGAGGGTTTAGGGTTTAGGGTTTAGGGGTTTAGGGTTTAGGGTTTAGGGGTTTAGGGTGTAGGCTTTAGGGTTTAGGGGTTTAGGGTTTAGGGCTAGCAGAAAAACCTGCCAAAGCTGGAACGACCAGACAGAAGATGGTCGGACAGCAGGGCCCCTGAGCCCGAAGAAGAATCAATACCAGGGACTGGATAGTGCGCTTCCTTCGACTCTGCATTTGGCTTCCCGAACACCTTGATGGACTTACGGGTTTGGGTTTAGGGCCCTAAACCTTCAACCGACAGCCACCGAAGGCCCCTAAATAGGCCTTATTAAGCCCTTATTATAGGTATTAAGGCCCCCTACCCCCCTCCCCTAGTCTAGTTACATACATAAATGTTATGAATGGCAGAAATCCAGCTGTCCTGCCGGAGGCTCAGGTCCCCGAGGTCAGGGTCTACTGTCTGCTTCTTTGTAGGGAATGGGGGAATGGATTCTGGGGGCTAAAATTGGGGATTATATAGGGACTACTATAGGGATCCATTCCCCCATTCCCTGCTAAGAACCAGACAGTCTAGGATTGAGTGTTCCCGAATTCTAGGATGCTGGGTAGTACCCTTTTGCCTTTTAGGGTCCCTTGTTAAAGCAGAATAGTAGGAAAAAGGGTTCCCTTATTATAAGGGGGTCACTCATGAACCTAGAATTTGAATGTGGCCCAAGACAAACAATGTTAATTAGAGAAACCACTATATCCCAGGCCGCAAACCCCTAAACCCTGAACCCTGACCCATAAGTGATTATCCCTAAATCCAATACCCAGGCCCTCCACACCTTATCCTTAAATACGGGGCCTGAATCATGACTGCTGCTACTCCATAGATCGCCTTACAACTGTTACATATGTACGGAGAAAGCCGTTCCAGCGGTGAAGGCCCTTGTACTAAAGTCGTACAAAACCCTGCAACAACTCATACAATCCTGTAAAACCCTCTTCTCACGTTTAAGATTCCCATATTCGGCCCACCTGCCTGCAATCCTAAACCTCAACCCCCGAAACCCCCTAAGTCGTGGCAATTTGGGTTTAAGGCTACTTTGCCATTAAGCAGGAGTCTTACTACAGAGGTATCCACTCAACAAGTTCATTGGTGGGGCCTTCACATGAAAGCCAGTGATTGACAAGCAATCAACCTACTGCTGCAACTGGGTCCCAGGGCCACTCCAAAACTTCGCGTCTAAGGAATTTTATTTGTCTTGCGATAGCCAGAGAGTAGGATAACCATATTTAGAGAATACTGGCACTTTCAACTTTGCCGGTACCAGTCTTACTGATCCTGCTACCCTCTCGAATCTTATTGTACTTCAAAAACCCCTTCAGAAGACCACTATGCGGAAAATTCCCTTGGGTAGAGACCGCCAGCAAGGTTGAATGCACGCTGGGCAAAGGCCCAGCTGATGCTGGCGGGGGTGCTCTCGGAAGCAAGATTCGGATCCTCTGTTTCTGTAGGTGTTTGCACCAACGCTGGGTCTTGGGCTTGGGGTTTGGGTTTTAGAAACTGGCTTCTGGAGCGCCATAGTTGAATGTTTTGTTGGACTTGTTCCTTAAAGGAGCCATTAAATCATGAAATACTAGTCTATGTTTTTTTCTTTTGGTTACTTCAAACTTTTCCAGAAAGCCCTGTACCCGAGATCCTCCACCGTCAAGCCTGCACTCGATGTGTGTGGCTTAAAGCTAAATTGTCAGACAGCCGAGAGTGCCTAGACCTGAACCCGAATAGTCCTAGACCCTAGAATCGTAAAACTTACAGCCCTGAACCCCAACGTTTGATCCTCGCGCCGAAAGTGCACAGTCCTAACTCAAAGATGGAAGAACCCTTTGTTGAAAGACTGTTCCGGAAGTTATTTTCCGGACCCTTAACGAATCAAGGAACATGGGAGTTTCTTTGTTTTAAGCTTACGCCCCAACCCCAGAGCCCTAAACCCGAGGCCCTAATCCCTAAATGGTAGTTTCCGAAAATAGGGGGCCCTAATATAGTACCCTATATAGTAGGATCCTTGTTTATAAGGACCCCAAAATAAGGTACCCCTTCTTTTCGGAAACTCCCAAATCCTAAACCTTCAGTCCTACCCTAAACCCTGAACGCTGGGCTCTACCCAGAGAGCCCAATACCCCTTGATTAAGGAATATAGCTTAAATCATAATATGAAGCCCTATATAATTTAAGCCATATTGGGCTCTCTGGGTAACCCCTACCTAGAACCAGTATAGCCCGACATGCGATAAGCTCACGCCGAGGTGCCCGTGTACTGCCCGCTCTACGCAGTCGAATCACTAGGCTTGGGACTTTGGTTTTTGGATTTAGGGCTCTGAGGGTCGGTCTTAGGGTTGTTCCGGTTTTACCGGTTGTATAGGTTTCGTCCAGATGGTGGTGCATGGCTTTTGTACAGTTAGGGCTTTGAGTGTCTTGGGTTTTGTTCGGGTTGTACAGGTGTTAAAGGGCTGTGAAGCTTGCTGTGGTGTTTCGTATTGTTTGCAGGGGTCCAGGGTTTAGGAGTTAGGGGTTGCGAGCCTCAGAAGACCAAGATCCAGTCCTCTTGGAATAATGTAAACCCCTGATGAATCAACTCCCTTTCTTTGAGAGCCTTAATGTACCCTAAACCCTACACCCTAAAGTTTGATGGGGCGAGGCCCCAGGCTCTGGTCCCTCTTTGGCGGCTTGGTTTAGGCCCCTTAAGAAATCCCCACACCCGAACGAACCCTGAGGGGGGCAGGGGGCGGGGGGGGTAGTGGGCCTTAATGCCCATAATAAGGAGCTAATAAGGCCTATTTAAGGAAGTATAGTCCCCTACCCCCCTCCCCCTTACCCCTCTAAGGGTCCCTATGAGCTAAGGTCCGTGTCCACCAACTTGCTGAAGCCCCGGGCCGCCTTTGACAGCAGCGATCAAGGTGAAGCCAAAAGTCGAGATGACTACTCTGCGGCTCCTAATGCAGGAACCTGATTAAGAAACCTTGGGCCTTTATTAGGGTTCCTTATATGAACCCTACTATTTTGGGGTTATAGGCCCAGGGTTTCTTAATCAGGTTCCTACGTTAGCACCAAGGCCGTACAGATAGATCTTCCTCGGCTCCTCCACTCAGGACACGCCGGTGACCGTGATCGCGGCCTGGGCCACCATGCTCGGGTGCGAGGTCAATGAGCTCACAGGAGGCATCTGGGAGACTCTGCATCTCCCTAGGGCCCGTGCTTCTCAGGTCACGCGAGGGTTCCTCTGACCCTGGACAGAAAGCGGCCCAGCTTAGCAGCAGAGGGGACTCTTTTCCACGCTGGTGTTTAAAGGTGCTGCCAAAGACCCGGTAGCGCGGATGCCGTATGACGATGGCGGTGATGAAGAACAGTAATTGCTTCCGAGTTGCCAGTGCTTCCGCTGAGGCGCAAAGCTGTCCTCATGTCCTTCGTCAGTCCAAACGAGCGGACTTGGGGATTGTAGGGGGCGAAAGCTTCCAAGGCCCCAGACCCAGACACTACATCCTTCACGGTGCTGCTCGTGCATGGTCTCAGGAGGATGTCACAGAGTTCTTCGAGTCGGTAGACTGGACTGACATCGAAGTTATGGCTCCTTCAGGGGAGTATTTGTGGACCCTTGGGGAAAGGGTCCTTAATCAAAAGACTAGTGCTTAGTCTCTATATCGCCCTCGTGGCCCTTCGTAAATAATGGTATCCTACTTGGAGGGTCGGGGGACTTAGTAAGTAGGTAGTAAGTAGACTTATAAGTATCCTAAAAGGGACCCTAATTGGGGTTATGGTACTTATAAGTCCCTAAAATAACCAGTTACTAAGTCNTTAGTAAGTAGGTAGTAAGTAGACTTATAAGTATCCTAAAAGGGACCCTAATTGGGGTTATGGTACTTATAAGTCCCTAAAATAACCAGTTACTAAGTCCCCCGACCCTCCAAGTAGGGCCTGCGTGTTATAGCTTAACGCTGAAATCCTATTCCCAAATAATCAACAACACACGCATCATCAATCACCCCACAACATTATTTGAAGCCCAAAAACAACTTAAGCATCAAGACAGCAGTTGCAACAAACATGTGAACATTGTACTGTAGAAGAAAGAATCCTACACCGAATTAACAACAAGAAACGAAACAACAGCAAACAAAACCCACATAAATGCTGATAAGTATGTTATAAGGCCATTAAGGAGCCTTCCTAAATGCGCTTGTGCTGCAATATTTGGGGAGGGGGTCCTTCCTTAGACCGGAAAAAAACTCAATGGTAGGAAGGAGGACAGTTATGTAGGGTTTAGGGCTTTAGGGTGCACTGCGAGTAAGTATAGACTATCAAGACCCTATTCAGCGATAGGTCTCGGCTACTGCCTCGTCGAAGCGCTACCGGGCGCCCCTCGGCTCAGAATCTTCGACGGTGTTTTTGAAGGCAAAGCAAAAACAAAAAGCCGACGGGGATATTTAGTAGCCCTAAACCCTAAACCCCAAGCGTCTCCGCAGGGTTGAAGCTATTTACGGCTAAGGGATTTGCCCTAAACCCTGAACCCTAAAGTATAGAGGGATGCCTTAGCTGAGGCTCTCTGGATGTTCTGCAGACGGAAAAAGGCCCTGAAAAAAAACAAAAAGTATAGAGGGAGCTGACGCACGCCAAGCTAGATTGTATTGCGCTAAGTTTCTCTGTTGTGCTCTGGAGTGTGAGAGCTGTGAAGGTGACTCAGGTCGTAAGT
>BGNK01000217.1:93953-105026 GCA_003297005.1 Symbiodinium sp. clade A Y106
AGAAACTCTCTGTTCTGGCTGCAACCTGCGCAGACACTTGGCTGCAGTCCCGACACGTTCCGGGTTCAAGCACTTAGAGGATCATGGACCAGTAAGTCGGTTTATCAGTACCTTAATTGGGGTTATGAGTAGATATAACCATATAGTTACCTTACTTGTTACCCCACTTACGAAGTTACCTGAACCTCCAACCCAGAGGGTCCATATGCACTACTATTATGGAATTAGGCCCTAAAAGACCATCCCCATTATGGTTTTGGGGACCTAATTCCATAATAGTAGTGTATATGGACCCTCTGGGTAAGCATGCTAGGAGGTTGGGGAGCTTAGGGTTCTAGGATTTGGGTTTTTTTGGGGGGGGGGCGGGGGGTTCTGGGCCTAGGGTTTAGGGTTTAGGATTCGGAGCTGTGTGAGGTTCTCACAGGGTTCACACGGTCTAGGGGCTTGGGGTTTTAGGGTTCCAGGGTTAGGGTTGAGCGTTCAGGCGTTTGGTACGGCTTCGTACATCCCATGGCAGCCGCAATCACAGGAGAGGTCCGTTGCATACGTCCTTCCAAGAGGCATTCTTGGCTAGACGGTGTACTTTTGGCATTACCATAGAATCTCCGACGTTTCCAGCATAATCTGGCATCAGGTTTCTGCAGCGACCCCGTTGTGATTGAAGGAGTACTTACCCCCCCCCCCCCCCTTGGGAAGGGGGTTGGAGAGCTCCACAAGACGACCACGCAGAGTGACGCCAACCTTGTTTCCCCCCCGATGGGCCCCAACCAATTTTTTTTGGAACCCCCAAACCCCCCTCCCCTTGGGGGGGGGGGGGTAAGTACTCCTTCAATCACAACGGGGTCGCTGCAGGAACCNTTACCCCCCCCCCCCCCAATGGGAAGGTGGTTTGAGAGCTTCAAAAAAAACTTCGTTGGCCCTGCTGCGGTAGGAAGAAAGTTCGTCGTACTCCTGCCTGTTGCTCTTGAAGACCTTGCAACCCCCTTTCCCCACTAGACTCCTCCACCCAGTCCTCCGTCCGGAACATTATAGTAGTGGAATTGTTTTTCGGTGGATTACTTCCTCCGCTAGCCAGGCCACACAAAATGCACTTGTCAGTACTCCGCGTCCTCCGCATAAAGGTATAAGCAAGTGCGACAAGACTGTAGTCCTGCCGATGTAAACCCGAATTCCCGAACCCCTGACGCCAAACCCTGAAACCAAAAGAACCCAATCCCTAGACCCTACTCACCACTCCCCATACGTAACCGAGACTCTGAATGCCAAGTATCCCCAGGCTATGCTAGCGGGCTGCTACCTGCTTGGGGCGGCGGCGGGCGATGGGGACACCTTGAGGATCGCTGGGGGCGCTAAAGCCCTAGCCAAGTGTACGCCCGAATCTAAGCATCAGGAAATCCTCAGAATAAGGATCCTGCCCTATAAACCCTAAACCCTAAACGCACACCCCGAACCACATCAATCAAGAAGAGCCAAGACAACCAGGACCGGTGACCCAACCCCAAACCCTAAACCCACAACCACGACCAAAGAACCTCGCCCCTGAAACCCCGAGCCGCTTTCGCCTCCCTTGAGCCCCGGCCTTGTCGCTGAGCCTGAAGTTGTCAATTTGCCCACTTATAGAGGATCATTACACTTCGCAAGTAGGGTTATAAGTAAGGTAACTGTGGTGATATCTACTTATAACCCCACTTACTAAGTCAGTCCAGTGTCCCTTACCCAGAGAGACCAATACCCCTTAATTGAGGAATACACCTTGAATCGTAATGTTAAGCCCCCAACAATAATTCAAGGCACATTCCTTTATGATGGGGTATTGGGTTCGCTGGCAATGGGCTCATGTAACTCAAACCCTAAACCCTAAACCCTAAACCTCATGTACCTAAAAGAGCTCCTTTGAGGAGCAACAACCCTCATCAACCCTAAGCTCGCATACCACATAACCCCCAAACCCTAACCCTTATGAGCCCTAAACCCTTACCCCTCGTAAACCCTAAGCCGCTATAAACCCTAAGTTGCAGACCCCAAACCCTAAGGCCTAAACTTGTAAACCCTGAGTCCTAAACTCTACCTAGACCCCCCAACTACCCTCTAATGTACCCCAAATACCGACTATTAAGGGCCATAAGGACTCCATTAACGAGCCCTTGGGGCGTCCTGGTACACCCTAAACCTTTATCATCCCCAAGCCCTGAACCCTTACTTGGAGGGTCGGGGGACTTAGTAAGTAGGTAGTAAGTAGACTTATAAGTACCCTAAAGGGGACCCTAATTGGGGTTATGGTACTTATAAGTCCCTAAAATAGCCAGTTACTAAGTCCCCCGACCCTCCAAGTAGCCCTTGCAAACCCAAGCCTGGAGCCCAAGACCTTTGTAAAACCTAAACCGGGCTTTGGAGTACCATACTTTGTTTCTTTTTTCTTAAAGGAACCGTTATGAAATAAAAGTTTTTCTACTTTTTTCCTTAAAGGAATCGTTATGAAATAAAAGTTTGTACTTTTTTCTCCTTGGTTACTTAGAAGCCCAGTAAAACCCCTCAGCGCGAGGCCTTCACCAATTTTAGCCCCAAGGTTTAAGCCCTGACAAACCTCCCAGAGAGCCCAATACCCCTTAATTAAGGAATATACCTGAAATGATAATAGGAGCCCTAATATGATTTAAGGTATATTCCTTAATTAAGGGGTATTGCGCTCTCTGGGCTCATGCCCTGAACCCTTATGAACCATAAACTCATAAACCCTTAACCCTTGTAAGCACTACACCCTGAGCATCCCTATGCCCTCCTAAACCCTAAGCTCCAAACCGTAATCCACAAACGCTGCAAACTCAACTTTTCAACTTTGGGGGATCTTACAAGATAGTCGATCCTGAAACTTCAACTTTTATTTCCTTGGGTTTTGGGCCAGTTAGCCTATCCCTATGCCCTTCTAAACCCTACACCCTTAATCCCTGTCAGCCGTCAACAGGATCCTTCCCGACGGCTCCATCGTCCGCCACGCAGCTGAAAAAGCAGGTTTTTGTGCTGGATCCAGGGTTTGGGGTTTGGATTTTGATCACTATCCAATGTTTGGGCTTTGGGGTTTAGGATTTATAGGGTTTGGAAGTTCAGGGTTTAGCATTTCGGGTTTCAGGTTTAGGGGTTCAGGGTTTGGGGCTTGGGCAAGTTTTGATTTTTTGGGTTGGGGCTTGGGATTTCGGGCTGTGAGGTAGAATGAGGACGTTGAGAGAGATTCAAACAACTTTGATTGGCGAGCAAAGTTTAGTTGATGGCTGGGCTCCCGTAGCAGGATCAGATATCCTGAATTACAGTTGGGCCGGGGGGGGGGGGGTTCGCGCTCTAAACCCTAAGCCCTAAGCCGCGGGAGATGTGGGCTTCCAATCATGGTGTACGATGACAAATGGCTTGTGGGTAGAAAGTATTTAGGGGTTTTTAGGTTGATGCTTTTTCTACACCAACCTCTCAGGACCCCCCCAAACCGTTCCGAACTCCTGATAACCAACTTGATCAGGCCGGAGTTTCGTACATAAAGTCCGTAGTAAAGCCTTCAGAGAGCAGAGAGAGAGAGAGAGTCGTTAATTTATCAAATCCGAAACATACATCGTCCGCAAGAAAGAAGTGTAAAGAGGTTGACCCAAAGTTGTGTTCTGAAGCCGCAAGCGAGCTTCCCGCACCCGGAAGCCTACTTTACTGGAAGGAGTTTAGGTCGCAGGGTTTAGGCATTAGGGTTGAGGGTTTAGGGTGCTTGCTTGAGGGATGAGGGGATTAGTAAGTAGGGCTATCCCTGAACAAGTTGGGTTTAGGGCTTACCCTACTTGAAGGATCAGAAGCACTTTCGTATGCTCGTGGCGATGGAGAGCCAGTGCTCCTTATTCCAGTGTTTGTGAACCTTTTCGCCAATCTTTGAAAGCGAAACCCCGGAACTGTAAAGTGAACCCCAGAAAGTTGGAACATCGATTTAGGATGATTCATGCTGGGATTCCCTTTGCTTTACTTTAAGGGCATGAGGCTAATGATGTTCCAACTTTCTAGCTTCTACTGTAGAACCAAATACTCCAAAACTTCCAGATCGATTTCAGCGACATTTCCCTGAAGAAGCCCGCTCCCCGAAAAGGCGCCTTGCCCAGATATCCCAATATCCCTTTAAACTATAGTAGAAGCCAGAAAGTTGGAACATCATTCTCCTCATGCCCTTACGGTAAATTATAAGGGATCCTAGCACGAATCCTCCTAAAGCCATGTTCCAACTTTCTGGCTCCTACTATAAAAAAACATACCTTAAATCACAAGATTGAGCCCCTTTGTTTTGAGGTAGATTCCTTACTTCAGGGGTGTTTGGTTCCCTTAAACCCTAAACCCGGTAGAGATCCCTTAAAGGAACCCTAGGTATTCCTTAATTGAGGGGTTTTGGGTTCCCTGGGCGTTTCCGAGAGCCGTTGAGAAGACACCTTTCCGAAAGAAGGGCAGCTCTAAACGCTGAGTGCCAAGTAGATCTAGCCCTAAACCCGAAACCCCTAACCATACGTTTGATGATACAAATCCTGCATTACCTTAATGACCCTAAAAATGTGAATTACGGTATGTTCCTTAGCGGGATTTACATCATCAACCGTAGTTTTAACCCTGTAAGCCCAAACCCCAAGCCCGAAACCCAAAGTCAGTCCGTAACCCCTTCAGACTCTAAACCCGAAATGCTATAAACTTAAGCAACGTAAAGCCCAAACTCCAGGAACTCAAACCCTAAAGCCTACCCTAAACCCTAAAACCCTAAACCCTAAACCCTAAACCCTAAAACCCTAAACCCTAAACCCGCCTAAAACCCTAAAAACCACCTAACCCAGGAACTGGCTTCTGCGGCCTCTTTGGTGGTGCCTCCGTTCTTGATGCTCCGCCTGTTTGGCTTCCACAGGCGGGCATGGGGGGTTTAGGGTTTAGGGGTTTAGGGTTTAGGGTTCCCTAAACCCTAAACCCTAAACCCTAAACCCGCAACATGGAGGCCAAAATAGTTACAAAAGTCTCTACATGAGTATTCTATAAGGGGTATGATGTACTACGACATAGAAGCCTCACAGCTTACCTTGGGTTCGCTGCGCAATAAAACCCAAGCTTACCCCCCAAAACCCTTTTCTATACTACTTAGGGTTCCCAGGTCATTCTGACTATTACCCTAAGGGTCCAGGTACCCAATTATCATATACTGGCAAAAATCGTATCCTACATAACTACTATCCCAAACCCGAGTACCTAATTATTGAATCCTTTGGACCCTTAGGGTTAAGGCCTCTACATTGGTCTAAGGTTCGAAGTATGGGCCCCTAGCCTTTAACGGACCTTAAAGGGTACAAATCGGGTATATATTAGGTATATAACCCAGAACGTCCATATACACTACTATTCTGGAATTAGGTCCCCAAAAGCATAATGGGGATGGTCTTTTAGGGCCTAATTCCATAGTAGTAGTGTATATGGACCCTCTGGGTAAGGATCCCAGGCTTAAGGGCCCATACTAGGGGCCCATGCTTTCAGTCTAAGAATTGGGAGCCCCAAGGGGCCTTAGAGGGGCCCCTATGTACGGCAGGTTTAGGGTTTAGGGTTTAGGGTTTAGGGTTTAGGGGTACCATTGTTGAATCAAGGAAAGCCTAGCTCCCGAAGCCCTGAAAATCCACCCACATACAGGGTTTAGGGGTTTAAGGGTTCGTGTTCAACGATCCACCCACATACACGGTTTAGGGTTTAGGGTTTAAGGGTTCGTGTTCAACGATCCACCCACATACACAGTTTAGGGTTTAAGGGTTTAAGGGTTCGTGTTCAACGCATTGAGCCAGCCAGTGCTGCCAATGGACTGCCCGCACGTGCACATGATCGTCAACGCGAAGGGCTGGCGCCGCTCCACCGAAGGGTGGCGCTGCATTCACCGGCCTGCCAACCAGAGACTGATGTAGGGGCCTTAGTAATTAGAATCAGAACAGGGTTTGGGGGTATATTATATCATACTTATAACAAAGACCCCCCCCCCCCAAACCCTATTCTAATTATTTGAGGCCCCTACATTATCCGCGGAGCGGCGGTGCCACGAAGGTTTCTGAGCCTCCTCCACCAAAGGCTAAGCAGTCGCAGACTTCGCAGACAATTCAAGGGGCCCCCGGTACTGTAGGGGCCTAAATGGTTACCAATAATATTTTGGCGGCTGCTTACTTTAATTTTTGCATACTGGGCACCAAAGCCTTGTTCTATTTATTCAGGTCCCTATATTCACCAATTCTGTTAAGACCCACTCTGTGGCCACGTCCCCGCCGCCCCTGCTTGCCAAGTACAGAGCAAAGGACGGTGGCAACAGTATTTCAAAACTATGTACTATCTTAACACCCCGATACAGCAACGTCCTGATATGGTATAAGGTATCTTCCTAAATCCTAAACCCTAAACCCCTGTATCAAGGGGTATGGGGTTCACTGGGTTGTGGTCAAGCCCCTGCGCCTTAATAAAGATGATGATAGGCATCCGGATTCTTATGGCTCTCAGGCTTTAGCGTTCTTAGGAGAATTGTGTTTCAGTTTTACTCTTTCCAGTTCTAAGGGCGCGGCTTAAACTACCAAGGGGTGTTGAGTAACCAGGGGTCTGCAGTACAGCTATGGTTACCTTACTTACTTATAACCCTACTTACGAAGTCTGCTGCAAGTGGCAATTCGGAATTGCCCTATATACCGTAAGATACCATAATACACAGCAGGATACCATAATTTAAAATGGCGCAGAAGCGAACTTGGCACTTCTTGGATGCCCCATGATACACCCAAGCACGAGGGGTGTTGCTTCCCGAGCTCTTGCGTTGCCTCACATCGAGTAGAAAGTGGAGTTTAGGGCGCGGGGTGTTTTTTGAGGGAATGTCAGAGAATACGACAGAGGTCTGAAGCACAAATTTCACCGAAACCCTACTCTATGTGTTGAGACCCAATCATACAGCTCTTGCGGACTGTATTCAACCCTATAACACGTCATAAAGTTTCGAAATACTGCGGCCCCTATCCCAGAGGGTCCATATACACTACTATTATGGAATTAGGTCCCCAAAACCATGGTGGGGATGGTCTTTTAGGGCCTAATTCCATAATAGTAGTGTATATGGACCCTCTGGGTATAGTACCAGTACTTAAGTAACCCTCAGTCTGTGTCCAGAAGCTATGAACCATGACGACCTGAATGCCCATGCAGTTCTAGATGCTTCAGACATCTGTAGCCTCCGGGGGACGTGCAGGGGCACCGTGTTGACCGACGCCGAGAAGTGAGTTTAAAGCGCAACAAATTGGCAGCTAGATTAGTGCAGTCCAGAAATGAAACTTCGACTTGGATGCCTCCCCAGTTGCTTGTTGCAAAACATCACACCGATCTATCCAGAACGGGCTCGTGACTGAGATTTGTGCGGATATTCGGATCAGTTCCGTAATGGTTTTTGCTGAACCTAAACTCAACAACCTGAAACCCTACATCCCACGGCCTTTGCTAGAACATGGTTTCGGGGCAGTGTTTTAGTTTGCTCATATAGGGCCCACAAGTTGCTACCACGCTATTCAGACCTCTACCAAGTACCCTAGAAAGAGGAATGCAGCCCCTTCAGATGGTGCCCAAGAAGGGTTGAGGCAGCGGCTTGTTACAGACTACAAAGGGGGTCTTTGTATTCGGTGTCTTTAGCTCAGAGACTTGTGCTGAGGATCCTGTTTTTGGGTCTCTACCAGTTAGTTCGGGTCCCTGACCCAGAGAGCCTAATACCCCTTAACTAAGGAATATAGCTTAAATCATAAAAATATGAAGCCCTATATAATTTAAGCCATATTCCTTAGCTCCCTTATAGAACCCTTTCAAATCCCTTTAAGGAGCCCTTTAAGGAACCCTAGGTATCCCTTAATTAATGGGTATTGGGCTCTCTGGGGAGTCTGTGAACACCGAGTCATTTCGGGTCGAATTTTGTTCGGGTCTTCGAGACTCTAGACTCCTAGGCTTTGGAGTACCATACTTTAATACTTTTTCCTTAAAGGAACCATTATGCAATAAAAGTTTATACTTTTTTCTCCCTGGTTACTTAAAAGCCCAGAGACTGCCGCCTCCGAAGTTGCAGGCCGTCACCTATGCCCTGGGCCACCGATGGCCAGACGTGCAACGCACCGTCTGGAGCTCGGTTTGACTTGTCTTTGGCTTCGCGACTGACCCAGAGAGCCCAATACCCCTCAATTATGGAATATAGCTTAAATCGTAATAAGAAGCCTTATATAATTTAAGCCATATTCCTTAATGAAAAGGGATATTGGGCTCTCTGGGGACGTCCTAAACCCGTAGTCTCTGAAACCTAAATCTTGACTGCCTGGCCTAAACCCGGATCCCTTCGTTTTGGCTGCAGCCTGCTAGCCCCATATACCCTAACACCCTGAACTGGCCTTCAACCTCTCAGGCAATCCGATTCCCGGAAGCCCTAAACCCTAAAGAGGTTCTTTGACAGTTGAATTTCGCTTCAAACATGACTCCAGTCCGTAAAGCATCAGCACGCTCCTGGAGGCAGCAGCAGAATACATAGACTTCCCACGACTCAGGCTGAATCCAAGCCCTATACAAACCCTGAGGCCGAATAGACTTACCAGCTAAGTAGGAAAGCCTAAACCCTAAACCCTAAACCGTTCGTGATTTCAACGTGCCGGCTCTAGGTTGCAGAGCAATGCCACAATGGAAAGTATATTCTTCTCTTGGTCTTAGGGGCTGCGTAGGTAACCTTTAGCCTTTCGGGGCTCACATGGTAGTTGTCAATATTACGGTCCCTTTTTGGGTACCCTAAATATTAGGTGCCGTATTAGAATAAGGACCCAAAAAGGGACCATACTTTTGACAACCACCCGCATACTCCTACTATAATCCAATAGATTAACCTTTGCTTTTTTGGGCTCACATACCCCTACTATAACCCTTACTAGGGAATGGCGGAATGGATCCCTATGATAGTCCCCATATATTCCCTAGCAATAGCTCCATCTAGATTTCGGGAACACTCAATCCTAGACTGTCTGGTTCTTAGAAGGCAACGGGGGAATGGATCCCTATGATAGTCCCTATAAATATAATCCCTAGCAATAGTTGCATAATCCATTCCCCCACTCCCTACTAAGAGCCAGACAGACCCTGAACCCACAGCGCTCATAGCCGTTGTGCGCTCGTACCCATACATATAAACCCGAATTAAACCCTACGCACCCTATAAGCCCTATAAACCCTGTAAACCCTGAACCCTAAACCCTCAACCCTGTAAACCCTAAGCCCCGAACCTTAAACCAGGCTTTGCATGCCTTTCGCCTGGCGGTGGACGTTCTGGCGCCCTGGCCGCCGGAGTTTCTCGGCGGCAGGGCCTCAGCTCTTAGCATATATGGGTGGTTGTCAAAATTCGGGTCCCTTTTTGGGTACCCTAGGTGCCGTATTATAATAGGGACCCAGAAATAAGGTACTTGGGCTTAGAATAATGGTTTTGTAGTTTAGTATTTGGGTGGTTTGTCAAAATTAGGGTCCCTTTTTGGGTCCTTAATACAATCCGGCACCTAATATGTATGGTACCCAAAAAGGGACCCTAATTTTGACAACCGCCCATATATGTGTCGGAAGAAGTAGTATACATGATCATCATCAGTCCTTGGCGTTCTTCTGGTTGGCTCTTAGGACTTCAACTTTTTGGATTTCTATATTAACTATAATAAGGAGGCTAAAAGTTTAACTTTGAGGAGGGGTTCAGAAGTCAGCCAAGGTTACCTTACTTACAACCCTGCTTGCTAAGTCCCCTGATCCTCCAAGTAGATCCTAAACTGCCCTAAACCCTAAACCCTTATAGTACCCCTATAGATCCCTTAAAGGGACCCTTGAAGGAACACTACTCGCTAAGATCATCAACTCAGTAGACCCTAAACCCTAAACCCTAAACCCTACAGATCCCTTTAAGGAACCCTATAGATCCCACCATCAGTCTGGGCCTGGTTTAGTGTCACATATTCGGTTCCCAGAGAGCCCTTAATCCCCTTAATTAAGGGATACCTAGGGTTCCTCAAAGGGCTCCTTAAAGGGATCTATAGGGGTTCTATAAGGGAATTAAGGAACATGGCTTAAATTATAAAGGGCTTCATATTATGATTTAGACTATATTCCTTAATTAAGGGGTATTGGTTGATGTAGCAAGTTGGGAGTTTCCGAAAATTAGAGGTACCTTATTTTTTGGGGGTCCTTATAATACGGATCCTAGTATTTAGGGTGCAATATGAAGGCCCCCTATTTTCGGAAACTTCCAGTTCGAACTCTCTTTCTAATCAAGGCGGCTCAAAGAGGCCTAGGGTTGAAAGGCTAGCGGCTGAAAAAGGTTTTGGGGCTCCATTGAGTAGTGTCACATATCCGGTTCCCAGAGAGCCTAATGCCCCTTAATTAAGGAATATGGCTTGAATTATATAGGGCTTCATATTCTGATTTAAGCTATATTCCTTAATTAAGGGGGAGGGAATTGGGCTCTCTGGGTAAGTTTTTTCTTAAAGGAGCCATTATGAAATAACAGTTTATACCTTCTTCTCCATGGTTACTTAAAAGCCCAGTTTTGGGTTGGCAAGGGTTGAGGACCTCGGAAAGGCTGCAGGCTTGAGGGTTTGGGTCTGGGTAGGGTGGGTAACTAAATTCCTGAGTGGTACCCTCGTGCCCTTTTTAATTTTTAAAATTTTATTTAAGGGTCCCTTTATTAAAGCCGAATAGTACAGTAAGGAAAAGGGTACCCTTATTATAATGGGACTACTCAGGAACCTAGGTAAGGTTCAGAAGGTTTCATAAGGGTTCAACAGGGTTTAGGGCTCAGGAGGTATATGGGAGTTTCCGAAAATTAGGGGTACCTTATTTTGGGGGTCCTTATAATAAGGGTCCTACTATTTAGGGTACTATATTAGGGTCCCCTATTTTCGAAAACTCCCATATGGTGTTGGGAAGTGGTGTTTTTTTTTTTGCTGTGGCCCCGCCGGGTCTTTTTAGACCCGATGTAGTACCCCAGACATTTTTTGTCATTGTCTAAAAAGACCCGGC